>CM041776.1:140907932-141003793 GCA_023374045.1 Limonium bicolor | reverse complement strand
ACACAGCTTACTCACTGATTCACACTCCTTCGTTCTTCAACTATCGGGCTGGGCGGTGACTTTTGAAGAATAGAACTCTTTGATTCAGTACCACTGTGAGTTTTGTGGTTTATAATTGTCACATGTTGCTTGGATTCTCTGAGGCTCATCTTTATATTTTTCTGCGTCACTGGGTTGGGCACTATTGCGAAAAGAATCATTTATATGTTTTTTAGGGTCAGTGCACATTTGCGTTCACATCCAGTCAAAACAAACACTTGTCTATATGACTGAGTGTAAGCCGTGTGTTTTCTGCATAGTTAGAAAATAATACTTAAACCCTCGTGCCTAAATCATACTTCAGATTTGGTCAGCTTTGTTATGAGCACTGCTGTTCCAAATGAGAATGGAGAGTTCCAACCCATCCTCTTATTATTCTTGTGTGTGAATCCGTATTTGCTTGTTTAATTTGATTGTATGATTCTGTTTGGTCAGATTATGATTGTCATGTTTTGGACCTAAGGTTTCACTCTTGTGGTGTGTATCCGAGACTAAGGCGTTGAGTTTCTGAGTTCTTACTAATGTGAATTCCTGTTCTGTTTGTCACAAGGAATGAGTTCAGAACTGCATTCAATAAATTATTTTTTAATCATTAGTCCATTTAATTTTTTTTCTGGATTTTAAATGGTTGTTCAATTAAGCTGCTATTATTTTTGTTCTATTATAAGTTATCTTTTTATCGCCACACACTGTTCTGGTTTTACTTTATTTTGTTGTCATTTTAAGCTGTTGCTATGATAGAAAAAATACCCTCCCTTAATAACTATATGTGTTTTATTTAATTGAATTTTTTCCAGTGATCATAATTGTTTCACCCTAACAATTCCTTCTTCTCTGCCTACGGTAGACAGTTGTGACTGTCTCACTTCAAGTTCGGTTATGTTCTTAGTTGGTTCTCGTAAATTATTTCTCTACTTGTGTAGTGATTCAAGGCTTAAGATATCTCTTTTTACGTTTGCTTCAATATGTTTGTTATCTGCGGTAACAATTTAGGTAGAACAGATGATGATTATCTTATGCATTTTTTGTAGAGCTTCTTTCCTAATCGGTACTCCCCCTAAACTTACTGCTAGTATTAACACTATTAGCTCACCTTCTACTTTATGAAATAAATGTCTTTATAGTTTTAAAAAGCTAACACAATGTTAGTACAACGTTCTTTCTAGTTTTTTACAAGTAAAATTTCTTTAAGTGTAACTTTTATATAACATGTAGACAATAACCTTTTCTAAGTAATTTCATCAAAAGTGATTTCCTTTGTGTCAATATTATGGTTTGGCGCACACAATAATAGAAAATTTTAGGAAAATTGTACTACTAGATTAGATATTGCTAATCTATTCTTAATAGTTATGGTCATATTTTCTAATTGCTTTAGTATTTTACACACGGTAATTACTATATTTCAGATTAAGCCCTTTGAGTAAAAATTAGCTATGGATAAATTTTGGATTCATAAACCTAGATCAACCAGAGAATTCAAAAGTGGTTGTGCCCGTGGTCTTATTGATGTTATCTTTCAAGGGAGACCTGAAACAACAAAGGTTAAATGTCCATGTCGAGGGTGTCTAAATTATTCCACCGTTCAAAAAAGCAAATGTTTGAAGATTTGCTTGTTAAAGGGTTCATGAAAAATTTTAGTTATGACGAATGGATGAGTGATATAGACATGCCAGGAACCTCCACGTTGGGAACTTCCAATGTTGAGCAAACCATATCTAGAGATGGTATTATGGACCTTTTACATGATATTGGTCAACCATTGATGAGAGATGACAATATAGATGGAATTGAAGATGTCAATATTGGTGTGATCACATGATAATCCTCCACCGATATCATTGAATGCAGCAGACACATTTTATAAATTGATTAGAGATGCTGATCAAAAGATATACCCTAACTGTAAAAAACACAGCAAGTTATCATGTGTGATCCAGCTATATCATATCAAATGTCTTAATGGTTGGACTAATAAGTCATTCACCATGTTGTTGAAGTTTTTGAAAGAGTTGCTGCCTGACGAGAATTTGTTACCAGAATCATTTTATGAAGTTAAGCAAATGATCTCAAGCTTGGGTTTAGGTTATGAGAAGATTCATGCTTGTCCAAATGATTGCATGCTTTTCTGGGGTGATAAGAAGGATGCAGTTTCTTGTGATTGTGGGGCTTCTAGGTGGTAGACAATAATTGTGATGATGAAGATTCTAGTGCTCAACTATCACCAACAAAGAAGAGGAAACCAGCAAAGGTTTTACGTTGGTTTCCTTTAAAACCAAGGTTACAAAGGTTGTTCTTATCTGAAAAAACTGCATCTCTAATGAGATGGCATCATGATGAACCTCGACAAGATGATCTGATGAGACATCCATCTGACTCCTTGGCTTGGAAGCACTTCGATTCCAAATTTCAACAGTTTTCATCTGAACCCCGTAATGTTCGTCTAGCATTAGCCTCAGATGGTTTTAATCCTTTCAGAACCATGAATGTTGCTCATAGCACTTGGCCTGTCATCTTAATTCCCTACAATTTACCACCATGGATGGCTTATGAAACAACCGAATTTTATCCTCTCTTTGCTTATTCCTGGCCCAAAAGCTCCTGGTAACAAGATGGACGTATACATGCAACCATTGATACAAGAGTTGAAGGAGTTATGGGACATGGGTATTGAAACCTTTGATGCTTCTCGAAATGAAACTTTTCAATTACGTGCAGCCATATTGACAACAATAAGTGATTTTCCTGGATATGCTACTCTTTCTGGATATAGCACAAAAGGACAATTTGCTTGTCCATGGTGTGGAGTTAATACTACATCAAATGGTTACATCACGGTGGGAAATATTGCTACATGGGTAGTCGTCGCTGGTTAGAAGAAGGGCACACCTTTCGTACAGAATGTCAAAGTTTTGATGGCGAACAAGAGTTGAGACCTCCCCCTACCCTTTATCTGGGGCTGAAATATTACAAAAACTTGATGGTTTTGAGTTCTTTGAAGACATTGTCAGCCTTGGACCTTGGAAACGTAAGTCAATTTTGTTTTCACTACCTTATTGGAAGGATAATTTGCTTCGACACAGTCTCGATGCGATGCACATAGAAAAAAATGCATTCGAAAACGTCAGTGGAACATTCTTGGGGCAAGCTGGAAAGTCAAAAGACAACCTTAAGGCTAGACTTGACCTCCAAGTAATGGGCATAAGAAGTTCCCTCCATCCAAAAAAGCGCTCCACTTCTGATAGAATATATTTACCGAAAGCCCTCTATCAGATGACGAACAAGGAGAAAGATAGTTTTTCTTCAAGTTCTCAAGGAAATGAAAGTTCCGGATGAATGCTCATCAAATATCTCCCGTTGTGTGCAATCTTCCCAAAAGAAGTTGATTGGGCTTAAAAGCTATGATTGTCATATGCTAATGCAAGAATTCTTGCCCGTTGCTCTCCGGGGCCATCTACCTGATGATGTCACCATGATCCTGATTGAACTTTGTAACTACTTCAAGAATATATGCTCAAAGGCGATATCTGTTAAGGATCTTGAAATTTTAGAGTCTCAAATTCCTCTTACTTTGTGCAAATTGGAAAGGATATTCCCTCCATCATTTTTCACAGTGATGATCCATTTGGTTATTCACTTGGCTAGTGAAGCTAAGATTGGTGGTCCAGTTTGCTACAGATGGATGTATCCTGTCGAAAGGTATGGTACCTTTTTTTTTATCAAATGGCAAAATATGTTCTGTTTTGGTTTGATTTAAAAAATGTATCACAAGGTACACATTTTGTAGGTTTCTATGTACTCTAAAGTCATATGTACGAAATAGAGCCCATCCGGAAGGTTCCATTGCCGAAGGTTACATAGCTGATGAGTGTCTAACATTTTGCTCTCGATACTTCACTGGGATAGAAACAAGATTTACTCGACCCATTCGAAATGATGAGTATCTTGCAGAATTAAGTGAAGAACAAGCATGTATCAACCAAGGTCGACCACTAGGAGTAAAGTTGGATGGAGAAGTCACAGGTCGGAAAAGGAAACGAGTTGCACGGATAAAGCTCGATGAAAAATCATTGCTACAAGCACATAGATATGTGCTATTCAATATTGAATCGGTCACCAAGTTTCGAATGTAAGTTATCCTTGAACTAATACTCATTGTTTCTTTTTCACACAACATATCACTAAAGTCGCTGAGTTATTCAGGGAACACAAAGAAATTCTTAAAAAGAAATCACGTGGTAGAAGGGTGAGCCTTACGAGCTAGAGAAAACTCATTGTGACGAATTTTGCGGCTGGTTTCGAGAAAGGGTATATCTACACCCTTATATAAGTAGTACTGACAATTTATTTCTTAGTGTAGTACAAATTTATTAATGTGTTAAAGATCTCTCCTTAGGTAGCACGATTAGAGGAAGGTGGCAGCAATGAAGTCACAAGTGAAATCAAGTGGCTTGCTCGTGGCCCTAGTGATTTAGCTAGATATTTTTCTGGTTACGTTGTTAACGGATTTAGATTTCACACGAAGGATCACGATAGACACTTGAAAACCCAAAACCATGGAGTTGTTGTGCAAGTCGATTGTGAAAGTTATGCAAGTTCAAGAGATACTCAACCCGTGAGTGGTCAAGTTAACTACTATGGATCTATCAAGGAGATTATTCAATTGAACTATTCTGGCTTCAAAAAGTTTGATCTTTTTAAGTGTGAATGGATTGATGTCAACAGAGGTTGCAAAAAGGATAAGTTTGGGATCACTCTTGTCAACCCTTCACATATGGTGCACACAGGATCTAACTGGACAGATGATCCATATATTTTTGCATCTCAAGCCAAAAAGGTCTATTACATTAAAGATGTTATTCATAACGGGTGGATGGCTGTGAGACATGTGAAGTTAAGGGATCTCTATGATATGGGTGAAAAATCATCCCTTGATTTGGGTGTAGAAGCAGCTACTGAACCTTTTGATCAACAGTCATTACATAGAGTTGATGTGGATGACGAAGTTGATATTATTTCAACACAAGAGCAAGATCAGTTGGAAGATGAAGACTATGAACAACATTTTGTTTAATGTTGATTGTTGCTACTAATGCACTTTAATTTTGAGCATATAATGTTGATGAATGTTGAACAATACAATTTTCAAATCTAAATACTACTTCTAGTTGAAATTCATGTTGCTGCTGCTCATTTGTTGTCTATTCATTTCGTTTTTGTTGCTGTTTCTTTATATCATTCGTTACTACACTTTAATTTTGAGCATTTAATATTGACATGTGTTGAACAACACAATTTCAGATCTAAATATTACTTCTAGATGAAATTCATGTTGCTGCTGCTCATTTGTTGTCTATTATTTTTGTTTTTGTTGCTGTTTTTCTTTATAGCATTCGTTACTGAGTTGTTTGCAAAGACAGCTTTGAAAATGGCAAAAAGGAAAAGATTGAACATTGTAACCTGCAATCAAGTGAGTGGCTACTCATCAAATGGAGAAGGAGAAACAACAGAGACTCAACATACCTCTGAAGAGTGTGGAGATAACGGACAAGTTCATGTAAACTCCTCGGACGGTGAAACTCTAGAATGTGAATTTGGGCAGCAAGGTTTGAATTTTTGTCCTTTATTTTTATTTTCAGCAACAAAGATAAGTGATCATTTATACCTTATGACAAACTATGAAGTTGATACTTTTTACATCAATAGAAGAAACACAAACTGAAAAAAAGACTCGCGGCGCTACTGTTATGGCTGATGTTTGGGAGTTGGAATCAAATAAGAAAATCAAAGTTGAGCTAAATCGCTACGGAGCTCCGGTTGGTGATGAAGGTGCTACACTTACCCGTTTCTTGGGCACTGTAGCTCGAGACTCTAGGTATGCACCTATTGATTATGCTGATTGGCGTAAGATGCCGCAAAAAAAGAAAGATGATATGTGGAGCTTGTGTAGGTATATATGATACACTCTCTACAATAGATCAAACTTGTTTATGGTCTTTATCATAAATGTTTTGTAGTCGTGTTCATATAATATTTATTTCATCAGAAAAAATTCTCTTTTGCACCTGATATGGCTGAAACCAAGAGATGGGTGTTGGCTGACTTGAATGATAAGTGGAGGCTGTGGAAAAATTCTTTGAAGAGTAAGTATTTGATGCTAGCAAGACTTTTGATCAAATGGTGGAAAAATTGGATGATGGAAGGGTTGATGAAGGACAATTTAAATTGCTTCTCACGTATTGGCTTACAGAAGGAGCTAAGGTAAAATGATAGGTTTTTATTTTTTGTAACTATAGCATGTTATGCCTTGGTTATTTCACTTTTGTATGACTAAGTTATTTCACTTCTATTATGCAGAAAATTAGTGAGATAAACAAAGTGAATAAAAGCAAGAGTAAGGATCCTCATACAGGTGGAACAAAGACATTTGCTAGAGTCATCCATGAAGAGGTGATTGATTTCATTTTGTTTCACATTGCATAACTAAATGAGATTGCATTCACAATAGATAATAATCAATGAACATTTTTTCTTAATTTATGTACCCAAGACTGTAAAATCGAGTGGAACTCTTCCTTCCCGTGCTGCAATTTACATCAAAACTCGATTCAGCAGTAAAACAGGAGAATATGTTACACCAGAAGCTGCTGAAATGGCGGTATTAAAATTCTTTCAATTATATATCAATGTTTCAGGTTGATAAACATGTACTAATTACATTGTATGATGTGTACAGGAAGCAATGAAGACAGATTTGGCATCTAGTAGTACACATCCTAATGGTGATAAGATACCTTGGAAAGAAGATATTTATGCTAAGCATAAGGACCTGAGAAAAAGGGTCATGTTAGATGCATGGGAAAGATGTTTGTAAATGGTGCAGAATCTTCACAGCAAGGAAATGGTGACACTCGAAAGGATATTGATGGACTGTTCAAGGTAATTCGTTGCTTGGCTGATGCTGTCAAATAATTCAACCCGAGATTCAACTTAGAAAATATGATAGAAGAGGCTTGGGTAAATCAGGTATGCTTCTAATTGTGTGTGCTATATTTTTTGGTTTGTGTTGCTTTCTTCTGTAAAGGATATATAATGGAATTAGTATATATGCTATCTGCTGGTTTTCAAACAGCTGAATGTGGAACTTTCTTTTGTGAAAACTGTCACATTTACTAGTATCTTTCTGAGATTGGTAAGACGGTGAATGTGTTGTATGTGCTTGCTGTTTTTCAACAACATGATCCTATATGGTGGCTTATGTGGTAGGATAGGTTGATATGTAAACTTCTGTTTTTATTTCTTATACTGTGACAAACATGTGCTGTGTATATGCTTGCTGTTTGACATTTTTCCAGCAGTTTTCCTGGTTATGTGATGCAACATGTATCATGATGATGTCAACAACATGATCCTATATGTGTGGCTTATGTGGTAGGATAGGTTGATGTAAACTTCTGTTGTTTTTCTTCCATTGTGACAAATATGTGCTAACTGCATTGTTTCTAAAAGGCTTCTACTGGTGCTAGTGGTATTGAAAAATCTCCATCTTCAAGTAACCAAAACAACAATGCAAGCCTTTGATTTGGGAAAATATTAAGAGGCGGTATGTGTAGATATCTATATATACTTAATTCAGTGTGTTATGACTTCAATCATGTTTAGATATGTACTCACTCTAATTTAATCTTATATTCACTCTTTCAGGTAAATGAAGAAGTTGAACTAAGGAGCTTTTGAGTTGTTTATTAGCATAGCAAGTTCTTAGTGAAGTAGAGATAGATTTTTGGAAGAAAGTGGGTTGATTTTTGGAAGAAAGTGGGTACACATTTAAGTGCAAGCTGGCTGTGTCTTTTTTTATTTTTACCTAGTAGTGTTGAACATATGTATCAGATTATATAAGACTTTGTAATTAACTACTTTATACATATTAATTATATAAGTTTGTTTGAAGTAATAGTGCATTGCTCATCCAAGTTTATCAATGTTGCACATGAATAAATGTGTATTATACATGGTATGATGAGGATACAGGTTATATATGCAGTGGCTACAACAATAGTAGTCACCAATGAATGTTTACCAATGGAATTTTCTGTTGCAGAAGGGTTAAATACAATAGTCATCCAACCAGAATTTTCTGTTGCAAATGGTCTATACCAACGGAACTGTCTGATGCTAAAGTTGCATGCCGGCCAAATCTGGAAAGGTATGTACCAACGGATATATCCGTTGTTATAGACTTTGGGACTGCTGCAACGGACATTTTTTCGTTAGTATAGACTTATAGCAACAGTAGGTATAGCAACGGAAAATCATCCGTTGCAGCAGCCCAAACTGCCCTATTCCAACGGATTTTCAACTTTCAGCAACGGATTTTGCCCGTTGGTAAAGGGCAGTTTTTTTGTAGTGAAGGTTCAGACGTTTGTTCTCCATTGAGAAAGACGCAGAGAATCTTCGGTGGCATTCAGTTCACAGGAAAAAGGATGGCAGATTAAGACATCCCGCTGATGCACCACAGTGGAGAAACATAGACGTAAAATTTCCTGAGTTTGGTAACGAACCGAGAAACCTAAGGCTAGGCTTGTTGATAAGTGTGAAATATATATACTTTTAGGGCTTTAATTCTTCATATTCTCACAACAATTCATGTCATATTTCTGACTTATCATATGTTTTTCCTTATATTTATGTTTTGATGTGAACTAATATATTTTATGTGTCGAATGTAGGAAAAATACTTGGAATTAATACTTTATCTCACGATTAATTGATCAGCATTCTCGTTTATTTACCACTGACTTACACACCCGTAAAAGACATGCACACATCATTAGATAATCACTTGATCAACATCATTATTAATCAATTATTATTCCATCATTACTCCATCATTTACTATCACTTTTGAGTTCCGCTGCTGCACTTTACTATTGATATTAATCATCTTTCATCATTATATATGTATTGTGATTTTTATATCACATTCAGGGTACTGGAGCACCATGTGAGTGCATGAAAGTCGAACTAAATCGATTAACATCAATTCATAGTGCTCACGGTTTCACAATCATAGACAACCGCCAAGCATGAATATAATGATGGTTTAATTATCATTCTGAAGCGTACTATTACTAACTTTGCTGCACATTATTTATGATCGAGATTTCACAAGCTGTTATCAAGACAAACTATTATTTACGCGGAGATAAAAAGGATGATAATGTTGATAAATATGCGGGGACGGCTGCTGCTTTATAAGGACGGGAGTTAGGGTTTACGGGTATGCTCACACGCCCTGTACGCCGCCACACCAGAGAGAGGCTTCGGCCTCTCAGTCTCTCCTTGCACACCCACGATTCCACCATTGTTACCACACCACACTTCTGACAGAGGATTAATGCAGAGACACGTGAAGACAGAAGGCGGAGCAAAGAATCTTCTTAATAGGGTTTCTTCTTTCCTTTTTGTCTAATCTGTCAAAGTGTTCTTCCTTTGTTTTTTTTATTATTTTTAGAGTTATGTTTGAGTAGTAGTTTAGCTCCCCGGGTTGGGGTAGCAAACCGAATCTTTATAGTTATTTTGTAATCTTTTTCTCTGATTATAATTGCAGTAGTTTAATTCCTATTCTTCATGTGCTTTAATTCTCTAGCTAATTATTAAAGCAATCCTTGTAGTTTTCTAATCAAAATGCGGCGCTGAGATTAGTAAACAAGACATAGGAAGTTAAACCGGATTAACGACTAGAAGCATGGTTTGCCTATAGGTTAATCTGTCTCCAATAGGAATTGGTTATAAAGCGATTGGTTAGATTTGACTTGGGCATGGTTTGCGGCTTGTTATTTCTACTAGTTAGGATTCGTTGTACAGGGACCGGTCAATGAATTAATTAAGATTCCTGAGTTTATTGCAGAATTAGGGAAGAGTTTATAAATAGATTAATAAAGTGAAGGTTTGCAGAACAATCCGGGGTGCTTCTTTAGATTTTAGATTTGAATCTTTATCTCTTTATTTTAGTTTATTTTTATTTTTACTGTTTTATTATTTTATTATTTTATTTTAGTTCGTTGAGTTTTTCTTTTATTAAATTAAGCAAACCTGAAAAAAAGTGACATTTCCTGTTTTCTTAGTTTAGTTTCTCAGTTAGTAAATAAATTGTCAGTTAATTGAATGAGGTCCCTGAGATCGACAACCCCACTCAATTCACTATTCCGCAAAACGATAGGTACACTGCCTAGGTAGAGATAGTAATATATTTCTGCTAACACTTGTGCACGGATGGGATGAACCCTTACGGTACTTTGAGTAGCATACACAGTACCTGGCCTGTGCTTTTGGTTATTTACAATCTACCGCCGTGGTTATGCATGAAACCAAGACACATCTTGTTGTCTTTTAATATCTGGTCCAAAGCAACGGGCAACAAAATTGACGTATTCCTACAACCTTTGATAGAGGATCTACAACTCTTGTGGAATGAAGGGGCTACGGTTTATGACTCATTCAGTAAAGAGGACTTCAATTTGCGTGCTATGTTGTACTGCACAATCAATGATTTCCCCGCTTATGGTAATCTTTCAGGCTATTCAAAAAGGGGGCGTTGGCGTGTCCGATTTGTGGTGAAAACACTTGTAGCATTCGCTTGAAACATAGTGGGAAAACCGTGTATATGGGCCACCGAAAAATGCTTCCAAAAGGACATAAGTATCGAAAGATGGCGAAAGAGTTCGATGGGAAAACTGATCACAGCATGGCGCGCCAGCCTTTGACAGGTACAGAGATTTACAAAAAGTTGGATAATATTGTGAACAACTTCGGGCCGCCAACCAAAAGTGATGAAAAAAGTGTCTGGAAAAAGAAATCAATATTTTGGGAACTAGAGTACTGGCAGCATCTGGAGGTTAGACATTGTATCGATGGGATGCATGTCGAGAAGAACGTGGGTGAAAGTGTCACTAGCACTCTTTTGAACATAAAAGGAAAGACAAAGGATCATTTGAAAGGAATAAAAGATTTAATTGAGTTGGGCATACGCACAGAGCTTGGCCCGTAAGAACGTGGAAAACGCACATTCTTGCCTCCTGCCTGTCACACTCTGTCTAAAGAAGAGAAACATAGTCTATGCAGTACCCTTTACAACATCAAGGTGCCATCAGGTTACTCCTCAAACATAAGAAACCTAGTGTCCATGATAGATTTCAAATTAGTAGGAATGAAATCTCACGATTATCATGTCCTACTTCAAGAATTTTTGCCAATTGCACTACGTGGGATCTTGCCGGATGCTGTCAGACACACAATCACAAACGTCAGTGTCTTCCTCAAATCCATTTCGTCTAAGGTTCTTGATGTGGACACTCTGTCTAAATTACAAAAGGATCTTATTGTGACAATGTGCCAGCTGGAGATGTATTTTCCTCCATCGTTCTTCGACATAATGATCCATCTCCTCGTGCATCTTGTAAGAGAGATTCTGATGTGTGGTCCTTTGTACCTTCGCTACATGTATCCGTTCGAAAGGTACATGGGTGTCCTGAAGAAGAAAATGAAGAACCGTCGTCACCCAGAGGGTAGTATTATAGAGGGCACTATCACAGAGGAAGTTGTAGACTTCTGCACCAATTACCTAGAAGGTGTCGATACCATTGGACTTCCACGTTCTAGACACGAGGGCAGATTGAAGGGTGTTGGCACGGTTGGAAGGAAACTGAAAAGAATTGACATAGACACTCTTAACAAAGCTCATTTAGTTGTGCTAAGTCATCTTGAAGATGTTGAACCATACTTTGATGAACACTTGTGTGTTTTAAGAGCACAATATCCAAACATGAGTGACGTTAGACTACAAAATGAGCAGAATAGGACATTTGTCCGATGGTTCAAAGAGAGAGTGTTGTCCGATCAGTCCACGAATGTGCCTGAACTGATTAAAGTAGTTGCATTTGGACCAAATCTGGATGTAATTTCTTATGAGGGGTACGATGTCAACGGATTCACCTTTTTCACAGAACGTCAGGATCAGAAGTCAACGAATCAAAACAGTGGTGTAGAGCTTGAAGCTTATCAAAACTTATATGACATCGGTGTCGTGGGTCATAGTCCTGTCTCGGTACAACAATCATATTTCGGTGTTATACAAGACATCTGGGTATTGGACTACAACAGCTACGAAATGTGTGTTTTCCGCTGTAACTGGGTTAACAACAATCATGGCTACCGTGAGGAGGAGCATGGTATGAAACTGGTTGATCTGTCTAGAGCTACTCCCACGGTTGAGCCATTCGTTGTTGGGACGAAGGTTAAGCAGATATTTTATGTAACTGATCCCTGTAATCCTAGATGGTCTGTTGTGCTTAAAGGGAGAAGAGGAATAGTTGGTGTGGATGGTGTGGTTGATGAGGATGAGTATGATGCAGAAGATGAACCTCCAACTGTTCCTATTTCATTGGAAGAGGCTGAGGTCACAGGTCATCGTGAGTATATACGATCAGACCATAACGAGGGAATGTGGGTTGAGAGATAATGGTGTATGTAAGTTATTACTATAAAAATTTATATGAAATTAACACTCTTTTATTTATTGCTTGTTTATGACCATTATGAAATGCTTAATTTAATTCAAATTGTATTTCAATCCTTGCAGGCATGGCTGATCAGGACATGGCTGATGAAGAGTTCGATTTATTTTGTCGTGAGGAGGAGGAAAATGAGCAGCAAATGGTACCGGTCCCATCTACATCTGCCGCTGCTGCTGTTGCCCCATCCACATCTGCCGCTGCTGCTGTTGGCCCTTCCATGAGTGCACCTTCTACGAGTGCTACTCAGAGACCCAGAGGTAGAGGTCCGACCCGTGGGTTGAAACTGCAGAAACCGGATCAGATTAGTCTTCTGTGGGACCAGTATGGGAGGTATGGTGGGGGCAGCAGGTCAGAGTTCGCTAGTATGCTAGGGACTCTGGCCAGATCACATTGCTGCATCAACCACACATGGAAACAAGTCCCGGAAAAAGTAAAGGAGACCATCTGGAAGAAGGTGCAAGAACGGTACAAGACCCAGAAGAAGTGAAGAAGACCGTTCTTTCTTTGGTGGCCGGCAAAGCTAAATCATTCCGCCACTACTTGGTTGAGCATTGGATCAACAGGGTGCCCCCACGTGAGCCTCCGCCGTATGTTGTATACAATGGCATGATAACTGAAGAGGAGTGGAAGGAGTTCGTTGAGCGGCACGCCACCCCCGAGTTCAGGGTATGTTTGTGTGTACTCTTTTCTTAATTAATGCTCATAATGCTTTATCCCTGATTTTCTAATTAATTTCCTGTTGTACTTTCTTAACAGCAAGTACAAGAACAAGCACGACAAAACCGTGAAGCTAATCTCTACCCCCACACCATGGGACGAAGGGGATATGTGGGCAGCCTCGAGGGATGGAAAGAAGCTGGTTTGCTGACACGGAGGAACGAGGATGGAAGTGAATGCCCGATCGAGGATGTCTCTGAGGCGAGGAGGGTGCAGATGTACATACTGGGACGCCAGAAAACGACCAGCGAAGGTCAGAGGATATTTCCTAATGCTGCGATGGAACAACTGGCAAACCAAATTGTAAGTATTTGAAAGTAGCTGTTGAATAATTTACTTATATACTCAAGTGTTTGTTGATCTTAAATCTCGTCATTAACTTCTTTGAAAATTGGACAGTACGATGCGGCACAGAGAGGAGAAGTGGACTTACACGCTCCTCCTTCTCAAGACGACGCGCTGAATCAAATGCTTGGGAAGAAGGATCACCCGGGGCGTGTTAGAGGATTTGGGGGAGAAGTACGTCAGAAGAACGTATTCCCGCCATCTGCTAGGAAGGGTCAGATGAGTGCTGCTGAAGTCGAGGCGATGGTAGAGCGTAAGTTCGCTGCTGAGCGCCAAGCTAATGACGAGAAACATGCTGCTGAGCGCCGGGCTATCGAGGAGAGGCTGCAGGAAGCGTTGAATGCGATTGCACATGCGACTACTCAGCAGCAGCAGCTAGATCCTCCTCGAATGTCTTCCTCGTCTAGTTGTGCTCCGGCCGCTGACCCGTACCCGTTTGCCAACATCCAGGTTAACTTTGTTTAACTATTTTTCTTCTAAAATAAAGTTATTTAAATAGTATTAGATTGGACTCACTTATTTATTTCACGTATTATCTCTGTTTATTAAAGGAGCAAAAAAAATGTCGTCTCCAAATACCATTAGACGGGCACCCTGTAGATGCGGCCTACGGGACGGTGTTGCCATCAGGTCCACTCACGCTCATCAGTTTCGTACGTCTACCCCCATTCTACGCGCGTGTGACCTTGGACCTGATAGTTGATGGATTTGAGCATGCATACCTTCCGATGGCGATTGACAACAAATGCACGCTGATCGAAGCGAAGGGAGACATATTGCCCTGGCCAGCATGTTATATTGTTGTCACCGATGAGGTAAGACTGTTTGACAACCATTTAGTATCTAATAAAATGCATTATTTAGCATTAAGTGTCTAATCTAATCTATTATAGATCCCTGAGCTTCCTCGCCGCGTAACCCGGCCCAGACTAGAAGAGACCAGCGCGCCGGCGAATCCTGAGATCCCTGAGGTTCCTCGCCGCGTATCCCGGCCCAGAGAAGAAGAGATCAGCGCGCCGACGAATCCTGCCAGAAGGGTATGTTCTAGATAAATGTTTAATGTTACTATAATAATCAATTAGTAATTATCTTTACATTTATGCTTTATGTTTGTGTGTGAAGGGTAAGAATCCAGTGAGTCGGGGTGCGAAAGGTAAGAATCCAGCGCCCGTCCGGGGTCGCACCAGGACTTCTGAGGCGCCTAAAAATAAGCTCGCACTGCCACAAAAACTTGTTAATGTTTTGGGGGCCAAGCAGATGAATCTCTACGACAAGATCATGGTGAAGTCATCTCAAACTAACAACTTCATGATGACGCTTCCAAAGTCGATGTTTCACTACGAAGAAGATATGATGACGGCAATCAACTTTGAGGACATCAGAGAGATGATGTGTGGAGATTATCTGAACATTAACATTATTCAAGCTTATCTAAAGTAAGTGTTCTTTCCTCATACTGTAAAAACATATAGAATAAGTATCTATGAAGTTGCATTGGCTAACTTTTTATAGTACATGTGATATAATAGATGTCTGCTTGAGAGATGTGTTGAGAAGGACATGACATGCGTTACTGCGGTGTGCCCGGAGCGTTTATCGTACGACAATGTCACTAGGGACCCTGGGAGGTTTTGTAACTACATGATTCATGTCTTCAATGTTGTTGAACAACAGAATAAATTATTCATTCTAATGCCGTATCACCAAACGTGAGTTCTAATATAAAATTACATACTAATTAGCTAACTTTGTTACCTTCATTTCTCATTTCATTTTGTATTTGACATTGTAGCCACCACTGGGCTTTGTTTATATTCTGCGCTGCCACCGCTACTCTGCTTTCTAGATCCACTAGGGCAGTGGAAAGAATTCAACACTGAAGACTTAATCAAAGAGTAAGTTTTTATTACTATTTAATTGTTTGTAAGTTTTTTGAACCAAAATTAATGTACTTGTTCATTTTGCTAAACGCTTTTGTTAATATATGTAACAGTTGTTACAAAAAAACCCCTCAGGGAGAGTTTGGTGATTTGACCGTCGATTACATCAAGGTTTGGTAATTCATGTATTTCATTCGTGCTGCTATTATCTTTGTACAATTGTTTTACATTTGTGAATTTTGGTGATTTAGTGCCCTACCCAAAAGGATTCTAAGAGTTGCGGGTACTACGTGATGCGGTATATGTACGAGTTCTGCGGGTACTTCCCAAGTTTTAAGAATGATATTGACAAGGTAATACGAACGCTGTCTTGTATTTAATTCTTTCGGCAGATTTTTTGTGTCTTTATCTTAATCTCATTATGTGTTCCATTCCTTTTCTTGTTGCAGATTAAAGAGCATTATGCCAGATTCAAGACTTATGCTCCTGCCGACTTGTTGCATGTCAGAGAGAGCATGGCAGCCATGTTTATGAGAATGGAGTGGTAGACTAGCTAGCTGCTGCTGTAACATATATTTTTTTTAGTTGCTGCTCTGATTCTGTTAGTTGCTGCTGCAACAGATTATATTGTGTAACAGATTATATTTTTTGTTAGTTGCTCTGATTCTGTTTGTAATGAATTATGCTAGCTGCTGCTGTAACAGATTCTAGCTGTTGTATTGAATATTTCTGTTGCAATTGTGCGCAGAAATGAATTTGCAATTGTTATCTCTGTTGCAATTGTGTAACAGATTGAATATGTTACAGATTTTCGATCTGGTGCTTTATTAGATGTTATCTCTGTTGCAATTGTGTAACAGATTGAATATGTTACAGATTTTCGATCTGGTGCTTTATTAGAATGAATTTGTGTTGTTGGTATTTGATTCAGGTGGTTCAATTGTGCAGTTTCTGCCCTCTGTTGCTTATCTGTTACAATTCTGTCTCTGTTGCAATTGTGTAGATTTGTAAAAAAAAATAAAATAATAAAAAAAAATTACACTTTAGATTACGGTTCTAACAATAACCGTAATCTAAAGTCCTTTGGGCGCGCGCGCCAAAACACTTTAGATTACGGTTATTGTTAGAACCGTAATCTAAAGTGTCGACTTTACATTACGGTTATTTGTAAAACCGTGATCTAAAGTCCTTTGGTTCGCGCGCGCCAAAGGACTTTAGATCACGGTTTTACAAATAACCGTAATGTAAAGTCAATGACACGCGGGCCGGAAAAGGGCCATTAATTACGGTTTAAAACCGTAATTAAAGACGTCGCCATCTTTATTGACGCCCGCGTAGATTACGGTCCAGAACCGTAATGTAACACGGTTTTGGACCGTAATTAAAAGCTCGCGTTCCACCAGTGGATGGACTGAGTCCACACTTTGGAGATGTATTGATTATGATTAGAAGAACTAAGATAGAAAATTGGACATGAGTGAATTATCTAATGTTTGAAATGACGTGGGAGGTGGAACTTGATTTTCTAGGGATCAAGGGAAACCGAACACAATTGGGGTGGAAGGATAGTTCTACACTGATGCTGATCACATCAGGGTGGGATGATTCCTGAAACTCCCTACCAGTGGTCACAATTAAATCACACTATGGATAGAGGCCTTAGGATAAAAATGAAATTGGAGTTGATTGTATTTTAATTAGAGGAATTATTCCTCACATGACCTCGTAAAAAGGATTACCTTTTTACTGAGTCTCGCCCATGAAGTCGAGGACGCACGAGCCTTTGTCTTCGGACCGGTGACATGGGGAGAGCAGAGTGTTTTGTATTCTGGCCCATGGTGACGAGGACGAATGAGCCATTGTCTACGGACCGGTGACATGGAGAATACGTTGGAAATTATGTGAATGTTTTAATCATCAAAAGAAACAAAAGAATTTTGAGTGCTATACATGCTTAAGCATGTTGTGTGATATTTGAGTATAAGAATATGGCGGATATAATGATCCAATGAGTTTAAGTATACATAAGTATGATCTATATGATCTGAGGAATGAGGTAAGATATGTATCCTAATAAGATAAGGTGCATGAGAACTATGGGGACAAAGTTCTTTTAAGGGGGGGTAATTGAAATACCCCAAACCTAAGTATGCTAAGTAAACATCAAATCATGATGTAGTAAGGCTAAAATATGCCTTAGAAAGATTGGTAGACAATTTAAACCAAGGAAAACACAAGAAAATGCCTTAAGGGCAATTAGGGCAAAAATGTGCTCTAAGCTTGGAGAGACTTGGGTGT
Source organism: Limonium bicolor (assembly GCA_023374045.1). Classification (NCBI taxonomy): domain Eukaryota; kingdom Viridiplantae; phylum Streptophyta; class Magnoliopsida; order Caryophyllales; family Plumbaginaceae; genus Limonium; species Limonium bicolor. The sequence goes on along the minus strand of CM041776.1, from coordinate 140,985,939 downwards.
ACCCAAATATCATGATAAGACCTTAGTAATATTCTAATGGTCATTTTAAACCAATTACCAAAGAAAAACAAGCTTGAAAACAAGTTAAAACACAAAATGTGCTTTAAGAAGTCTTAAAGCACATTTTTGAGAAATTGTCTTAGAATTGAGTTTTGAGTGGCTAAATGCCCATCATTACTCTTTAATCAACATGTGTACTAATTAGTATCACATTAGGAAGTATAAATCAATGGGAAATCAAAAATTTCAGAAATATGTGCACTAATTAGTGAATAGTGCCAAATAGTGACTAGTTTAAGTTTTAATCAATATAAGCTAATTTGTTGGTCAACAAAGACCATGACTAGCCTTATTTAAGATGGGGGCCGGTTTCTAAGGGATGAGTCATTAAAGACTTCACCAAATTAAGAAAGAAAAAGGGAAGGAAAGTAAAAGCAAAGACTATTCACCTTTTTATAACAATATCTTCACTTAAGTTACCTTTCTTCCTCTCTCTCTTCATTTCTCCTTCCTTCCACGATTTCTCCTTCTCCTCTCCTGCTCCAAACCGAGAGAGAGATCCATTCATGGCTCCTCACCTTCATTCACTTGCCAAGTGCAACTCCAAGCTCCAAATCCAAAACAAATTGCATATTTGTCTTAGTTAAGTCAAGGCCCTCCTTTCTATCTTTTCAAATCTTTCAAAGCTCCATTTTGGTGCCAAGAGAAAACTCCATTGATGGAGGAAAATCAAGTTTGAAGAGCCCATTTGGTTCTCCAATCATTCAAGGTAAGGAAAATGTAAGAAAAACCAAGTTTCCATCACTTCCTTACATGGCCGAAAACTACTACTCATGGGGCCTTGTTTTTATGCCTTGTTCTAGCTTGATTTATTCACCAAGGACTAGTGGAGGTCCTATTTCATTCAATGCCAAAGTCTATATTGAGACTTCAAAGGTAATCATCCACTTTTATGCCTTAGAACACATTTCTAACCTAGTGTTTCATTCCTTGAGGTTAGTGTATTGTTTAGTACTCATGTGAGTCATTGGATATTGGTTAGAACATTGGCAAAGGAAGTTTAAGTGGTGGCCGAGATTCATGCAAGAAGAAGGTCTAAGGAGGAAGTTAAGATAAGCTTGAGAAAACAAGGTAAATTACTTACCTAATGGTGGTTTAAGGTTTAAGGAATGAGTTTTAGATGGGTACCAATGTAGCCTAGGGCTTACATTAGGTAATGGGTTATGTAACCTAAGAAAAAGAACTTAAATAAGCTTGTGAACTTGTGACTAAGGAGCCAATGGGAATGAGTTAGTAATATAAGTTTGAGATGGATTTTAAGAGCATTATAACTACTATGAGATTGATGGGTGTATTTGCAGGTTGAAAGCTTTTATATGTGGGAAATTCAGTGTTTAAGTTTAAGTTATTTAAGGGCCTAAGAGCCATGTCATTTAAGAGCCTTAGTGCTATGCAATTTAAGATTATTGCAATATGGTGAGTTTGATGTGATTGAGTTGGTTTGGGTGAGAAGATATGATGGGAAAGAATTTGATATGTGTGAGATGATTTAATGAGGAGAACAAGGTGTTTGAGCATGATAAGATACTAGAGAAGCTATGGCGAAATTTGAGTAGAAAACAAAGTGCCTAAGTGTAACGCCCCTATTAACCATAAATACAGCGGAAATAAAACTCTAAGGCGATTACAGACCATCGGGTTCCAAACACCCGGCACCAAACCTCACCAATTACAACTTACAACCTACAAAAGCTACGGTCTGAACTCGAGAAAAACTTAACAAACATAAATAAAACACATTAACTCTTCACAAAACCTAGTCCCATCCCAAACGCTCATTCTCTTCGTGGCCACCTGTAAATCAATTCGTACCTGCAAGATGAAACCAAGCAGCCCACCCCAAAAGGGGCGGGTCAGTTCCCTGGAATGGAACTGGTACAATTCTCCAAAAAAAAACTTATAAAACATAACTCTTCAAAATAAATAGTAACATGAAAACAAACTCTTAAAAGTAAAACAGAGATAAAGCACTTCAAAACAAACAAGTTAAAGAGAAAAGAAAATAGACAAAGATAGAGATAGAGAACTTCCAAAACAAGTCATCCACTTAAGTAGTCACACCACATAGTTAGCAAGCATCCATTGTTGATGTTAGAACCAATTCTGGTTAAGAAGAGAAAGACTTAAGTAGTCACAAAGGACCAGGAGTGACATTAATATCCATAACCCGTGGTAGACAGTTTATGTCTCCACCATTTCAGAAGATGATTCCCATAGACCAAATATACTCAAGAGTGGAATACCAATTGGGAGAGATGGCCCCCACCGCCAGTCAGTTGCCACAAGGGCGAGGTAAACAGACCTCCGCTGTCAGTTGCCACAAAGGGCGAGGTAAACAGACCTCCGCTGTCAGTTGCCACAAAGGGCGAGGTATAGCAGACCTCCGCTGCCACCGACCCGTTCTCAGTCATCGGTGAAAAGTGTGTGCACCACTTATTATAATCCATACTCAGTACCAAGATTAACATTTCCCATATCCCATTAGATTATTAACTGCACAAGAGCAATACCAAAACACTCAGTCCTACAGAGTGCAGAGGCGTAAACCCTCAACAATTAATACCCAATAGAAAGAATCCATTCCCAATTAGGCTGATCAAACTCGACTCATGGATGAAACAATACCCATAGTCCAAAGGAAGAATTTACCAATACCAGATACTTTCCTATATTCCCAGTTACCCCACTAGATCATTAACTGCACCAGAGCAATACCAAAACACTCAGTCCTACAGAGTGCAGAAGCGTAAACCCTAGGCAGTTAATATCTAGTGAAACAACTAGATAGGAGGAACCAATAACCAAGGAAGTTTCACATACAGGCTCAGTTAGTCACAGCAAGCTCAGTTAGTCACCCAAACAGTTTCCTTTTGAAATCAATTCAAGATCAGTTGGTGTTCCAAAACATTTCATAAAGTCCATCAGCAAAAGTATCGAGTACGAGAAATCGTACAGAACATTCCATAAGGTCCAAAACACCACAAGCTGAGTACGAGAAACCGTACAAAACATTCTATAAAGTCCAAAACACAACAAGCTGAGTACGAGAAATCGTACCTGGGTAACGTTGTAGCAGTTCTAATCTACTTGCGCAAACAATCAACAGTACTCTGAAGAATATTAAAGATAACTTACTATCAATAACCCGTACCCTAAGCAAAACTTAAATGAATTCTTCTCTCTTATCTCCAAATCTCAATTATCTTATAAGCCCTCGCTTAAATGTTATGTATAACCTTTGACTTATTTTAGAAGGTTGTATAGCCCAAGGTTGTAGGATCAAGGAATGTATTTTATTAACACTTGTTAATTGTTCCACCCTTATCCACTTTACCCATACCTAACCATAATTCTCACATTAAAGACCTTTATAACATAAGTGCATTATACGTTATTCAATCAATCTTAGAATTTCAATAACAATTCTTAAGCTCAATACTTTTATTCTTACTTCAGGACATACATCGTGTTATGACCAATTATGGGTTTATCTTAGAATACTATACTATTACTTCACAATTTATTGACTATGTATCTTTATCAATATCTACTAGATAATCCATTATAACTAAGTCTTCCCCCTTAACTTAATTCAGATCTACATCCCGTATACTGAAATCGTAGTGTTGTAGATACAATTTATTATAACTAAATCGAGTCACTAAACTCAATTATCATATCCTTAGTTCAGAATGACTTTTTTTACATCCAGCTAATAATCTTGACATAAGATGTTAAATTACTTTTCATCCTGAAACAACTATATTATAGTTAACTTAGACTTATCGAACTCCTACATCTAGTATTCACAAGGTACATTATTTGCTTAATTATTACCTATATAATAAGGTGTTTTAAGATAACCCTTTTTATGTATCCTTACTTACATTTTAATTTCCCAAGTATTTAATTTTTACACACATTCTCTCCATAGAGTATGTATAATCCTTTGTACTAAATTTTAATAAACTTATGCCTTAAATACATTTATATTACTTACAAGACCAAAGGTTTCAAAGAAACAACTTAATAAATTAATTTCCTTTATTGTATTTAGGATGGACAATATATCTACATAAAGTAGAATTTATCCAAGAATTAAATTCTGGTTCGTAAGTGGAATTGTTAATTATTTAATAAGATAATCTATTATGAAAAATCCCCATACCTTATATTCAAATGACACATTAATATTTCCCGTGTCAAAAGGTAAATCCTTATAGCCTCTTATGTAACTTAGTTCCTCTAAATAAAGGTTCAAAGGTTTATGTATCTAATTTCTATTTATAAACCTTTTAGTAAATCTTTAACTATTATGTACAACACTTATTTATAAACTCACATCTTGAATATTAGTAATAAATGTATTTTATATGGCTAACTAATTCTAAGAAACTTAAGGATTATTATTTAGAGTAATTTCCTAATCATAGTTTAATATAGTCTTATACCATAATCCCTTTTAATGATTTTGTCTCAAAATATTAAGTTATTACTCAATACTATAAATATTAAGAAATGATTAAATCTAGACTTATTTATCCTCTTCACATTTAGATGTAAAAGTAACTCATTTACTTTATTATTGTTTATATAATATGAACATTTAAATGTAAAAGCATTTCATTCATTTTATTATCAATTATATAATAAGATCTATTTGTGTAACACTTTATGTAAACTAATTACGAATATTCCTAAATTTCAACTTATTAATTTCTTAACCCAATTATAGATTTACATTGTGGACATTGACTAAATATATACATGTATTTTAATACTGTTTATACTTAGAAATTCAAGGGTAACTACAACCTCAATTCATAACCATAAATTAATACCACCTCATATAGTATTCTATTACTAGTATTATGTAGAGGTTTTATTTTAACTCATTAATTCCTTCATATTATATTTTCTATAAGGTATTTTATTTCTTTACTTATTTATTTATCGTATATATATATTATCCTTACTATGATATTTCTCACAAGGAATGTTATTTCCTTTATCTATTTTTATTGATTTATATACATATATATATATATATCCACAATATCAAGATTTATCCAGAACATTCTTTAAGAAATTATATTGTATTTAATTATATTTAATATCTTTTAGACATATCCACAACTGATTTATGGTTTATAAAATAGAGTATTTTCCCTTAGTTTTAGTTAAACATATTAGCTTCCATATTATATATAATAAATAAAATGTAGTTTAGTTAAATTCCTTGATTTAATATAAGTTTCTATTTATTTCTCTCAATATATATATATATAAATATATGTAACAATTTTTACTTCACTTAAAGTTAATACCCAAAATATTTATAAACATACTGTATTAAATGTTAATTAGTCTTATTATATTTTCCCCAACCTATAAAGTTCATTAATCAACTATACTTTAATTTTTGATTACATTAAAAACTATATATTATAAGTTATTCTTATGAAAAACTCACAAACACAATTTTTAAAACCTTTTCCCGTTGCCCAAAAATTCCCAAACTTAATACAGTAACTATAACATTTTAGACATATTATAAAATTTTTATTTCATAAAAATATCTTTTTAATTTAGCCAAATAATTCCAGAAAACCCGTAACTTGTAAAAATCATAACTTATGTTTAAAAACTCCAAAACCATAATAATTTACATCAATATAAACTAGATAAAATAAGGAACCTATGGTTAAAATTTCAAGTCAAAATACCTTCGGGAAGGCCATTAACTAAAATTAACAAGTTAGAGCTATTTACTGATTTTTTTATAGAAACTTAACAACTTATTATTACCAGATCTAATCTTGGCCGTCCAATCTCTTAAAACGAGATCGGACGGCCCCTGTGTTGCGAGTTCATCAGCGAACTCAGTGAGCAGATCGAGTACTAATTCGCGAATATCTCCTAATCTACAGAACGAAATCGAGTGATTTTTGTTTCTATGGATTCGTAATCAAATTTCGGTTCTATTGGTATCAATTTCCCCAATTATAATGCAGATTTCATCAAGATTCGAATTCGATTTGGAAGCTAGGGTTTATCTCGGTACAGAATACAAATCGGATACAAATCATCCAAATTCTCCTAACCTAACACGAAATTGACTAAATTGGCACATGGATTAGGTCGAAATCATGACTAAGAACAACAATATCGGAGCAATTTGATCGGAGACTCACCGGATTGTGCGAATTGGATGAATTCCGATTCGGAAAAACTGGAAAAACTCGAACTTTAGACAGTTCGGGGTGCCAACTTTGAGGATCTATAACTAGCAGTACAAGACGGGTTAGATAATGAGTAAGGGCTCATTGGAAAGAAGAATTGTATATCTACACAATGATAGCAAGCACTAATCCTAACTCGCATCACACAGAAAGAAATCGAAGTCACAAAACACGAGTTTACCTCTCTGTTTCGGTATTATTTTATGTGCTGGCAAGACCGAAACTTTAGGCCTCTATATCTCCCAACTGGTTACGAATTGGACTTGGGCATAAACATGAAAGTTGTAGAGGGATTAGCGCTCTTTAAAACGAGCTAAAGAACACGAAATTTGGATGAGAAACGAAGAAGTTATGGTTAGTCGAAGTTACCTGATTCGAAAGGAAAAACTGGAATCTGCAGTTTCGGTTTTGCAAGGTGCCTACTTTGGATCGAATTTCCGGATGATGTATAATGAATTAGGGTATGTGTGAGTAATGGTTGGAAAGAGATTCAAAGGAGAAGAGAATGAAAAAGACGGCATTGAAAAATATTGAGAGATGAGTGAGATACAGCCGTCCAAAGTTAGGGCAAAATCATGAATTCTGTTACCGAAATTCGAGGGATAAATTGGCTAAGTGTTGGCGACCCGTGACAGAGTGACACGTGGCATCTTTCAAATTTTTGACTCAAAACTTCAATCTAGCATAACTTTGGCTAGGATGATCCGTTTTGACGTTCTTTTTATCGATTTCATGGTTTTTCATAACCTATTTATTGGTATAGGTTTCATGACCTGGTTTGACCATTCTCAAAAAGTCAACTCTAGCAAGGCTTAATAAGCTTTAAGGTTTCTAGAATTTTATATTGACTTTTATGTTTCAAAACAATGTTCCAACACTTCCTAAAATCTTTATAATATATTTGGAGTGTTTAAAATTTCCCCAAGATTTATTGACTTATAAATCTTATTATTAAATTCATAATACTATGAATAATATATAATAATTAGGAGAAAACCCCTAAATAAATTTCACAACCCCTTAATAATTTAATATTCATAATTCCATATAATAATTTAATATTCATAATTCCATATAATAATTTAATATTCATAATTCCATATAATAATTTAATACTTAATAGTATTATTACAGGTTTAATAAAAGAAATCCCCTAAATTAATTTAAATTAATTTAGGGGTATTTCAGCATATCCCCCTTAAAAGAAACTTCGCCTCGAAGTTTAAAAATCAACTAATAAGCACTCACACCGCTTCGGGTGTGCTGAGACAATAAAAGTTCCAATGAAGTTCCATACCAAACCAATCCTTTATTTCCATCCACTTCCATAACAACATTCCACTCAAGATTACTCAAAATCAAACTGAATCAGGATATACCAAGATATAACATGATGAAAATCAAAAGTCACATACTGAGTCATAATGCAAAAACCAAGCACATACAAACCCTCTCATTCTGCTAATACTGTTCTCCCTTTGCTAATAATGCAACGAGGCATAATCCGGATGAGAAACGAAGGAGGAGTATGCCAGCATATCCCCCTTAAAAGAGCTAAGGTACGCCCTCGTACCGCTACTAATGGCACATTCAAAGAATTCAACACCTTATTAACCAGCTTTGTTGAATTTTACTGCACCGTTGATTATATCTATGATCGTTATATATCTGTATCTCTTGATTGTTATGTATTTGTATTTCCTTGGTGGTTATAAAATTTTATCTTATGATTATTATCCATTCATTTAATGACTGATACGAATTATATGTCCATATATGATCATTTATCATATCAATTATATTACTAAGCTATACCTCGGGTGTAACGTACTTGAGTAGTTTAACATAATATTCCCGATCATTTAATAATCCTCAATAATCTTCCAAAATTATCTTCAAAGGTTTATTAGCCAACCATATGTTAAAACTCTATAAGATAAATATTTTCTGTGACTTTTCAAGTTTCAATTGTTTCTATGTTTACTTTATAAAATTTACTTATTATTAACTTCACCCAAGGCAGAATTTTAGAAAGTTCGTCCAAAATCTGATTCCTTTATCTTAAAATTTATACATTATATATATATATTTTTAAGGTAGGGACCCTGTATAAAATTTTAGGTCAAATGCATTAGTCTAATGAAAACTCACCCACTCTTGATAATTATTTTCCTTAAGGTTTGTTCTATGTAAGTATTCTTCTGATTATTAAATCTTAGTACTCTCTTAGACATTGGTGGCTTTTGGTGAACATCACTCTTAGTGTGTCTTTTAAAATTTTATACATGTATAATGTTAAACTCCAAGTAAACATGAGGATTTTCAATCTTTAAGTAACTCTCAATTTTTTTTTAAGATGCTCAATACTCAAGTATTTAAGGATCAATGATACTTAGTTTAGTATTACTCTTCTCTTCACTCAATCTTTAAGTAACTTCTTTTATTGATTTTTTTTTATATCCAACCAGGGGTAGATGTTGTATCTTGGAGTACCCAAACTTAATCCCCTTCCTCCATATATAGGTATTTTTCACCAAAGATTTAACTCAATAAACCCTTTACATTTATGAGTTTTAATACCGGATCTTAAGATACAAATATTGATTTGTTCATTGTGGTTAGCAATGAAATATGCCTAGCTCAAGATTTCATGATGGTAACGTCTTACCACCACTTCCCCTCAAGTTCAACACAATCCATCACCTGCGTGAAGATTATTACGTTAGATGACAAGGCTTGTCTAGCCCCTAAACTTCTAGAAGTGGGTGTGCACCCCCACTACTTTCAGCCTAGGAGTTCGTCGCACCAGGCACTTCCCGTAGGGTGTTAGGTTTATGTGTTTTCTTTCTAAAGTTAACATAGAGTTTTAATGTGTTTTACAAGTTCAGATGTTGATCTTTTCTAATACGCTACTAGTTCTTGTTAGCTTAATAATTTTCTAGACTTAAGATTTATCTTAAACATTATCTTTAGGTAATAAATTGATACCAAGTAGTTCATGAGATTTATTTCAAACTTTAAAGGAGTTGAAGTACTTTCACATAATATCAATACTAATTTAGTTATGTAAAGTTCTATTTGTATACTGTTTTCAACCAAAAGTATTCTTTAAAATTCTAGGAATTTGTGTACTAGCTTTTAAAGGATTGCATTTTTTGCAATGTATTCTCCATGAGCATGCTTTTGAAAAATAGCTTAATATTTGGTTTATCTCAACCAAAATCTTATCGTACTTAATATAGGATGTTCCAAACTTATATATATATATTATTATTTTTCTATAGTTTATTGTTGGAACGGTATAACAACACATCACACTCAACAGACATTCACAAAAGAAAAGTGTGTAAAGGAATCGTTCACAATTCCAAAAGGGTTAGGAGTCGTGCCTTACTGGAGTCCTCACTTCCCAATTCTACCCCAGTTCCCCAGTTTTAAGTGCACCTATAATCTAATATTTCACTCGGCTTGTTTTCTCGGGTTCAGAGCGTAACTACGCTCTGATACCACTTTCTGTAACGCCCCTATTAACCATAAACAGCGGAAATAAAACTCTAAGGCGATACAGACCATCGGGTTCCAAACACCCGGCACCAAACCTCACCAATTACAACTTACAATCCTACAAAAGCTACGGTCTGAACTCGAGAAAAACTTAACAAAACATAACAAAAAACACATTAACTCTTCACAAAACCTAGTCCCATCCCAAACGCTCATTTCTTCGTGGCCACCTGTAAATCAATTCGTACCTGCAAGATGAAACCAAGCAGCCCACCCCAAAAGGGGCGGGTCAGTTCCCTGGAATGGAACTGGTACAATTCTCCAAAAACAAACTTATAAAACATAACTCTTCAAAATAAATAGTAACATGAAAACAAACTCTTAAAAGTAAAACAGAGATAAAGCACTTCAAAACAATCAAGTTAAAGAGAAAAGAAAACAAGACAAAGATAGAGATAGAGAACTTCCAAACAAGTCATCCACTTAAGTAGTCACACCACATAGTTAGCAAGCATCCATTGTTGATGTTAGAACCAATTCTGGTTAAGAAGAGAAAGACTTAAGTAGTCACAAAGGACCAGGAGTGACATTAATATCCATAACCCGTGGTAGACAGTTTATGTCTCCACCATTTCAGAAGATGATTCCCATAGACCAAATATACTCAAGAGTGGAATACCAATTGGGAGAGATGGCCCCCACCGCCAGTCAGTTGCCACAAGGGCGAGGTAAACAGACCTCCGCTGTCAGTTGCCACAAAGGGCGAGGTAAACAGACCTCCGCTGTCAGTTGCCACAAAGGGCGAGGTATAGCAGACCTCCGCTGCCACCGACCCGTTCTCAGTCATCGGTGAAAAGTGTGTGCACCACTTAATATAAATAATCCATACTCAGTACCAAGATTAACATTTCCCATATTCCCATTAGATTATTAACTGCACAAGAGCAATACCAAAACACTCAGTCCTACAGAGTGCAGAGGCGTAAACCCTCAACAATTAATACCCAATAGAAAGAATCCATTCCCAATTAGGCTGATCAAACTCGACTCATGGATGAAACAATACCCATAGTCCAAAGGAAGAATTTACCAATACCAGATACTTTCCTATATTCCCAGTTACCCCACTAGATCATTAACTGCACCAGAGCAATACCAAAACACTCAGTCCTACAGAGTGCAGAAGCGTAAACCCTAGGCAGTTAATATCTAGTGAAACAACTAGATAGGAGGAACCAATAACCAAGGAAGTTTCACATACAGGCTCAGTTAGTCACAGCAAGCTCAGTTAGTCACCCAAACAGTTTCCTTTTGAAATCCATTCAAGATCAGTTGGTGTTCCAAAACATTCCATAAAGTCCATCAGCAAAAGTATCGAGTACGAGAAATCGTACAAACATTCCATAAGGTCCAAAACACACAAGCTGAGTACGAGAAACCGTACAAAACATTCTATAAAGTCCAAAACACAACAAGCTGAGTACGAGAAATCGTACCTGGGTAACGTTGTAGCAGTTCTAATCTACTTGCGCAAACAATCAACAGTACTCTGAAGAATATTAAAGATAACTTACTATCAATAACCCGTACCCTAAGCAAAACTTAAATGAATTCTTCTCTCTTATCTCCAAATCTCAATTATCTTATAAGCCCTCGCTTAAATGTTATGTATAACCTTTGACTTATTTTAGAAGGTTGTATAGCCCAAGGTTGTAGGATCAAGGAATGTATTTTATTAACACTTGTTAATTGTTCCACCCTTATCCACTTTACCCATACCTAACCATAATTCTCACATTAAAGACCTTTATAACATAAGTGCATTATACGTTATTCAATCAATCTTAGAATTTCAATAACAATTCTTAAGCTCAATACTTTTATTCTTACTTTAGGACATACATCGTGTTATGACCAATTATGGGTTTATCTTAGAATACTATACTATTATTTCACAATTTATTGACTATGTATCTTTATCAATATCTACTAGATAATCCATTATAACTAAGTCTTCCCCCTTAACTTAATTCAGATCTACATCCCGTATACTGAAATCGTAGTGTTGTAGATACAATTTATTATAACTAAATCGAGTCACTAAACTCAATTATCATATCCTTAGTTCAGAATGACTTTTTATTACATCCAGCTAATAATCTTGACATAAGATGTTAAATTACTTTTCATCCTGAAACAACTATATTATAGTTAACTTAGACTTATCGAACTCCTACATCTAGTATTCACAAGGTACATTATTTGCTTAATTATTACCTATATAATAAGGTGTTTTAAGATAACCCTTTTTATGTATCCTTACTTACATTTTAATTTCCCAAGTATTTAATTTTTACACACATTCTCTCCATAGAGTATGTATAATCCTTTGTACTAAATTTTAATAAACTTATGCCTTAAATACATTTATATTACTTACAAGACCAAAGGTTTCAAAGAAACAACTTAATAAATTAATTTCCTTTATTGTATTTAGGATGGACAATATATCTACATAAAGTAGAATTTATCCAAGAATTAAATTCTGGTTCGTAAGTGGAATTGTTAATTATTTAATAAGATAATCTATTATGAAAAATCCCCATACCTTATATTCAAATGACACATTAATATTTCCCGTGTCAAAAGGTAAATCCTTATAGCCTCTTATGTAACTTAGTTCCTCTAAATAAAGGTTCAAAGGTTTATGTATCTAATTTCTATTTATAAACCTTTTAGTAAATCTTTAACTATTATGTACAACACTTATTTATAAACTCACATCTTGAATATTAGTAATAAATGTATTTTATATGGCTAACTAATTCTAAGAAACTTAAGGATTATTATTTAGAGTAATTTCCTAATCATAGTTTAATATAGTCTTATACCATAATCCCTTTTAATGATTTTGTCTCAAAATATTAAGTTATTACTCAATACTATAAATATTAAGAAATGATTAAATCTAGACTTATTTATCCTCTTCACATTTAGATGTAAAAGTAACTCATTTACTTTATTATTGTTTATATAATATGAACATTTAAATGTAAAAGCATTTCATTCATTTTATTATCAATTATATAATAAGATCTATTTGTGTAACACTTTATGTAAACTAATTACGAATATTCCTAAATTTCAACTTATTAATTTCTTAACCCAATTATAGATTTACATTGTGGACATTGACTAAATATATACATGTATTTTAATACTGTTTATACTTAGAAATTCAAGGGTAACTACAACCTCAATTCATAACCATAAATTAATACCACCTCATATAGTATTCTATTACTAGTATTATGTAGAGGTTTTTTTTAACTCATTAATTCCTTCATATTATATTTTCTATAAGGTATTTTATTTCTTTTACTTATTTATTTATCGTATATATATTATATCCTTACTATGATATTTCTCACAAGGAATGTTATTTCCTTTATCTATTTTTATTGTATTTATACTATATATATATATATATATATATATATATATATATCCCATATATCAAGATTTATCCAGAACATTCTTTAAGAAATTATTGTATTTAATTATATTTAATATCTTTTAGACATATCCACAACTGATTTATGGTTTATAAAATAGAGTATTTTCCCTTAGTTTTAGTTAAACATATTAGCTTCCATATTATATATAATACTGTATTAAATGTTAATTAGTCTTATTATATTTTCCCCAACCTATAAAGTTCATTAATCAACTATACTTTAATTTTTGATTACATTAAAAACTATATATTATAAGTTATTCTTATGAAAAACTCACAAACACAATTTTTAAAACCTTTTCCCGTTGCCCAAAAATTCCCAAACTTAATATACAGTAACTATAACATTTTAGACATATTATAAAATTTTTATTTCATAAAAATATCTTTTTAATTTAGCCAAATAATTCCAGAAAACCCGTAACTTGTAAAAATCATAACTTATGTTTAAAAACTCCAAAACCATAATAATTTACATCAATATAAACTAGATAAATAAGGAACCTATGGTTAAAATTTCAAGTCAAAATACCTTCTGGAAGGCCATTAACTAAAATTAACAAGTTAGAGCTATTTACTGATTTTTTTATAGAAACTTAACAACTTATTATTACCAGATCTAATCTTGGCCGTCCAATCTCTTAAAAACGAGATCGGACGGCCCCTGTGTTGCGAGTTCATCAGCGAACTCAGTGAGCAGATCGAGTACTAATTCGCGAATATCTCCTAATCTACAGAACGAAATCGAGTGATTTTGTTTCTATGGATTCGTAATCAAATTTCGGTTCTATTGGTATCAATTTCCCCAATTATAATGCAGATTTCATCAAGATTCGAATTCGATTTGGAAGCTAGGGTTTATCTCGGTACAGAATACAAATCGGATACAAATCATCCAAATTCTCCTAACCTAACACGAAATTGACTAAATTGGCACATGGATTAGGTCGAAATCATGACTAAGAACAACAATATCGGAGCAATTTGATCGGAGACTCACCGGATTGTGCGAATTGGATGAATTCTGATTCGGAAAAACTGGAAAAACTCGAACTTTAGACAGTTCGGGGTGCCAACTTTGAGGATCTATAACTAGCAGTACAAGACGGGTTAGATAATGAGTAAGGGCTCATTGGAAAGAAGAATTGTATATACACAATGATAGCAAGCACTAATCCTAACTCGCATCACCTGAAAGAAATCGAAGTCACAAAACACGAGTTTACCTCTCTGTTTCGGTATTATTTTATGTGCTGGCAAGACCGAAACTTTAGGCCTCTATATCTCCCAACTGGTTACGAATTGGACTTGGGCATAAACATGAAAGTTGTATAGGGATTAGCGCTCTTTAAACGAGCTAAAGAACACGAAATTTGGATGAGAACGAAGAAGTTATGGTTAGTCGAAGTTACCTGATTCGAAAGGAAAAACTGGAATCTGCAGTTTCGGTTTTGCAAGGTGCCTACTTTGGATCGAATTTCCGGATGATGTATAATGAATTAGGGTATGTGAGTAATGGTTGGAAAGAGGATTCAAAGGAGAAGAGAATGAAAAGACGGCATTGAAAAATATGAGAGATGAGTGAGATACATCCGTCCAAGTTAGGCCAAAATCATGAATTCTGTTACCGAAATTCGAGGGATAAATGGCTAAGTGTTGGCGACCCGTGACAGAGTGACACGTGGCATCTTTCAAATTTTGACTCAAACTTCAATCTAGCATAACTTTGGCTAGGATGATCCGTTTTTGACGTTCTTTTTATCGATTTTCATGGTTTTTCATAACCTATTTATTGGTATAGGTTTCATGACCTGGTTTGACCATTCTCAAAAAGGTCAACTCTAGCAAGGCTTAATAAGCTTTAAGGTTTTCTAGAATTTTATATTGACTTTTATGTTTCAAAACAATGTTCCAACACTTCTAAAATCTTATAATATTTGGAGTGTTAGAAATTTCCCCAAGATTTATTGACTTATAAATCTTATTATTAAATTCATAATACTATAGAATAATATAATAATTAGGAGAAAACCCCTAAATAAATTTCACAACCCCTTATATTAATTTAATAATTCAAATTCCATATAATTAATATTCATAATTCCATATAATAATTTATATTCATAATTCCATATAATAATTTAATACTTAATAGTATTACAGGTTTAATAAAAGAAATCCCCTAAATTAATTTAAATTAATTTAGGGGTATTTCAGCTAGGTGTGCTTGTGCGCGCGAGGACTGCTGCGAGCGCTGGGCGCCAAGGCAGCAACGAGGCACACGGAGCACGGGCGCGCGTTGGGCGCTAGGCGCCATTTCACCCGAGAAACCCTAATTTCTAGGGTTTGCCCGAAAGTCCTGGGAATGCAATTCGGTTACTATTTTTGTGCTATATTCGGTTGAGATCTTCTCCCCTAATATCTCCACGGCTTCAGGAATGTTTTTGCTAATTAGATTGATGGTTGCAAGGATGGTTAAGGGCTTCAGTAAAAATTGGATTTTTACTGGGGTTGTTATCGCATGTGAATATTTCTGGTAAACTTTGGAGTTGCCTTAAGACTTTACCTAAGTGGTTATAAGTCTAATTCGAACATTGTGGGAATAATTCTAGCTGCTGGTTGTCTTGTTAAGTGTTACGATTTTTGTGCAAGGAGGTTAGAGGCCTCTCCACAAATTTAGGAAGTTGTTGGAGTGAATCTAGACACTCCTAGCTTGTAAATAAATCGGTCATTAAAGATAAAGCTGGTTAGATTTATTATATAGAAATATAATAAAGGAGGAGGTTTGAGATATTCTCTCTCCTTCCTTGCGCAAGTTGTTATGGGATTCCTATCAACTTAAAATTTATTTTGCGGTTAATATCTTGTTGTTGAGATAATTGTGGGCTGGATTATTGTATTTATACAAATGGGCGGCACACTTATAGGAAGGAGGTTATGATTCTGTTGTGATACTCCTTGGAGGAGGGCGCCACAAAATCTAGCTAGCAAATAGATCAAAGCTATTTATCTTAAATATAAATGGGCCGCTTATCTAGTGAGGTTGTTAAGATTCTAAGTTCATTCCCTCCCTTATAAATACAAGGCGAGAAGTCTCTTAAATCATATACAAACCAAGTTTTGAAAAGCCAGAGAGAATCCACAATATCCACACTATACTCACTCAACACAAAAAGAGGATTTAAGAAGAAAGATTGGACCTTTGCTTCTAGATCAAAACGTAAGAAAGAAAGAGAGCTTGGAGTTCTAATTCTTTATCCCATCCAAAGAGTTCGATTGTTCAAGGCAAAAGACTCAACCTTGCTAGAGTCCAGAGAGCAACGAAGTAGAGTTCCCTTCTTCCCCTCTTTACTCTTGGATTGGCAAGTGGTAGGAGTGCCAAAGGAATTAACCAACGCTAAATTCACTGTTTGTCCAGCTCCAACCTACCAACAGGATTTGGTGGTTGAAGAGGTACACGGCTAGAAGTTAGCAAGTCAAGCTGTGGGCGGTTTTGCATCGAGTTCCTCTTCCTTTTCCAAGGCGGCAAAGTGCATGGTTGCAAGCGACGGTGTTCACAAAGGTGTTGGCTTGGCTAGGACCGATCGAAAGGGAGTTGAGGCTGATCAACTTGGGCGTAAGTGAGCCGGGTCATACAAGTATTTTTATCGTGTGACAACATGCACCAGGTTGCCTCGGTTGCTTTATATATATACGGAGGCAAGGATTATGTTGCCTCTCATGTACGTTTTTATAGAGGCAAGTTAGCTTGGTCGCCTCGATTGTTTTCATAATTTAAAGAGGCAAGGTAGGTAGGTTGCCTCTATTGTACTGCATGTATTGAGGCAAGTAAATAGGTCGCCTCAATTGTAATTAATTAAAATCAGTAACAATGTTCTCGCCTATTCCCGTTCCTCGTTCGTTGTTCGCTCGTTAGCTCTTTCCTCCTCGTTTCTCTTCTCTTTCTTTGCTGTCACTGGACGTCAAACTAGAAGGACCAGTTTGAGAACAAGTCAGACAGAAAGGGTTCTTCACAAAGCAGACTTATGTTGCGGTAATGTGGTAACTTCGTCATACGGTGTACCGTGAGTTCACCCATCCAGGTCAGTCCATACTTTGAAATTTCTTCCAAACTTTTCTTATAAGTTGAAATATCTTGTAATTTTATGTACTTATTAACCTAAACTTCCGATGACTAGCGTCCTAATCAAAAACCTAAATCCGCCGGATACGTTCAAAGTCCGCAGATCCGATGGGTGGGTATGATCTGAACTTCCACATCCTAGAGTATGAGTTACAACATCGTTAGACCTTAAAACCAAGTCATTCAATGTTTACCTACTTGAGAGCTACTAATTATTATATTCGTTACTCTTTTCCCAATGTAGGTGGTTCGATTTTGAGAGATGGATGTTCTGGATAGCTGTAGTCGGTGGAGGTTTAACGTCAACTGGTGACCCGAACGAATACTGCAATAGAGGAAATTCCTTGAGATCAATATCCTTGCTAATTTATAATACTCCCTTTTCAGTTAGTGTAATGGAGCTCGCACCACTTGATATTGTTTCTGTACCTGTTGCACTATACACAGAGAATCACAAAGTGCTTGCCTGTGATCCCACTTCTGCTGTAGATTTATTCGTATAAAAATTCTTATTTAGGTTCTTTTGGGTTTGGTTTCCTTTTAATGTTGGTATATGTAGTATTACACATTATTAGAGAATGAAAAAGACTTACTAGAGACCCACCTGTGATGGTGATCATTCGGGCGGACGGGCCGGGTTCGGGCCGGGTCAAGGGACATTTTAGGACCGTCGGGCCTATTTTCAAAAACCAAGCCCGGATTTTTACATTCTCGGCCGGGCCGGGCTAGGCTCGGTTTTTTTTCCAGACTTTGCCGAAGCCCGGCCCGCCGGCCCGGTTTTTTAATTTTTTTAATATAAATTTATAAAAAAAATTTTAAAATATATATTATAATATAGATTTATATATTATATATAATTATTTAAATTAATATATTATATATATAACTTAGTTAAAATTTATATTATATATAATTTTTGTATATATTTATAAAAATTAATATGTATATATTACATTTTAAAAATATAATAATAAATAATATAAAATCGGGCGGGCGGGCTTGCCCACGGGCTCAAAAAATGTGCCACAGCCCGGCCCGGTTTTTCATTCGGGCCTAATTTATGTCCAGGCCCGCCCGGAAGCCCTATCGGTTTCGGGCTCGTCGGGCTTTTTTACGGGCCGGGTCGGACCGGGCTGCCGGGCCGGACACATTATGATCAGCTCTACCCACCTGTAACCAGTTGCATGTTTCTGCTACTGTTTCTTCTTTTAATGAAATGAGAATTTCAGCAAGCAAATGAAGTATGTTTTAGGTGATCAACAATGTCAATATGCGATGGTTGTTGCTACTTTCATATCAGAAGTTGATGCTGACTAGGTATGTGGTTACAAGGTTATCAACTGCCGGTGGGTGGTACTTCTATTAAATAAACACTACAACAATCTATTCATCTAGGAAAAGATTTCAAATAGAAGCAATAACCCTCTTCCTTTTGGCTCTGATGAAGTGCACTGGTTATGGGATTGAAGGACATTCATTTTTTTATCCTGAATGTATTTTAAGTGGTAGAGATTTCGTGGAACTGAAAGATATGTATTATATTCTATATATATTATTAAAAAACTATTTCTTGCAATATTTTAATATTTGTCTACAGCCACTCTGATTATCTGGTCTAGTGCTTTTTTCTATTCAAATGGATCAACCACAGTCTTCATGTTTCATCTGATTGCCACTTCTCTGCATAGTGTATTACTAGTAATGCGATGAATTTAAAAACTTCAATTTCTTGTTCTCTAATCATTAGGGCCTGAATTGGTACTTCTTGATCTGACTTTCCATGAGCCTTGCATGGTTTTTTAATCTGCTTATCCTTATGCTCTGCCTTGCTATGAAATTACAAGTGATTGAGTTCTTGTCACTCTATATGTAATTATCTAATTTTATTTGCAGGTTTTGGTCCCTGGACATTGTACAGAAGGTGGAGATTTGTGTTTTTATTCCTGCTGGATGTCCTCACCATTGTGTTTATCCCTAGCTTTTGTTCTAAGTGAAAATTAGCATAATTAAGATGGCATACTAACTTTCTTCTGGCTTCAAACTCCAGAGTCTTCAGAGAAAATCATCTGCACATTCCGGATATATTTCTTGACCAAAGAGCTTAAAGACTAGATTCGTAATCGTAGAACCAAGAGATTTGAGATCAATTCTTCACCTATGTATGAGAAATTCTGTACAAAGTAGTAGTAAGTAAACGGTAAATCATGAACACTTCCATCATCATACAACAATAAAAAATCTCTCTACTGCCTGTTATTAATTAGATCTGAATATCTGATCTTCTCTCAATGTTCCCTCAAAACTCTTAGTGAGCCTGAGCAGAGGACTCCAAATCTTGACCAAAAGGCTTCTGGAGGACGACCCTCGTCCACCCGTATTCAGAATGCACGACGCTCCACACATCGTGCCACATCCACACATATGGTTGGAGGTATTGAAAAATAGATATCCTGTAGACTTCCTTCCACCCTGAAATACAGCACAATGTCCGGTAAATCTCTTTTTTTTATCAACAATAAAGTCCTACGCTTCTATCTTGCATTTCTTTTTGTCAATATTCAGGAAAAAATAATAAAAGACTATCATGTCTTGAGTTCGTACTTATCTTAAATCTGAAACTCAAATTTTCTTACCAAATGTGGTAAGCCATTGTGTCACTAGCAGATCGAAATATTTTTTGATAAGTAAGGATATGTAACTATGTGACTACTGTTGTGCTACATAAACAAGCCCTTACCTCAGCCTCTCTCAATCTTGTGTCCAATTCAGAAATGCTCCTCGTAGTGAGACAACTAAAGATAGAAAATATTATTAAGTTGTCTGAACATTACAACCCTAAACACTATATATATAAGCATAAATAGAATATTCGAGATATGGACTCTAATTCTATGGACCTTATGGGCCTTATGCTCTATTACTCTCCGCAATTTGAACGTCATTAAAAACAAAGTTCAGATTGGAAGATTACAATTATTGGAATATAACTAATTTGTTCGGAACATCTAGTCAATATTTGGAGGAGATGGATTTTCTTTCTTGGTTGCCAGCATTTTTTCTTGGTCGCCATTCTCGGTCGCCGGATTTTCTGATTCTCGGTCGCCGGTTCTTCGGTCGCCAGATTTTATGCTTGGTTGCCAGATTTCTTCCCATTCAGCCAGAAACACATTTAACAAGAATATTTCCAAACCAAAAAGTTAACTACTAAAAACAAAATAGTAGGATAATAAAAAAAAAAGGGAAAAAATACTAGCCGAATAAAATTGGGATTAGCATATCATCCTTTTGCAGCTCCTCGGGAAAACCTGTTTACTTCCTTTTTTTCCGGCAATCTCCGCAAACGGAGCTTTGTCAGCTTCAACGCTTCCACATGTTCGATGAAAATAGTTTCTCCTCCTGAGGCAGAGGCGCCGGAGGTGTCAGACCACTCGCCGGATGAGATCTCTGTTGAGAGTGACCGACTGGTTGGTTGTGGAGTCAGGACGCTGGTGGTGTGCGGACGCATGCTTGCGATGGTCACTGTCAGAAGAAGGCGAGGAACATGATGAAGCGGTGGTGCTACCTATGTTATAGGATGGTTCGGATTTGGAGACTAGTGTTTTCTTTGAGCGGAAGAGATTCTTCGGGTGGATTGCTTTCATTTGGAGCTTCATTTGTACGGGAGAAAGAATCAATTAAGTGGAAAGAAAGAGAGGTGGTGGAGGGAGCGTGGAAGAGTTGAGATTTCGTGTGTGGTAGTGGTAGCGGCCGGCGCTGAATGATGAGTGAAGCTCGGCGGCAGAAAAAATAAAAAATAGGATAAGGAGTCAGGATCGAGAAGGGTTAAAAACCCTGTGGCTGTGATACCATAGTGAGACAACTAAAAGATAGAAAATATTATATTAAGTTGTCTGAACATTACAACCCTAGAACACTATATATATAAGCATAAATAGAATATTCTAGATATGGACTCTAATTCTATGGGCCTTATGGGCCTATGCTCTATTACTCGGAGCTATACTGACCACAATGGTAGAAGCACCTCCTCAAAAACTGATACATCATCTCATCACAATTCTCCCCGCAAAATTTACACTAGAGATGTGTCTAGACGTAAACACAGGAAAAGCCTGATATGAACTACAAGTACAAAAACATTCAAGGACTACTGTAGATAAAATTTACTTGTCAGCAATTCTGCAAGCTAGAGTTTTCCTGATCATATTTCTCAGCTCATGATCTGTCATTTCCTTTGTGCATATCCCATAATTGTCAAATTCCGCAAGCAAATAATCAAATCCATTGAACAACTATTTTTTACTTGGATAAACAGTTAGTGAGCTGCACCAGGCATACATGTATAGAAGTTTCTAATAATATAGAACCTGGGGCAAGCGGTTTTCATTGAAGAGGGCGAAAAGTGCCGAAAAGATTTACTGCTGGCAAGCTCCCCTGAAGCTTAAACTATGACAATGCTGAGACCAGGTTCTGATTTCTCATCCCCGGATGGTGAGAAATGAACATACTTTTCTTTTGAATACATGGTCCCACGATACCATCATAATCTTTATCTCTCTTAAATATTCTACCATGAAAACACTGTGAATTCATAAGCTAATAGCTGAGTGTAATCTTCATCTAATTGACGGTTAATCTAGAAATAGATAGCAATTGACAATATATGTAAGAAAAAGTGATAAATTAGTTGGTATAATTTATGTCTACGACGTATGAAGAAAATGAATTAGTTGGAATTTGAATTAAGGTAGCGTAAAAATAGAGTCTCAATTTATAGTTTTTAAAAGTTTGTTAATGAGACATATTCATTAATCAACATGTATATAACTCTAGATTCAAAGAACAATTCATTATATCTACATATAATAAGAATGAGGTAGTTATCTGTTTTTGAGAATAGATTGTAGATTCGATTAAATAAGTGAGACTATTGGAAAAGGATGTTTTGTGTATATTTCATCTAGCGGAAAGAACATTTGGCTTGCCCCTTTTCTTATCATTATTTTATATAATCTTAATATAAACTATGAGAATAGTGTTTTGAACACTCGATCTCTTATAAATGGCAACACCAGTTGACAACAATAAGAGTAAAATGATACTGGAGGATATACGATATGGCAGATCAAATTATGAAACGCTCCCACCTCTCTCTACTCAGACACCGCCTAAACCTCGCCACCCCGAACCAATCACCATGTCCGCCGCCTCCCAGCCACCTCTAATCCCAACGCCGGCCACAAAATCCCCACGCAAAGCATCTCCTCTCAAATCTCAAACTAACCCAAACCGTCTACACCACCCACGCAAATCACCTCCGAAAATCTCAAAACCGTCTACACCACCCACGCAAATCACCTCCGAACATCTCAAATCTCAACTTAACCCCAAATTGGCTACATTGCTCCCATCTGCCCCTGAATCAAACTCTATAGACCACGACGCAAGCGGCAATACTCCAACACGCTATAACGAATCGAATGGCTTCCTCAATTCAAATGCCAGGTCCCAAATCAGAGACTGGGGCGACGGTTTTTGTGGACAACATTAGCCCTACAGCAAGGGTTGGAACGCTGCTGAAAATCTTCGACAAATTCGGACTCATGGTGGGAATCCGACTTCCCAAGTCGCCAAGGATTCGTACGAAAACCAGGTATGGTTTCGTTGAATACACACTGAAGAAAGATGCAGACCGAGCTATAAGTGAAACCAATGGAATCACGGTCGACGGCTATCGCATCCGCACTCAGCAAGCAATAACTAGGACCTCCTCAAATAGCCTACCACCACATTTTCGATGGACCAGGAAGAACTCATTCCACCCTCGACATGAGTTTCAGCAAGAGAACAGGCAAAGTGTTACTCCGCCTCCGCCCAAACAACCCCGTCCACCTCCACCTACCCCTCATCGGCATGCAGACCTGCACACAACAGGTAATATAAGCCTCGACTTCCCTATGCATATGAAGGAACAGCTGGGCAGGAGTGTAGTAATAAACTCTCTAGTGAATACACAAGTTACAGAAATCATTGAACAGCTGGGAGAATGGAACCAGGAACTTGAAAGTTTTACATGTTTATCGGAAGCGAGACATTGCCTTATATTTAAGTCTTTTGAGAAAGCAGAAAAGTTCATTTCATCTGGGATAGAGGCAGAGCATGGATGGAGAATAAAACTCTGGCACCCTACAGATCAATTGATCAGAAGACGTACTTCTATTGCAGTAAGAGGAATACCAATTCAAGCCTGGTCAGAAACAACAGTGTGCGCTGTCACACGGCATTTGGGTGATATTATAACAATCGATACAGATATAAATCGACTCCCACGATTTTTGGAAGCCCACGCCACGGTTGAAACAAAACAGGGGGCAATTATCAATGAAGAGAAACTGGTGGACATTGAAGGAGTGATCTACAATATCGGGATCATTGAGTTTTGGTCGGAAGATCTCTTTGAACATAACCAGAAGAACAAAGGAACTCAACCGTCGCATTTACAAAAAGAAGAAGCGGGGGTGCCCTCGCCCACCCATCCACTTGGTCAGACGACGGCGTCTCAGGCACCGAAAGATGCCACCGCAATCTCTCTGGAACTTGCACCGCCACACCCTGGCGGTTCAGAAGAAAACAAAACTTTGAAACTCTCCCCTACCCATACTGTCATGCTACACGTTGGAAACTTTACAATAACTGCCACTACTCACTCCTCGACAAAAGAAAGATTAGGACTGCTTGAGAAAATTCCACGACCAATAGACCTTTTCAGCTTCAGCGCACCCTCCTCAATGGTTATGGGCATTAGCGATTTTATTTATGCTCTCAAAAACAACAATTCATACAGCTTTCTCCCTCTGACAGATAACTTAAACTATCCTGGGCTCCAACAGCAACTAATTATGGGTACGAAAAAGCGGTTACCAGAATCCCAGTCATCTCCTCCCACTGAAATCCTTTTCCAAACAACGCCGTCTTTCTCGTCTAATGAATGTACTGATGCGGTGGAAATACTCTCTCAAATCCCCAACACTTATGTGGAAATACTTTCTCAAGGCTTCGACACATCTCCTCCTATTCCCTCACTCCCTGACACTCAGACAATCATCCAATCAACCCCCTTGCCGCGATCACCAAGCACACCTGATAACCCGGTGCTGAACCTGCCATGCCCATCGCCTCTCCCTGATCAAACACAATTCCAAACACCAGAAAACTCTCCTCAGTTGCTACGCAGCCAACCAAACCTGTCATCCCCATGTACACCTCTCTCACGAATTAACCTGGAGGTTCACGTACCGTTTGACCCTACTCCACATTCCCCAATCTTGCCAAACCTGTTCCACAATAGCCCCACACAGACAACCGCACAAAAATGTCTAGATTTTGGCAAGTCTCTAAATTGCCACTACCCGGATCCTGAGACAGCATTAACCAACTTCACCAACATCCTGAGAAGAAGCAAGAGGGTGGAAAAGAAACAGAACAGTATAAACAATGACAAACCTCATCTGCTTTCAAAACCTCAGAGGTGTAAACAAAAAAGAGAAGTGGGCCTTATTCAAAAAAGAAGTGAGGAAATCAGGCACAAACATAGTAGCCATATTGGAGACTCATCGAACCCAACACCTAGATAGCAAGGAAGGGCCATGGGGTCAGATCAGCAATGCAAATTCTATACAGGTCCCCGCAGATGGCTATTCAGGAGGTTTGATCCTATTATGGAACCCAAGCACCATTACAATCTCGAACTCACTTCAAAGCAGCCGCTGGATCGCAATTGAAATGCACTGGCCTGCAATCCCTTTCACGGGGTACATCATCTTTATTTACGCAACACAGGCAGAAGCAAGGAGAGGAGTCTATGAGGAAATAATGGGACTAAGGCTCAGCAGCCCTATTCTCGTGGCGGGTGACATGAATGAAGTAATCAAAGGAAGTGACAGGAAAAGAGGGAAAGATCAAACATGCACAAGAAGTATGGAGGACCTGCGAGAATGGATACATCAAATGAGTCTTATAGAAATTGACCTACTGGGAGCGAAATACACATGGAGGAACAAGAAGTCCATGAGTCGTATTGATCGGGTTTTCGCACAAACAGAATGGCATGCTTTTTTCCCAGGATAAATCTGACAGCCCTACCATGGACCCTCTCAGATCATAGATATATGATAATCACATTGCAAGAAATCAACTGGGGACCAAAACCCTTTAGAGCGCTGAATGGATGGCTCAAGCACAAAGAGTTCAAGCATTTCTTTAAAAATTTGTGGATGAATCTGGGAAACAAACCAATCGGGATCAAACTTAAAGGAATAAAACAACCACTGAGACACTGGAACATGAGTGTTTTTGGTCACTTTGACCATCGACTGAAACAGGCCACAGAGGAACTCGCCAAAATAGACCACACTGATGAGAATTCAAATTCAGATGTCTCCATATTGAAGCAGCGATCAGAACTGGTAAACGAAATCTGGCATGTTTTGCGAGAAAAAGAGAGATACTGGAGACAATTATCAAGAGAGCAATTCATCAGAGAAGGGGACCAAAATACTGCTTACTTCCATCGTAAAGCCTCCCTCAACAGAAGAATTAACACAATTACCTCACTCGAGATCAACGGTGGTCTCAGTTCTGATCCAAAAGTCATTCAGACTTCAGTCCTTAAGTTCTTTAAAGAACTCTACGCAGCAAAACCTTACTCAGGTTCAACCCCTCCAATATCAAGTCGAATTCGCCTGTCAGAAGCTGAAGCTGATGCGCTCACTAGGCGACCAACGATTGAGGAAATCAAAACACAGTCTGGTCAGTAGATGGTAATAAGGCCCCGGGTTTTGACGGGATGAATTTCAACATCATCAAGGGAATATGGGACATCATCGGGCAAGACTTTTCCAACGCAGTCCTAAGTTTTTTTTATTCTAACAAGCTACCTAGGGGTTGCAATATGACTTGGCTCGCCCTCATTCCAAAAATCCGGGGAGCTACTCGCATTGAAGACTTCCGACCAATTAGTATGATAGGAGCAATTTACAAGATTATATCCAAAATTCTTTCCACACGAATGAGCCAATTCATGGGTAAGCTGATCCAGGACACCCAAACAGCTTTTGTTAAAGGCCGGAACATCATGGAAGGACCTCTCATCACGAGTGAAGTAATCACTTGGCTCAAGAGTAGGAAGCAAACAGGCATACTACTTAAAATTGACTTCACCAAGGCTTTTTATTGCATTTCATGGGCTTTCATCGAACGCATGCTATTCTATCTCGGATGTAACAAAACTTGGAGAATTTGGATAGAAGAATGCATCTCAACCACGCAGATCTCAATACTCGTCAATGGAGTCCCTTCTCCACCGTTTAAGCCAAGGAGAGGTGTCCGACAAGGTGATCCTCTTTCACCTCTACTCTTTGTGCTAATTGTTGAAGGGTTGGGATGGTTACTAGAGGAGGCTTTGATGAAGGGTAAACGACAAGGGATCCGGGTTGGTCATCATAATATTACTATTTCGCATCTGCAATATGCCGATGATACACTGATTTTCTGCATGCCAAGGTGCAAGGAACTGGAAGTGGTAACAATGTGTATCATGGTCTTCTCAGAAATGTCAGGATTGGAAGTAAATTGGTCGAAATCAGCAGCATACCCGGTTAACCCAACTGAACGTTCTCTCCGCTATATTCGACAAACTCTAGGCTGCAGAATAGGAGCATTTCCTATGACGTATCTCGGTTTTAATATAGGTACCTCTCCACATCGTTTAGCAACATGGCAGCCGGTGCTGGATAAAATCTCCAAGAGGCTTGCAGGCTGGAAATCATCCTCTTTATCCAGAGTTGGACGTTTGGTGCTAATCAAAGCAGTACTTGATAGCCTTCCTCTCTACTACCTGAGCTTGTTCAAAATTCCCAAGAACGTCATTCTGCAGATTAACAAAATACAGCGTGGTTTTTTATGGAGTAAAGGAACTCACCGAGGGCAGCCCCTAATGTCCTGGAGTTCTTTAATGAAGCCTAAAGCAGATGGAGGGCTAGGGATTTCAGACATAGAGGTAAGGAACGCAGCACTACTCTTCAAGTGGTGGTGGAAGTTCCAGCACGAAGACGGGAAAATGTGGAAGAACATAATCTGTTCCATATATGACGTAGATGTAAGGCTCCCAATCACAGATGATAAATGGCAACAATCTCGACGTACAGGAATATGGAAAAACATATTGTCAATCTCAGTTTGGCATCCAGCACATGCGCAGACGATGGAGAGTGGTGTCAAGTGGTTTGCAAGGAACGGAAGGCGCATTCGTTTTTGGCTTGATATCTGGGTAGGAACACAATCTCTCCAGCATTGTTTTCCTCGACTCTTCTTAGTATCAGAGCAAAAGCATGAAACAATAGCATCAATGGGCTGCTGGAATGGATCGAATTGGAACTGGACGCTGCTATGGCGCAGAGAACTTTTTATTTATGAAAGAGCTCAAGTAGATCAACTACTAACACTCATTGACGATGCGTTCACACCGATATCTGATGAAGCTGATTATCTGGGCTGGTTTCATTCTAGGGAAGGAGTTTATACTACAAAGTCTTTCTATGAATTGGTAACTGATAAAAAACAAGCAGAAAAAACCTCCTGGTGCCGGATGTACTGGCAGAAATTAGCATCACCACGAGTTGAACTAACAGGCTGGTTCTTTCTACATGGAAGACTGCACACGAAAGACCTCCTGTTCGCTAAGAATCTCATTACTCTAATTCAACTGCGCTGTTCTTTCTGCACACACGCGGTAGAAACAGCAGATCATTTGTTCCTACACTGTAAAGTTACACGAAAACTATGGGAACAGATCCTTGACTGGTGGGGAATCACTTTCACCTTCCCGTAAACAGGGCTGGCATGCTTCCACGCCTGGCAAGGCATGATAAACTCTCATCAGAGATGCAAATTATGGTCGACATCCTTGATGTACACTTTCTGGATGATTTGGAACCTGCGTAACAGAACTATATTCGACGGCATCGCGCCGGATTGGAGTGCAGCGGCTGACACGGTGAAAAGATCCAGCATAGAATGGTGTAGACCTCATATCTCGCTGCCTTCATATATAGTCTTATCTTCGAGGAATCTTTTTAACATTGTATACGGGCATTAGTAGTCTTTTTCTCTCTTATGAACTCTCTTTACTATCCAGGCGAGAAGGGCTTTCCAAGCCATAGTATTGCCTCATTTGTACCTGGTCTTTGTACCAGCAACTTATCAAAAAAAAAATGATACTGAAAGTTGTCGGCAGCGAACTTGATACATCCGGATTTGATCTATTTCCATATAAAAGGAAAGCCATATAATATGATTAAATGATCATATAAGAATAATGGTAGATTGTTATAAGTGTTACATGGATTATTGTGGTATTAATGTGATTAAAATGAAACTAGTATAAGCAAGAATATTCACATGAACTAAATGTGATAATAATGAATAAATGGATTTATAAAGTAATGTGTATAATGAATAAACTTTAGAAGTTTATAATAGTATTATATAAATGTTACATGATGTTAAGATAAGAATCTTAGTTTTTACACCATAATACAAACTAATAAGGAATAATCATCTTACATAAAATGATGAAATGTAACATTTAATAAAGGGTTTTAAAATTCATGTGTATTAATATATAAATAAAGGCGTGACCAATATGTATAGGAAATGTGTATATAATATGATTAGAGACCATATAATATTTAATGGTAAATGTTATTACATGAATATAGTTTATAAACTATAAGTTGTTAGGTTTTGCATATAAATGTAACTTGTACAAAGATTAATGAATTGTATAATACAATGTATTATTATGGATGATGCAAACTAATGTATATAAATAAATCAGTCAAGTCAACATGCTTGACCAAGTC
Source organism: Limonium bicolor (assembly GCA_023374045.1). NCBI lineage: Eukaryota > Viridiplantae > Streptophyta > Magnoliopsida > Caryophyllales > Plumbaginaceae > Limonium > Limonium bicolor. The sequence goes on along the minus strand of CM041776.1, from coordinate 140,956,572 downwards.
AACTAACTTGACCTAAGAGGCCAAGTTGACCAATATGCACAAATAATGGGTTGTGAAATAATAATGCTATATGGTTTTTACCGCATGTATACATGTAACTATAGGTTATGTACTCATATACATATATGGATGTGGTTAAAATGTATTAGTAATTATGAACATGGATAGAATTATATAAATATCATGGGGTATAAAGGAATAAACCCGAACATTAGTAAATACTACGAGTAACGAATTTTCCTAACAAAGCCGACTTAGTTAACGAAACCCGAACCAATTAACTGTTGAAATCCGGGGATGAACTGCCGGGGTTGTAACGTTATTCCGAAAGACCGAGTTTAGTTAGTCATGAGGATTGACTCGTAGTGATATGATTATTCCAGATCGTACATCTAACAAGGGTGCTGGACGAGCATATGTTTTTGTACATCCTAGGTCTTGGTGTACGGTATGTGGACGGTGTGGTCTAAATTGTCCTGAGGGCTTCCTCGGGTTCATACATTATTGTTGTGTTTAAGACAGATATGTGTGTGCTTATATGCATGTATGTGTGAATTAAAATGTATACCTGATTGTTTATATCGAATCGTTTTTATTATGCGTGAACGTCCTTTGGACTAATATTACGTCGACTATAGATCGAGATATATAAATATACATATACGAGTCAGAGAGTAAAGTGGTTGTTACCTAATATAATACGTTTAGTATTATTAGTATATTAACCTAAGTAAAAATACTTAGGTACGAGGCACGACTATGTCGGTCTCTAGAGCATGGATCTCGAACATGAATACGACCTAGATTACTTCTAGGTATGCGTAAGACCCTTAGGGCAGCTATGTAATGAATGAATACTCCATAACCTAAGATTATACTTTAGGTAATTGATTAATATTTAATCACATAATGGAGCCTTGTTATACAATTATAAATCCAGTAGTCGGAGACTACTGGTTGCGCATTGTGATCACAAGAGTGTTTACCCGGATCGGGTTTTGCCCTACTTAAGTCCAAACAAGCCTATATAGATCGTTGACCAGAATGTACTGCTGTTGGTACACGGATATTGCCACCAATTAAATGATGCCTCATTAGTCAAAGAGGAAGTCCCGAGATCTTATATCTTTGGCCGGAATGCGCTACTGATGGTGCTCACAAGACGACTGTCCATCAATGAGTTAAGTACAGGGTTGCCCTAACTTGACACCCGCATACGATGAGAATATAATATAATGAGGACCTTAGAGGTCGGTTGTTATAATTGATTACAAGTTTATTCATAAACGACTATGCGTGTTATCACCTTCTTCGATGATTATTGTTATGCAATGCGTTGTTTGTGAATTGTAGTGACTGCGTTGTTTGCACTAAATTGTTGTTCGATCATGTCATTTACAACACTTAATATAAACTGTAAACCGGTACAGCATGTAATGAATCTAATGCTAAGATGGCTAAGACGACTTATGTGACCGATAGGGTCCAAAATACATACCTAGCATACTCAATGTTTTTCGCTGAGCCTCCACGGAATTTGTCAGGTTAATGATCGAGCTATGAAGCTGGAGTGCGGGATTTTGGGTAGTCGACGACGCCTTTTCATTTACCGCACTTTTAGAACTACTTTGTATTAGTATGTTGTAACATGGGGATACTTTTAGATGCTCATTAGTCATTGTATTCGAATTATGGAATTTGCAAGTTTTGAGTTAATAGTAAATATCTCGGATCATAACAGCGGTTATCGATTCGCTTGTTTAATATATGTTTACTTCTTTACTCACAGTGGTGAGTAATGACATGTGACACCCTGTTTAAGATTTAGATTTATTTTCCGCTGCGAGTCGTCTTTAATTAAATTGTGAGCTCTATAGTAATACGCGATTAAGAGTAGAGGTGTTACAACTTCCTTACATTTCTCCTAATCTGAGGCCATTTTTGCCATGGTCACAGTTGTGGTAGCCTTACCTTTGCATCTTCTGCGTACATCCGAAAGTTGCAGCTCCCAATATTCCACGCAAGAAGCTTTCGAAAGAACCTCACCAAATTTCCTCTTGTGTGGGAAATTCGAGGAATGCACAAAACCCTCCTACATGGCCAATAGTTTGTCCATCCAAGCTGTGGAGTTTGGTGGGACAGAAGCCAATATGTATTATTTCCAACCTTAGTCGGGCACTCCATGGTTCAGTGAATTCTGTCTCTTTTGCTCTTCTTCTTTCCAAAAAGATTTTAGTAGATAACCACGTTCCAAAGGGTGCTCCTCTCTCCACCATCGGCCAAGTATGTGGACATGCAACAGTTGTATGGGTAAACAGACCACATACAAAGCAAATAAGCGGCATATTTTCGTAAGAAGTAGAGAACAAAAAATACTACCCATCCTCTATCATCGGTAAGGCTCAAATGATAGGGATTTGAATGTTGATTAACACCTTGAAGCGTAAGAGCCTGAATATCGGTGCCTCTTCGTTCTCAATTATCCCGAAAAAACACCCGATAATCTATGTAGCTCTTCTAACGAACTCCAGGTTGTGGTGATGTCTCGGGACATCATAAACCCTCACCCAAAAGGGAATATAGCTAGATTCCTGCTAAGCAATCGGTTTTGATGGAATTAGACTTGGAATTACTAAGAGATTGCTGTTAATCGTCCATGGTCCTCTAATACGGATCACCTCCATTTCCACCACTTTGTCAAATTCGAAGATGAAGAGATTCGCACCTACCTTCGTGAAGTAGAAGCCACCGAATTTGGTCCAAGATCCTTGAAGGATTTGGGCAAGTGTAGTTGCACAGATTGGGATGACCGAAAATAACTAGGCTACCAAACATCTCATGGTTACTAGGCTCATGCCATTAATCATGATCATATCCATATCTTGGTGTTGAGTGACAATTAGTAGACAGGGAAACTGGGTTTATCAAAGAGGAAGTGGGGGAAGCTGGGTTTATCAGTGAAGAAGTTTTTCCGTTTCGGGGAGTAGTGAGCTGAAAGAAGTGTGGGAAATTTGCTTGAATTGTTGGCTTTAAACAGGGGGAGCTGAGTAGGTAAAGGGGAGATCGAGAGACTTCCCACTGCCTGTTCAGTTTCATGTCATCGGGATAGTAAGAAATCGGCCGCCGAGAGAGAGACCGGATGTTGTCCACAGAGACAAGGCATAGAGTAATGATTATACCTGCCAACATTATGATCTGTCAGGAGCGGGCGGTGGACACTGAGGCCTGTAGCACCTGTCTTTTCGCATGCAACAGCAGAGGTTTTCGCTTGGAGAACAAAGTAGCACCCGAGACACAGCCAGAGGAATACGAAAGGAGCCATACACGTAGGGAAACGAATTTCACTGGGGGAGAAACTTAGTTGGTAAGAAGTATTATGGATGTATTAACTAAAAAAGCTACGTACTTTGTCTTTTACATAGTTACCCGAAGACTATAATCAACTGTAAACCTATTAATTGATCCAAATAGAATAATAGAATTAATCAAATTCTAAAAAATTGAATACCCAGTTAACTACACTACATAAAACTATTAAAATTACATAATTAACTTTCCATAAACACACCTAATTACCACCTTCCTTGCTCTAATCTAAATCGTCCTAATTTCGTTCAGCTCAAAGAGCGCAGAACTGCACGAATAATAGTTTATGCGGATAGTTATATTGCCAATTGAGAAAAGAACGACCTCAAGCATCTTCATTTTCCAGTACGTGTATCCACGTAAGAGAGGGCCACTTGTTGAGCTGGCGACTACTGTGTGGTCCCTAGAGTTGAGACCCAACAATCTTGGGATGGTCTTTTCAAACTGTCGTCGAGCTAGCTAGGGACAGATCTTCATTACCATGTATATGCACACGTGTTACCAACGCAGCCACGTTGCCTTCTCATTTCCACTTGATTTGGGATGATGTTGGGATAAAACTACACGTTAATATATATAGATTTATAGCAAACTAATAGGCAAGTGCACCTATTCGGAGTAGTAAAACAAGTGTCGTATCCACAGGGAAATTGTTCAATTATCCTAGTCTTGGTAGTTAATAAAAACTGTAAAAAGGGGTTTAGCCGGAGGCAAGCTTGATTTGTTGTTGGATTAGTACAGAAATAATAAAAACAGTAAAAACAGGTGAATTAAGTGATGTGGATGGAAAATGTGCTAAGGAAGGTGAAATCGCCCAAATATAATTCAGATATTAATTATAATCCTGGTTTGCTCTTATTTGTCTGTTAAGAATTTATCTTGTGGCCTTCCTAAATCATAGATAAGGACAACACTTAATTAATTCAATAGACTTTTTACAATCAGAAAAAGTCTAAAATCATTAATTAGCTTTAAGCGAGAATTCTTTTTATAACAGCGATGGATTTTATCTGCTAATCAAGGAGATAATATCTAACGTTTATCTCTCTTTGTGGTCTATTCTCTAATTTACAAAATCATTGAAATTAGAGAAACCGTAAATGCATAAAAATGATCAGTTGTTAAGCATTTAATAATTTAGAGAGATAAAACAAATATTTATAAGCAAACCCGGTATTATAAATACGTCTGAATTATTTTGGGGTTAAACACCCATCCTAAGCACAAATATAAAATTACTCAACATTGACAGTAAAAAACAGAGTAAAGATAGAAATAGCCATTATTCAGAAACTGCTTGCGAAGAACGGGTCTGCACTCGCTCTCACTTATGCTGCCTCTTTTCTCTCTTTGTAAAATACTGCTTCTGTTTGAGTACGTACGTGAGTAAATGTGGTGGAGTGGTGAAATAAATAAAAGATGGAGAATTATGGTGTTACGGGATGAATTGAATGGAAGAGAATGGAGTGTGGTGCTGTTTGTGTGATTTCTTTCAGTCTCTCGTACGTGGTGCAGTTTATTTATGGTAGAAGGAGTGGGTTTATATAGAGGCAGAGGAGAAGTTGATTGCAGATCTATAGTGGAGAAGAGACAGAACTGATTGGAGCTTGAGCTGGAGAACGCGTGAAAGGATTACAGGATAAGGGAGGTGCCTGATATTGTTAATGGAGCAGTTCGACATGTCTGTAGGCGCCGCAACAAGCAACTGGGCAATTGGGGAAGAAAACTGTCGCGACAGTGGATCTGCGCTGCATTTTACTCTTGTCTGCGTAGATGTCCGCGTAGAACAAGGCGGACACGTTGAGTTAGGCGCGCTCTCAAGTCTTGTCCGCGTGGCTGTCCGCGTGGTTTTGGGCGGACGCTCATACGGACACAAAGAAGACTTCACTCACGTCCGCCCCTGGTTAGGCGAACACTCATGCGGACACAAATATGCCTTCCGCAAAGACTTCAATCACGTCCGCCCCTGGTTAGGCGGACACTCATGCGGTCACCATGCGGACACAAACTTTGACCGGCTCTAGATTCTTTGTTTGGACTCCGTTTTCTGAGCCGTTTGCGTCTACGCGTTCGTCTCTTCGTCTACTTTGCTTCCAGCTTGGTTTTACCTCATGTTTTAACCAGTAAATCTGTGAGATAATCAATAAAACATAAACTAGAGGAAAAACATACGATAAGTGAAAAATGAGCAGAAAAGTGTTGATATAATATATGAAATACACCCAAAAAACATGCTCATTTAGACATTTATCACACCCCCACACTTACCTTTTGCTTGTCCTCAAGTAAAACCATGTACCCAAACAAGTAGGGAATGCTCAATATTAACAAATACTATTATGAAGGGTAGGATAAAGAAGTCAATAGTACATGATCTTAAAATTTTTAGAGGAGTGTGATCCATCACCTACTGGTGGCATAGGTGTACTCAGGGTAAAAATAAAAATTAGAGTTTCGGGGTATGATCCGGAGTACTTCAATGCTTCTTGATTTAAGGTGACTTTGAGAACTTTTACCATGGCCAACTTCTCTCAAGAATGGGCATTGAGGAGAAAACAAAAGGAAAAATTGATTTATGCATTTGTATCACTTTTGCATAAGAGATGAGGAGATAATATGTAAGCATCAAGCTTTTGTTCTTAAGAACACTCAACTCTCTTTGTTGGTTACCAATGGTGTCTCGCAAGTCCCTTACTTATTAAATTATTTTCTTTTCTTTTTTTTGTTTTATTTTGACGGAGAAGCACCCCTTAGCAATCCCTAAGAGAGAAGACAGAAAGAACCCCTGAGTAATTGTAACACCCCAACTCAATCCAGATGTGGTCTCGCAACTTAACAGTATGTATATAAACATGTCACAGCGGAATTCTCTACAATCCAGGACCTTGCCACGGTTTGACTACAGAATACACCGAACATTAGTACATAACAACCTTAACCCAATACATATTCTTCTTACAATCCTCTCACATCCTATACATCTTACTAACTCAATTGCCATACGAGTGTACATGCACAGCTCGTAGGCCACACTTAGTCCTTAACACTTGTATCCCCTTCTTACTCTCGTGACGGCCGCCTCCTGATGTACACCTGTGTAGTAAAAACAGCCCCCAAAGGGGGTCAGCACGAATGCTGGTACGATCCCCTCATGGCCCCCAAGCTAACGTGGCTACGACGACTAATTGTCGAAAGCATGGAGGTTGATTAGATGCACAATATAATAGTAAGTGCAGTAAACAACAAACCAACAATGAACAATCATAGTTCACACACAATGAACGACTTAAATGTGTTCCCTTAATTAGAGAGTTAATCTTTTAACTCCTTAAGTTATGTTTCCTCTTAATCTTAGTCCATCCTTATCTCACCTCAATCTTAATCTTGTCTTAATCTTAGAAACAACCACCCTTTAATAAGGAGTGGATGTAGCTTATCTTAGTCTTAGTAATACAAACCATCCTTTAAAGAGGAATGGTTGCAACTTATCTTAACCTTACCTTATGTATGCCAACCGTTCTCCAGTGGGAACAGGTTAGCCCTTAGTTCGTTGTTTACTTTTGTAGGGCTTGGTTAACCCTAGCCAGCAGCAGGACACTTACCGGCAATAAACAACATTCTTAAATTGTTGGGGATGTAGGCTTGATCCCCCCACGCCATCTTAAAGCCACCTACCTTGGACTGGATGTCCAATGTAGCCGAGCCGGTCAACCGACCCAAGGCTACTAGTCCGAGGACTAGTCCTTAATCGGAAGTCGAATCTGCTATAGATACCGACCCCCTTTCCTTAGCATGCATGACCGGAGATCGGTCCCGGGTTTCCTCACTCAAGTTCCAGTTAGTAATAGTCTCAAGACCATGTTTGTTGGTTAACCTCTTTCGGTTTATATCAACCCATATTAGGGAGCATTCCTTAGTCTCACTCAATTCCTTACTAAACGTTGGTTAGTAAGTTCTCACGATATGTTGTGTTAGTTTTGAAACATCACACAACAATACAATAATCATAATATTCCGGTTGTATGCTTTATCTTGTTTAGTGAGCACACAAAAACAAATAGCACACAAGCCGAGGGACACCTCGTTAGCAAGCAGGTCACAAGAAGAACTGTACCGTTCACCGTTGGTCGTTCGGCTGCTTACTCTCTTCCGGAGTCCAAACTCCCAAGTCCTAAAACATTCATTCGGTTTTAGGTTGTTAATCACTTAACTTAATTCAACTTACTTAACTTACTTAATGATTCCCACCTAACACCTCTTAAGTCTTACAACTTAATCTTACAAACTTAATCTTAAACTTTTAAGTTTATTCTTAACTTAATCCCTTAGGTCTTTATATCTCTAATCATCATTGCCCCCTTAATGGGGTACCATTAATACCACTAAACTCTCTTAGGGTTTCTTTCTCTTTTTTTTTTCTTTTTTTTATGGTCCGACCGACCCACCGACCGACCCACCCCCTAGGTAGGTCGGCTGCAGAGAACATCCCACTTCACAGTTTCAGCCCGACCGACCCAGACTGGGGTCGGTCCCCTGGGTAGGTCGGCTGCAGAAACTTCCCATAAATTGTCAAACTTTCTCCAAATTTTTCCTCAAGCCTCCTAATGTGTTCTAACATCATTTGGCACATCAAACACACCTTATAACCTCCACCAAACTCATTAAAACAACTTCCAAAGATCTTCTCAAACATTTGCTCAATTCTTACAAACACTCCTAACACTTATCATATAATTCCTTACATTACCAACTTGTATCTTTACCAAAACTTCAACCAACCCAAGTGTTCCCTCCTTAACAGTTTGGGCACTTCAAAAACATTATTTTCCATCTTTAGTTCATTTACCAAAACTTCCTCAAGTCATCTTACATAACCATGCACAAATTCCTCTCTTTTCCATTTGTTACTCATCATTCCTAAACTCTTGGGCATACCTAAACTTTTCTTGTCATCCTCTTAGCACCTTAACCTTGTTCTTCTTTACCTTAACTATACTACACCCTCCTTGGACATTTCCACCTCCTTTTACTCACTTACTCACCATTATCACGATCATACGCTCTTTTACATTCCTAGTCATTTTCCTTGATGACTTACAACATCCTCACCTTTTTCACTTCCATCACCCAAGTCCACACATTACCATTCAACTAAACCTTACTAGTCCACCACTAACATCATCACACTTACACAAGGTTCTCAAAACTCTCATTGTCTTACTCTCTAGTTCATACCTAAATCTCCTTAAGGCATTATACACCTTTCCTTAAAACTTATGCACAAGTCTTACATTCCTCATATCATGATTTTGGTGTGTTTAGTACACTCGCCAATCCTCTAATTCCTCCTAGACATCTCTAGGTCACTCTAAACCTCAAGAACTCCTTAGTTAACTCATTTCCACTCAAATTCCTCATAGTGACTCCTAGTAAATCCTAGGTCATATTAATTCACACCATCACCTAAACACTTATTTTCTACTCAAATTTCGCCATAGCTCCTCTAGTATATTATCATGCCCAAACACATTATTTTTCCTCATTCAACCATCTCACACACATCAAGTTCTTCTCATCATATCTCATCACCCAAACCAACTCATTCACAACAACTCAATATATTGCAATAATCTTAAATTGCATAGCACTAAGGCTCTTAAATGACATGGCTCTTAGGCCCTTCAATGACTTAAACTTAAACACTGAATTTCCCACATATAAAAGCTTTGAACCTGCAAATACACCCATCAATCTCATAGTAATTATAATGCTCTTAAAATCCATCTTAAACTTATATTACTAACTCATTCCCATTGGCTCCTTAGTCACAAGTTCACAAGCTCGTTTAAACTCTTTTTCCTAGGTTATACAACCCATTACCTAATGTAAGCCCTAGGCTACATTGGTACCCATATAAAACTCATTCCTTAATCTTAAACCACCATTAGGTAAGCAATTTACCTTGTTTTCTCAAGCTTATCTTAACTTCCTCCTTAGACCTTCTTCTTGCATGAGTCTCGGCCACCACTTAAATTCCCCTTGCCAATGTTCTAATCAATATTCAATGACTCATATGAGTACTAAACAATACACTAACCTCAAGGAATAAAAACCTAGGTTAGAAATGTGTTCTAAGGCATAAAAGTGGATGATTACCTTTGAAGTCTCAAGGTAGACTTTGGCATTGAATGAAATAGGACCTCCACTAGTCCTTGGTGAATAAATCAAGCTAGATCAAGGCATAAAAACATAGCCCCATGAGAAGGAATTTTCGGCCATGTACAAGAAATGATGGAAACTTGGTTTTTCTTACATTTTCTTTACCTTAAGAGAATGGAGAAGCTAATGAGCTCTTCAAACTTGGTTTTCCTCCATCAATGGAGTTTCCTCTTGGCACCAAAATGGAGCTTTGAAGGATTTGAAAAGATGGAATGAAGGCCTTGACCTAACTAAGAGAAATCTATGCTTACTTTTCGATTTGGAGCAAAGGTGAACATTTGGTGAGCAATTGAAGGTGGAGGCACCATGGATGGAGCTCTCACGGTTTTGGAGCAAAAGAAGAGAAGAAGAAATCGTGTGAAGAAGAGAAATGAAGAGAGAGAAGAAGAAAAGGTGGCTTATAAGAGATATTTGCTTTAATAAAGCAAATAGTACTCTTTTACTTATCTCTTCTTTTCTTCCTTATTTGACTACTTATGGTGACTCACCCTCCTTAGAAAAACCGGCCCCCTACCTTAAATAAGGCTAATCATGGTCTTTGTTGACCAACTAATTAGCTTATATTGATTAAAACTTAAACTAGTCACTATTTGGCACTATTCACTAATCAGTGCACATATTTCTGAAATTTTTGATTTCCCATTGATTTAGACCTCCTAATGTGATACTAATTAGTACACATGTTGATTAAAGAGTAATGATGGACATTTAGCCACTCAAAACTCAATTCTAAGACAATTTCTCAAAAATGTGCTTTAAGACTTCTTAAAGCACATTTTGTGTTTTAACTTGTTTTCAAGCTTGGTTTTCTTTGCTAATTGATTTAAAATGACCATTAGAATATTAATAAGGTCTTACCATGATATTTGGGTACTCACCCAAGTCCCTCCAAGCTTAGAGCACATTTTTGCCCTAATTGCCCTTAAGGCATTTTCTTGTGTTTTCCTTGGTTTAAATTGTCTACCAATCTTTCTAAGGCATATTTTAGCCTTACTACATCATGATTTGATGTTTACTTAGCATACTTAGGTTTGGGGTATTTCAATCTACCCCCCTTAAAAGAACTTTGTCCCCGAAGTTCCCATGCATCTTATTATTAGAATACATGTCTTACCTCATTCCTTAGATCATATAGATCATACTTATGTATACTTAATCTCATTGGATCATTAGATCCACCATATTCTTATACTTAAATATCACACAACATGCTTAAGCATGTGTAGCACTCAAAATTCCTTTTGTTCCTTTTGATGATTAAAACATTCACATAATTTCTTTCCAACGCATTCTCCCATGTCACCGGTCCGTAGACAATGGCTCATTCGTCCTCGTCACCATGGGCCAGAATACAAAACACGCTGCTCTCCCCATGTCACCGGTCCGAAGACAAAGGCTCGTGCGTCCTCGACTTCATGGGCGAGACTCAGTAAAAAGGTAATCCTTTTTATGAGGTCATGTGAGGAATAATTCCTCTAATTAAAAATACAATCAACTCCAATTTCATTTTATCCTAAGGCCTCTACCCTTAGTGTGATTTAATTGTGACCACTGGTTGGGAGTTTCAGGAATCATCCAACCCTGATGTGATCAGCATCAGTGTAGAACTATCCTTCAACTCCATTTTGTGTTTGGTTTCCCTTGATCCCTAGAAAATCAAGTTCCACCTCCCACGTCATTTTCAAACATCCAAATAATTCACTCATGTCCAATTTTCTATCTTTTTAGTTCTTCTAATCATAATCAATACATCTCCAAAGTGTGGACTCATTCCATCAAACATTCCCGATTCATCTCTTAGTAATTACCTCAAGACTTAAATTCCTACTAAGTTCTATAACTGTCCCATACCAATTCTCACCATCTTATATCACATAGCATTACCATTTCCTTCCTCACACTCATATCAAATTGTATCTCGTAATGTTATCTTATTCTTATATCACACATAGTCTCATATCGACTCATACCTCATATATTCCTTATTTCTTAAGTCTCCTTAATCCTCTTCCTTAATTCTCTTAACTTGTACTCACACCGGAGTTAACAAGATAGGTACTTAATATGTATGGTATTCACATCTTCTGTGTGCAATAACCATGATTTATCTCAAAATGTTTATGTAAAACATATTCTCAAATTATTTTGTGCTATGCACACCGTAGTTTATGTACTCAGTACACAAACATACGCTAAGCGGTTTTCGCTCTACCCCCCTTAAAATGGATTACGCCCACGTAATCAGCATTATATCATCCTTGAACATAAGTTCAAGATGTCTAATTCTCACCAAGAATTCTAGCTTCCACGTCATCTATCTTACTTATAATTCGATCAGAAATGACTTAGTCTCTGTATCGAGGATTCTTAACGGTACTTATACCGTTTCCTTAACTTAGTTTGGTCCAATCTCAAAGGTAGTGGTCTGCTAGCTTCCGCTGCGTGACTCTGATAATCTTAGGCTTAATTGTCTCAATGGACACGTGTTATCTTCATATATACACGGCCTTAATGAGTTGTAACTCGTCTATCTATTCTCCTTGAAGATCTTATGCTCATACTGTTAGTATTTCTCTCGAATGTCTAAATTGTTCTCCCCAACTGACCTTTGGTCTGAGGATGATTCTTAGTCTGAAACTACTGTTTAGTGCATAATGCGCTTTACAGTCTTAATCTCTTATATCTTAAGGCATGTTCAATGTCTGTACTTAACAATCCGTGCTCTTCGCACTTCATAGTCCTTAATTATTTGTTCTCTGGTTCCTCTGTGTTGCTGGTTCAACTGAATTCTTCTCCTCGACTGTTTGTGGTAGTAGCTGTACTAGTCTGATCTTGCGTCATTGTCGGTGGTACGGAGTTGACTACTTCCCGTGTTCCTTACACCACTCGTCCACATGCATGGGGTACCTTACTGGTACATTACTACTTACCCAACTAACTCATAAATGAGCGTGTCAGGCCTGCAAGCCCCTGTGGGGTGCAGTCGTCCCACGTCTCGTTTTAGTAAACTCATAGTGTCCGTCACACGTTTAGCTATTGCTAATTATGAAGTATTCTGTTGTCGATCTCCTCTTTCATTGTTCCATAATAACATTTATTGTTCTTCTTGAAGTTAATCAAGGGAAATCTATTTACTGCGTTCTTGGGTATGGTATGCTCCAGCTCCTTTCTGTATTCCGTATTGATTCTATTTCTTAGTAGCTTAGGTCTCTTTCCATAGAGCCTCTTATCTCTTTCTCATATTCATTCTATTAGGAAAGCACTTCCAGTTCCTTAAGGAATGGGTAGTGTGCTTCCTGCGAAATCTTACCTAACCAGGTCCAGACTACTGGCATCAACGCTCAGTTCGTCTACCATCTTATTTTCTTAATTATGCTAGTCTTAACTCATAAATCTAATTGCCTCAGTGTCAATATTTGACGGCTCATACATAATGGTCGCCTTACCGCGCACCATGACTTAATCTACTTATCTAACTATTGCACTCACGACCACTACTACCGTGGTAGTTGGCCTTTACCATGTTGCCCATTAATGGTGCAACCTCTTACTCACTTATTCTAATGTCTTACCTTATACTCAATCCCTTATTGGTGTAAACACACTGGGAGTTCTCTCATTCCGGTGTATGGCGGTTGTCATACCGTGCTGTAAAATAGTTGATTCTTAATACAAAGGTGTTCTGTTCCAATCTCAGATTCGTAAGTAGGCTAATTTCTCTCGCTTTCTTTCAATCCTTAGTGTGTTATCTACCATGTATTTCAACTGGTTACTGAGAAGTCACTCCACTGAATCACAAGCTCTTCTGAGCGTTGATTATTGACGTGCCATAATTGCAGTCACCATGTTTATCTCTGACCATTACTATTCTTACACCTGGGGTTGGATATGGGGTCTCTCTGTGCCACCTTCCTTATACTCAAGTGTATCTGGTATGTTCTAAGGTAATCTCAAGGTTCATAGTTTCCATTTCCTAAATAAAGTGTATTTTATCCCTAATAGGTGAAGCCCTTTTTGAGGGGTTCATTCCCACTCATGGCCTCACAACAGGAGAGGTATCCCCACCCTAAAAGGCATGTTCGTTCTCCGCTCCTGTCCTTAGCATTATCTCAATATTCTCATTGGTACCCTTTCTTGGTAATGTTCTTCCCAATCTAAGTTATAGGTTTGGTAACCGTTCATATCTACAAATTGTAGTCCCTTCGTGGCTTAAACAAGCTCTCTATAACTTACCCGCCTCGGGCTCTGATGTGGTTAACATCCTTGGCTCGTAGGCTCTTAATGCTTAATGTCTCAGTTCATTATTTGTACTCTTACTCATCTGCAGGTCATCCTGATAGGTTCTGATCCTTTGAACACTATCTACCGTTAGGTTACATACTAAATGTAGCATTGGGTTCCATGGTAAGTCGCTGCATCCTGCTTCCTGCTATGGAAGTTCATTTAGGTGATCTCAGGTTACTTAATGTCTTTGACAATGCTGTCATTTTACTAGACTTATGTCTTTTAATAGTCAAGGTTAGGTTCGTATTAGGCGTTTGCCTTACGGTGTCCAAGTTGGATATCATCCTGTCATCTTATACTCCCATCTCAACGCTTCGTTCAACTTCCGTTGACTACGCCACCCGTTGATGACTAATCATACTTGGGTGTTAATGAGTTAGACGAACATCATTAACTGTTATTCATCAGTTTGATCGGCTCGACTATGCCCACTCTGTGGGGGTAGTCCTCCGGGCTTTTCTTTTCCAGGGTTGTACGACTTTAATCCTTAGTAGGTTATAGCTTACGTTTATTTCTTGTATCCTTGTTTTCTGGGTTTTCCAACATCTTCATTGAAGAATGTTGTTATTGGTATCCTTAATGGTCACTCTGGAGTCTTATCCCGTTTTCGTTGTAAGTCGATGCTTCAACAGTCTCAATAGTATCTTATAATACATCCCTTGTATATCATTGCTTATATAGTGTTTTTGCTCGCATTACCGAGCGATCTCTTAGGTTTTTCCCCTTGGAGTTCAGGATTGATGTTCTTACCGCACTGTTCGGTTGTTGTTGTACTGTTGCTAACATCCATATGGTCTAATATTATGTCCAAGTTCTGCTCCCGGCTGACTGGTGTGTCACCTCATCTCATCATGATCAGGCCATTGGGCCTTTCCAAGGTCTTATTTTTCTGTTCTTATGGATTTACAATCCGGTATTAATATGTGTTACAACTGTAGCGTTCTCCTATCTCGCCTTGATGGCTTTTCGTGTAGCTTAACCGTGGTAGCACTTGCTATGGCAAGTGAGCCATGCAGGATGGGTTATTGGTACAAGGTACATCGGTAGTGACACTTCCTTCTAATTTCCATGTAATTGGTAGTCCTCGGGACCCCTTCGATAATCTCTTATTTTGGATAACCGTCTATCCGGCAGTTTCCTTGTTGTTTGACAGTACTGTCATCTTTTAGGGCGTTCCTCTTTCTGAGGGAATCCCTTAATATTTTCTTATGTCTTAATCCTCGCTCCTGTCTCCACACATTCTGTTGTGGTTATTAAGTAATGACTCTCCTTTAGGCACTACACCGTAGTCTTATTTCGGTATACAATTTATATGTGTTTCCACCGTTGTCCGCGTTATGTCGGGCAGGTTTGCAACCTTTTTCATTGTATGGGGTTTGGAGTTCCCGGTTCTTAACTGGACTTTCCAGTAATCTCAATCCTCATGCTTTGTATTATCCCACTGTTATGCTCCTTCGGACCACTGTCCGGTACTCATGTCGCTTCCCTTTTCCTTTCTATTGCACCCGTAGTGCTTTCGTTATCATTGGTATTGCGGGTTATTTGGACTGCGTAGCATGTCGACCCATGTTGCCGGTAATTTCCGTTCCCTTACTGATAGTATTCCATAGGTAGTGCCTGTTTCTCTGTTGCGCTCCATTGCAAACCTCCAAGTTCTCCGTGACTGTTGTGCAACAAGGTGTTTCTCGTACTGCTTATTGTTAGCTAACTGCCAGATCGGGTTTCCCCGAGTAAGAGAAGGCTTTCTTCTCTCTAGCGTTTGTTCCACATATTTAGGGTTAGGGATGTGGAGGGCGGGTCTAGGTACTATGGATATCCGGTAAACACCGGGAAGTCCTGACTAACGCACCTCTCACTCTATCTCTCAACCCTTAACCCATAACTCAATCTCAACCTCAATATTCTCCTAAGTTCGGTATTTCTTGTCTTCAGAGCGTAACTACGCTCTGATACCACTTTTTGTAACACCCCAACTCAATCCAGATGTGGTCTCGCAACTTAACAGTATGTATATAAACATGTCACAGCGGAATTCTCTACAATCCAGGACCTTGCCACGGTTTGACTACAGAATACACCGAACATTAGTACATAACAACCTTAACCCAATACATATTCTTCTTACAATCCTCTCACATCCTATACATCTTACTAACTCAATTGCCATACGAGTGTACATGCACAGCTCGTAGGCCACACTTAGTCCTTAACACTTGTATCCCCTTCTTACTCTCGCGACTGCCGCCTCCTGATGTACACCTGTGTAGTAAAAACAGCCCCCAAAGGGGGTCAGCACGAATGCTGGTACGATCCCCTCATGGCCCCCAAGCTAACGTGGCTACGACGACTAATTGTCGAAAGCATGGAGGTTGATTAGATGCACAATATAATAGTAAGTGCAGTAAACAACAAACCAACAATGAACAATCATAGTTCACACACAATGAACGACTTAAATGCGTTCCCTTAATTAGAGAGTTAATCTTTTAACTCCTTAAGTTATGTTTCCTCTTAATCTTAGTCCATCCTTATCTCACCTCAATCTTAATCTTGTCTTAATCTTAGAAACAACCACCCTTTAATAAGGAGTGGATGTAGCTTATCTTAGTCTTAGTAATACAAACCATCCTTTAAAGAGGAATGGTTGCAACTTATCTTAACCTTACCTTATGTATGCCAACCATTCTCTCAGTGGGAACAGGTTAGCCTTAGCGTTGTTTACTTTTGTAGGGCTTGGTTAACCCTAGCCAGCAGCAGGACACTTACCGGCAATAAACAACATTCTTAAATTGTTGGGGATGTAGGCTTGATCCCCCCACGCCATCTTAAAGCCACCTACCTTGGACTGGATGTCCAATGTAGCCGAGCCGGTCAACCGACCCAAGGCTACTAGTCCCGAGGACAAGTCCTTAATCGGAAGTCGAATCTGCCTATAGATACCGACCCCTTTCCTTAGCATGCATGACCGGAGATCGGTCCCGGGTTTCCTCACTCAAGTTCCAGTTAGTAATAGTCTCAAGAGCATGTTTGTTGGTTAACCTCTTCGGTTTATATCAACCCATATTAGGGAGCTTCCTTAGTCTCACTCAATTCCTTACTAAACGTTGGTTAGTAAGTTCTCACGAATGTTGTGTTAGTTTTCAAACATCACACAACAATACAATAATCATAATATTCCGGTTTGCATGCTTATCTTGTTTAGTGAGCACACAAAAACAATAGCACACAAGCCGAGGGACACCTCGTTAGCAAGGTCACAAGAGAATATACCGGAACCGTTGGTCGTTCGGCTGCTTACTCTCTTCCGGAGTCCAAACTCCCAAGTCCTAAAACATTCATTCGGTTTTAGGTTGTTAATCACTTAACTTAATAATACTTACTTAACTTACTTAATGATTCCCACCTAACACCTCTTAAGTCTTACAACTTAATCTTACAAACTTAATCTTAAACTTTTAAGTTTATTCTTAACTTAATCCCTTAGGTCTTTATACCTCTAATCATCATTGCCCCCTTATGGGGTACCATTAATACCACTAAACTCTCTTAGGGTTTCTTTCTTTTTTTTTCTTCTTTTTTTTATGGTCCGACCGACCCACCGACCGACCACCCCCTAGGTAGGTCAGCTGCAGAGAACATCCCACTTCACAGTTTCAGCCCGACTGACCCAGACTGGGGTCGGTCCCCTGGGTAGGTCCGCTGCAGAACTTCCCATAATTGTCAAACTTTCTCCAATTTTTCCTCAAGCCTCCATGTTGTTCTAACATCATTTGGCACATCAAACACCACCTTATAACCTCCACCAAACTCATTAAAACAACTTCCAAAGATCTTCTCAAACATTTGCTCAATTCTTACAACACTCCTAACACTTATCATATAATTCCTTACTTACACTTGTATCTTACCAAAACTTCAACCAACCAAGTTTCCCTCCTTAACAGTTTGGGCACTTCAAAAACATTATTTTCCATCTTTAGTTCATTTACCAAAACTTCCTCAAGTCATCTTACATAAACCATGCACAAATTCCTCTCTTTTCCATTTGTTACTCATCATTCCTAACTCTTGGGCATACCTAAACTTTTCTTGTCATCTTAGCACCTTAACCTTGTTCTCTTTACCTTAACATACTAAACCCTCCTTGGACATTTCCACCTCCTTTTACTCACTTACTCACCATTATCACGATCATACGCTCTTTTACATTCCTAGTCATTTTCCTTGATGACTTACAACATCTCCTACCTTTTCACTTCCATCACCCAAGTCCACACATTACCATTCAACTAACCTTACTAGTCCACCACTACATCATCACACTTACACAAGGTTCTCAAAACTCTCATTGTCTTACTCTCTATTTCATACCTAAATCTCCTTAAGGCATTATACATGTAACACCCAAACTCAATCCAAATGTGGTCTCGCAACTTAACAGCATATATATATACATGTCACAGCGGAATTCTTTACACTCTAGGACCTTGCCACGGTCTGACTACAGAACATACCGAACATTAGTCTAACAACCTTAACCATTTACATAACCTTCTTACAATCCTCACCACCTATACATCTTACTAACTCAATTGCCATACGAGTGTACATGCCAACTCGTAGGTCACACTTAATCCTTAACACTTGTATCCTCTTCTTACTCTTGCGACGGCCGCCTCCTGATGTACCTGTGTAGTAAAAACAGCCCCCAAAGGGGGTCAGCACGAATGCTGGTACGATCCCCTCATGGCCCCCAAGCTAACGTGGCTACGACGACTAATTGTCGATAGCATGGAGGTTGATTATATGCACAACATAATATGAATGCTGTAAAACGTTCCAAATATGAACAATTCAAGTTCACACTCAATGAACGACTTAAATGCGTTCCCTTAACTAGAGAGTTAGTTATTTAACTCCTTAAGTAATGTTCCCTCTTAATCTTAGTCCATCCTTATCTCACCTCAATCTTAGTCTTATCCTAATCTTAGAAACAACCATCCTTTAATAAGGAGTGGATGTAACTTACCTTAATCTTAATACAACCATCCTTTAAAAAGGAATGGTTGCACTTATCTTAACCTCACCTAATCAACTTACTTAATCTTAATCTTAACGATACAAATCATCCTTAAAAGGAATGATTGTAACTTAACTTAATCTTAATCTTAACGATACAAATCATCCTTTAAAAAGGAATGATTGTAACTTAACTTAATCTTAATCTTAACGATACAAATCATCCTTTAAAAAGGAATGATTGTAACTTAACTTAATCTTAACTTATTCTCAGAATACAAACCGTTCCTGGAGGGGAATGGTTGTAGCCTAAGTCCAAACCTGGGATTTAGGTTATCCCACCGCACCATCTTAATGCCACCTACCCTGGACGGGAATCCAGCGTAGCTGAGCCGGCAACCGGCCCTAGGCTAAGTCCGAAGACAAGTCCTTAAGCGGAGGGCGGATCTGATTCAGATACCGTCCCCCTTTTTCCTTAGCATGCCTGACCGGAGATCGGTCCCGGGTTTCCTCACTCAAGTTCCAGTTAGTAATAGTCTCAAGACCATGTTCGTTGGTTAACCTCTTTCGGTTCATATCGTCCCTTATTAGGGGGCGTTACTTAATCTCACTCAATTCCTTACTAAACATTGGTTAGTAGGTTCTCACGGTATGTTGAGTTTTTCAAACATCACACAACAATACAAGAAATATAATATATTCCGATTGCATGCTTTATCTTGTTTAGTGATCGCACAAAAACAAATAGCACACAAGCCGAGGGACACCTCGTTAGCAAGCAGGTCACAAGAGAACTGTACCGTTCACCGTTGGCCGTTCAGTTGCTTAATCTCTTCCGGAGTCCAATTTCCAAGTCCTAAAACATTCATTCAGTTTTAGGTTGTTAATCACTTAACTCAATTCAACTTACTTAACTTACTTAACCCTTAATGACTCCAACCTAACACCTCTTAAGTCTTACAACTTAATCTTACAAACTTAATCTTAAACTTTTAAGTTAATTCTTAACTTAATCCCTTAGGTCTTTATACCTCTATTCATCATTGCCCCCTTAATGGGGTACCATTAATACCACTAAACTCTCTTAGGGTTTCTTTCTCTTTTTTTTTTTTTTTTTATGGTCCGACCGACCCACCGACCGACCCACCCCCTGGGTAGGTCGGCTGCAGAGAACATCCAAATTCACAGTTTCAGCCCGACCGACCCAGACTGGGGTCGGTCCCCTGGGTAGGTCGGCTGCAGAAACTTCCCATTTATTGTCAAACTTTCTCCAAATTTTCCTCAAGCCTCCTAATGTGTTCTAACATCATTTGGCACATCAAACCTACCTTATAACCTCCACCAAACTCATTAAAACAACTTCCAAAGATCTTCTCAAACCTTTACTCAATTCTTACAAGAAATTCCTAACACTTGTCAATTAATTCCTTATATTTCTAACATGTACATTTTGCCTAAAACTTCAACTAACCAAAGTGTTTCTTTTCTACCCATATAACTCCTTCTTAACATCATTGCACTCCTTCTTTGCTTGTTAAACCTTCCAAGGTTATCTTGCATGTCCATGCACAATTTCTCTTCTTTTCACTTGTTACTCATCACTCTTAAACTCTTAAGCTTGCTTATACATTTCTTTCCATTATCTTAATACCTTGACATTGTTCTTCATTTACCTTAACCATGCAACACCCTCCTTAGACATTTCCACTCCTCTTATGCAACTTACTCCACCATTCTCATGATCATACCCTCTTATACGTTTCTAGTCATTTTCCTTGATGACTTACAACATCCTCCTTCCATTTTCACTTCCATCACCCAAGTCCTCACATTACCATTCAACTAAACCTTACTAATCCACACTAACATCACCACCTCTACACAAACTTCCCGAACTCTCATTGTTCTTCTTCTTAGTTCATCCTAAATCATCTCGAAGCATTATCTTTCCTTAAAACGTATGCACAAGTCTTACTTCCTCATATCATGATTTTGGTGTGTTTAATACACTCACCAATCCTCTAATTCCTCCTAGACATCTAGGTCATTCTAACCTCAAGAACTCCTTAGTTAACTCATTTCCACCCATTTTCTTTCATGCTCCCTAGTAAACCCTAGGGCATATTAGCTCACCACCATCACCTAAACACTTATTTTCTACTCAAATTTCGCCATAGCTCCTCTAGTATATTATCATGCCCAAACACATTATTTTTCCTCATTCAACCATCTCACACATCAAGTTCTTCTCATCATACCTCATCACCCAAACCAACTCATTCACAACAACTCATATATGCAATAATCTTAATTGCATAGCACTAAGGCTCTTAAATGACATGGCTCTTAGGCCCTTAAATGACTTAAACTTAAACACTGAATTTCCCACATATAAAAGCTTTCAACCTGCAAATACACTCATCAATCTCATAGTAGTTATAATGCTCTTAAAATCCACCTTAAACTTATATTACTAACTCATTCTCATTAGCTCCTTAATCACAAGTTCATAAGCTTGTTTTAAGTTCTTTTTCTTAGGTTATATAACCCAATACACAATGTAAGCTCTAAGCCACATTGGTACTTATCTAAAACTCATTCCTTAATCTTAAACCACCTTTAGGTAAGCATTTTACCTTGTTTTCTCAAGCTTATCTTAATCTCCTCCTTAGACCTTCTTCTTGCATAGATCTCGCCACCACTTAAATTCCCCTTGCCAATGTTCTAATCAATATTCAATGACTCATATGAGTACTAAGCAATATACTAACCTCAAGGAATAAAAACCTAGGTTAGGAATGTGTTCTAAGGCATAAAAGTGGATGATTACCTTTGAAGTCTCAAGGTAGACTTTGGCATTGAATGAAATAGGACCTCCACTAGTCCTTGGTGAATAAATCAAGCTAGAACAAGGCATAAAAACAAGGCCCCATGAGTAGAAATTTTCGGCCATGTACAAGAGATGAGGAAACATGGTTTTTCTTACATTTTCTTTACCTTAAGAGAATGGAGAAGCTAATGAGCTCTTCAAACTTGATTTTCCTCCATAATGGATTTTATCATGGCACCAAACTTGAGCTTTGCAAGATTTGAAAAGATAGAAAGCTAGAGCTTGAGCTAAAAGAATAATATGTGTTTAGTTTTTGATTTGGAGCTAAAATGAGTAAGTTGTTGCCAAAGCAAGGTGAAGCAACAATGGAGGCTGCTTGGGACGGTTTGGAACAGAGGAAAGAAGAAAAGAACCGTGAAGAAGAAGAGAAATGAAGAAGAGAGGAGAGAGGTAGGCTAATATAAGGTATTTGCTTTTATAAAGCAAATAGTACTATTCTCTCTTTACTCTTCTTTTCCTTTATTTGCTTAGTAATTTGGTGACTCCTCACATCAAAAACCGGCCCCCCTCTTGTAGTTGGAGATATTTATGGTCTTAGTTGACCATCTCATTGACTTATGTTGACTTAAGCTTAATTTGGGCACTATTTGGCACTATTCACTAATTAGTGCACATATTCGTGAAATTTTTGGTTTCCCATTGATTTAGGCTTCCTAATGTGATACTAATTAGTACACATGTTGATTAAAGAGCAATGATGGACATTTAGCCACTCAAAACTCAATTCTAAGACAATTTCTCAAAAATGTGCTTTAAGACCTCTTAAAGCACATTTTGTGTTTTAGCTTGTTTTCAAGCTTGGTTTTCTTTGCTAATTGATTTAAATGACCATTAGAATATTACTAAGGTCTTATCATGATATTTGGGTACTCACCCAAGTCTCTCCAAGCTTAGAGCACGTTTTTGCCCTGATTGCCCTTAAGGCACCTTGTGTTTTCCTTGGTTTAAATTGTCTACCAATCTTTCTAAGGCATATTTTAGCCTTACTACATCATGATTTGATGTTTACTTAGCATACTTAGGTTTGGGGTATTTCAATCTACCCCCCTTAAAAGAACTTTGTCCTCAAAGTTCCCATGCATCTTATCTTATTAGAATACATGTCTTACCTCATTCCTTAGATCAATAGATCATACTTATGTATACTTAAACTCATTGGATCATTAGATCCGCCACATTCTTATACTTAAATATCACACAACATGGTTAAGCATGTATAGCACTCAAAATTCTCCTTGTTTCTTTTGATGATTAAAACATTCACATAATTTTCTTTCCAACGCATTCTCCCATGTCACCAGTCCGTAGACATGGCTCATTCGTCCTCGTCACCATGGGCCAGAATACAAAACACGCTGCTCTCCCCATGTCACCGGTCCGAAGACAAAGGCTCGTGTGTCCTCGACTTCATGGGCGAGACTCAGTAAAAAGGTAATCCTTTTCACGAGGTCATGTGAGGAATAATTCCTCTGATTAAAAATACAATCAACTCCAATTTCATTTTATCCTAAGGCCTCTATCCTTAGTGTGATTTAATTGTGACCACTGGTAGGGAGTTTCAGGAATAATCCTACCCTGATGTGATCAGCATCAGTGTAGAACCATCCTTCCACTCCAATTTGTGTTCGGTTTCCCTTGATCCCTAAAATCAAGTTCCACCTCCCACGTCATTTTCAAACATCAGGTAATTCACTCATGTCCAATTTTCTATCTTTTTAGTTCTTCTAATCATAATCAATACATCTCCAAAGTGTGGACTCAGTCCATCAAACATTCCCGATTCATCTCTTAGTAATTACCTCAAGACTTAAATTCCTACTAAGTTTTATAACTGTCCCATACCAATTCTCACCATCTTATATCTCATAGCATTACAATTTCCTTCCTCAAATTCATATCAAATTGTATCTCATAATGTTATCTTATTCTTATCACACATAGTCTCATATCGACTTATACCTCATATATTCCTTATTCCTTAAGTCTCCTTAAACCTCTTCCTTAATTCTCTTAACTTGTACTCACACCGGAGTTAACAAGATAGGTACTTAATATGTATGGTATTCACATCTTCTGTGTGCAATAACCATGATTTATCTTAAAATGTTTATGTAAAACATATTCTCAAATTATTTTGTGCTATGCACACCGTAGTTTATGTACTCAGTACACAAACATACGCTTAGCGGTTTTCGCTCTACCCCCCTTAAAATGGATTACGCCCACGTAATCAGCGTCACATCATCTTTGAACATAAGTTTAAGATGTCTAATTCTCACCAAGCATTCTAGCTTCCACGCCATCTATCTTACTTATAATTCGATCAGAAATGACTTAGTCTCTGTATCGAGGATTCTTAACGGTACTTATACCGTATTCTTAACTTAGTTTGGTCTAATCTCAAAGTAGTGGTCTGCTAGCTTCCGCTGCGCGACTCTGATAATCTTAGGCTTAATTGTCTCAATGGACACGTGTTATCTTTATATATACACGGCCTTAATGAGTTGTAACTCGTCTATCTATTCTCCTTGAAGATCTTATGCTCATACTCTCAGTATTTTTCTCGAATGTCTAGATTGTTCTCCCCAACTGACCTTTGGTCTGAGGATGATTCTTAGTCTGAGACTACTGTTTAGTGCATAATGCGCTTTACAGTCTTAATCTCTTACATCTTAAGGCATGTTCAATGTCTGTACTTAACAATTCGTGCTCTTCGCACTTCATAGTCCTTAATTATTTGTTCTCTGGTTCCTCTGTGTTGCTGGTTCAACTGAATTCTTCTCCTCAACTGTTTGTGGTAGTAGCTGTTCTTGTCTGATCTTGCATCGTTGTCCGTGGTACGGAGTCGACTACCTCCCGTGTTCCTTACACCACTCGTCTACGTGCATGGGGTACCTTACTGGTACATTACTACTTACCCAACTAACTCATAAATGAGCATGTTAGGCCTGCAAGCCCCTGTGGGGTGCAGTCGTCCCACGTCTCGTTTTAGTAAACTCATAGTGTCCGTCACACGTTTAGCTATTGCTAATTATGAAGTATTCTGTTGTCGATCTCCTCTTTCATTGTTCCATAATAACATTTATTGTTCTTCTTGAAGTTAATCAAGGGAAATCCATTTACTGTGTTCTTGGGTATGGTATGCTCCAGCTCCTTTTTGTATTCCGTATTGATTCTATTTCTTAGTAGCTTAGGTCTCTTTCCATAGAGCTTCTTATCTTGTTTCTCATATTTATGCTACTAGGAATGCACTTCCAGTTCCTTAAGGAATGGGTAGTGTGCTTCCTACGAAATCTTACCTAACAAGGTCCAGACTACTGGCACCAATGCTCAGTTTGTCTACCATCTTATTTTCTTACTTATACTGGTCTTAACTCATAAATCTAATTGCCTCAGTGTCAATATTTGACGGCTCATTCATAATGGTCGCCTTACCGCGCACCATAACTTAATCCACCTTTCTAACTATTGTACTCACGACCACTACTACCGTGGTAGTTGGCCCTTACCATGTTGCCCATTGATGGTGCAACCTCTTATTCACTTATTCTAATGTCTTACCTTATATCATCCCTTCTTGGTGTAAACACACCGGGAGTTCTTTCATTCCGGTATAGGCGGTTGTCGTACCGTGTTGTAAAATAGTTGGCTCTTGATATGAAGATGTTCTGTTCCAATCTCAGATTCGTAAGTAGGCTAACTTCTTTCGCTTTCTTTCATCCTTAGTGATGTTATCTACCATGTAGTTTAACTGGTTACTGAAGAAGTCATCCACTGAATTACAAGCTCTACTGAGCATTGATTAATTGACGTGCCATAATGTGCAGTCACAGTGTTTATCTCTGACGATTACTAATTCTTACATCCTGGTGTCGGATATGGGGTCTATCTCTGCAACCTACCTTATTACTCAAGTGTATCTGGTATGTTCTAAGGTAATCTCAAGGTTCATGGTTCCCATTTTCTAAATAAAATATATTTCATCTCTAATAAGTGAAAGCCCTTTTGAGGGGTTCATTCCCACTCATGGCCTCACAACAAGGGGAGGTATCCCCACCCTAAAAGGCATGGTTCGTTCTCCGCTCCTGTCCTTAGCATTATCTCAATATTCTCATTGGTACCCTTTCTTGGTAATATCTTCCCAATCTAAGTTATAGGTTTGGTAACCGTTCATATCTACAAATTGTAGTCCCTTCGTGGCTTTCCTTTTCCAGGGTTGTACGTCTTTAATCCTCAGCAGGTTATAGCTTACGTTTATTCTCATTTACCCTTGTCTCTTGGGTTTTCCAACATCTTCATTGAAGAATGTTGTTATTGGTATCCTTAATGGTCACTCTGGGAATCTTATCCCGTTTTCGTTGTAAGTCGATGCTTCAACAGTCTCAATAGTATCTTATAATACATCCCTTGTATATCGTTGCTTATATAGTGTTTTTGCTCGCATTACCGAGGGATCTCTTAGGTTTTCCCCTTTGGGATCCGGGTTGGTGTTCTTACTGCACTGTCGGTTGTCGTTGTACTGTTGCTAACATCCATATGGTCTAATATTATGTCCAAGTTCTGCTCCCGGCTGACTGGTGTGTCACCTCATCTCATCATGGTCAGGCTGTCGGGCCTTTCCATGGTCTTATTTTTCTGTTCTTATGGATTTACGATCCGATATTAATATGTGCTACAACTGTAGCGTTCTCCTATTTTTCCATGATGGCTTTCCGTGTAGCTTAACCGTGGTAGCACTTGCTATGGCAAGTGCGCCATGCAGGATGGGCTATTGGTGCAAGGTACATTGGTAGCGATACTTCCTTCCAATTTCCATGTAATTGGTAGTCCTCGGGACTCCTTCGATAATCCCTTATTTTGGATAACCGTCCATCCGGCAGTTCCCTTGTTGCTTGACAGTACTGTCATTTATCAGGGCGTTCCTCTTTCTGAGGGAACCCCTTAACATTTTCTTATGTCTTAATCCTCCCTCCTGTCTCCACACGTTTTGTTGTGGTTACTAGGCAACGGTTTTTCCTTTAGGCACTACATTGTAGTCCTATTCCGGTATACAACTTGTATGAGTTCCTATCGTCGTCCGCATTATGTCGGCCAGGTCTTGTAACCTTTTTCATTGGGTGGGGTTTGGAGTTCCCGGTTCTTAACTGGACCTTCCAGTAATCTTAATCCTCATGCTCTGTATTATCTCACTGTTATGCTCTCTCGGATCGCTGTCCGGTACTCATGTCTCTTATCATTTCCTCATCCATTGCACGCGTAGTGCTTTCCTTACCATTGGTACCGCAGGTTATTTCGACTGCGTAGCATGTCGACCCATGTTGCCGGTAATTTCCGTTCCCTTACTGACAGTATTCCATAGGTAGCGCCTGTTTCTCTGTTGCGCTCCATTAAAAATCTCCCAGTTCTCCGTAACTGTTATGCCACAAGATGTTTCTCGTATTGCTTACTGTTAGCTAACTGCCAGATCGGGTTTCCCCGAGTAAGAGAAGGCTTTCTTCTCTCTGGCGTTTGTTCCACATATTTAGGGTTAGGGATGTGGAGGGCGGGCCTAGGTACTATGGATGTCCGGTAAACACCGGGAAGTGTTGACTAACGCACCTCTCACTCTATCTCTTAACCCTTAACCCATAACTCAATCTCAACCTCAATATTCTCCTAAGTTCGGTATTTCTTGTCTTCAGAGCGTAACTACGCTCTGATACCACTTTTTGTAACACCCAAACTCAATCCAAATGTGGTCTCGCAACTTAACATGCAGCATATATATATACATGTCACAGCGGAATTCTTTACACTCCAGGACCTTGCCACGGTCTGACTACAGAACATACCGAACATTAGTCTAACAACCTTAACCATTTACATAACCTTCTTACAATCCTCACCACCTATACATCTTACTAACTCAATTGCCATACGAGTGTACATGCACAACTCGTAGGTCACACTTAATCCTTAACACTTGTATCCTCTTCTTACTCTTGCGACGGCCGCCTCCTGATGTACCTGTGTAGTAAAAACAGCCCCCAAAGGGGGTCAGCACGAATGCTGGTACGATCCCCTCATGGCCCCCAAGCTAACGTGGCTACGACGTGTAATACCCCGGATCTTAAAATGGTGATTAAATTACTCTAATATGATTATTAAGGGCCTAATGGTGCCTAGAGAGTATTGGTAAAAAGAATAAAACCAAAAGAAAAGAGAAAATGCGTTAAACACGAAAAACGCTAAAATGCGCATTAAATGGAAATAAGAGATATATAATCTCGTAAGGGTCCGAGATGGATTCCTAAGGCTTAGTTAGGCCTAATTAGTATACGGGGATGATTCCCAAAGAAAACGGATCCAAATAATGGATTAAAACGCTAACGGAGTTTTAAAGCACGTTTTTCGAGAAAACCCGAAAACGTGACTTTAAGTGGTCAAACGGACCCGTAAAAATTATAGTTGATTAAATAACTATAATTAAGTATTAATGGAAGCTTAATAACCATTAAAATTAATTAAACGAGAAAATTCCGGAAAACGGACCCGGTAAATGAATAGTGACTAAACCGGGAGACGAAACGCGTTAAATTCTAAAAGACGAAAAACGACCCGGGCTATTAATTAATGTGGGCCGGTTTTAATTAATATGTATACACTTATTAATAGCTTACTAGCTATTAAGTAATAAGAGGACAAATAAGTAATAAAGCAAATAGTATAAAGTAAAAAGTGAAATAAAAAAACATACCACTCACCTTCTATTCTTCATTCACGATTCACTCCAGAGCTTTGCAACTTCTCCTTCTTCCTCTGTACGTGCGATTCCACACAGCACAACACCTCCATCTTCAATCTCCTCTAACTTGCTCATTTCTCCACCGAATCGCACAAAAATTGTACCGTTAGATTCGTATCGTCGAGGGCTACGTTTTCCACCCCTCAAAGTTTCGATTCCTCCACCTTCATCTCCATTGACGTTGGAGCTTTTGAAGTTTGAAGAGTTGATTTCAACCCTTCTTCTCTTCCTTAATGCCTTGAGGTATTAATAAGTAAGTATTGAGATCATTTCAAGCTTGTTCTTCCATTTGTGAGATCATTTTCTCTCACGTTGAAAACCCTCCTCATTTCAGCCGATCCGTACGTTTTTGTGGGGGTTTGGAAACTGCTCCATTTGATTGTCAAGCTACTCATTTGGGTTCTCTAAGGTAAAATCTAGATTTAAGTTTGAAAACTAGCACTTAATATATACATTAGGTTTTGTGGAGGAAAAATAAATTGATGGTTGAATGTGTGTAATGGGCGGTGATTGTAGTTGGCAATCAATAGCCCTTGTGTGGTGAGGAAAACAAGAAGAGAAAGGGAGAGCAAGAGAAAGAGGAGGAAGAGAAAGAAAACAGAAAACAAACAAGGTAAAAACTCACCTTGAGTTAGTTTATCTTCTTGCAAAACAGATTTTGTAAGTGGTGTGGATGACCTTGTATTATTGTAGTTGAGATACTACAATTTAATGATGAATGAAGCTGTTTTAATGTTGCTTGAGTGTGGGAATTAAGCTTGAGTCTAAACTAATACATATGTGTGAACAAGTGGGATTTTTATGTGTGTTTGGTTTAAACCAAACAGGGGAGAAGAGGGTTGTGAACATGTTTAGTGTGGTTGAAAATGCTTAGTAAAGCAAGCAAGTGCTGTCAAAATTTACTTGGAAACCAAGGGTGATTAGGAGTGTGAAACCTAGGAAAAACTAGGCATGTTCGAATATTAAAGTGAGTGTGTAAATCACTTGGAATTTGGGAAGAGGAAGAGTAAGGTTTGGAGTAGAACTGAGAGGAAATAAGGTCATTTGGGTGCTATGAATGGCATTAGTATGAGAGGTTTGAATGGTTTAAGGTAATAGCCAAAATCTGTTACAATCTGTTAGAAAAACAAGAGAGAAAACAAGGTGTGAGTGTATGTAAAGAATCTAAGTAAAATTACTAGAGATGGTGAGTGTACTTGGTGTTTGGTTGAAAAGTGGTTTAGGTGGGTAATTAGTCACTAAAATATGAAGATTTAGTTGGTGAAGGTTGGTTAATTAATGGGCAAAAGAGAGAACCTGTAACGATGAAGAATGAAGAACTGTAAAATTTACAAAATCTGTAGCAGGGTCCGGGACTTAGGTCCAGGACCAAGTCCCGGACCACCCCTGATTTACCCCGAGAGAGAGTGCAAACTGCCTGGTCCGGGACTTAAGTCCATGCCCAAGTCCGGACCACCCTTAATTTGCGCCGAGGGTTCTTTGCTCACCTTGGTCCGGGACTTAAGTTTGGGACAAGGTCCCGGACCACCATCAGAAATTAACCCGGAGTTTAGTTAATGCTTTGGTCGGGACTTAAGATAGGAACCAAGTCCCGGACCACCCCCAGAAACCTACAGAGAGGTGTTTTAAAGGGTTTAAATGATGGGGGTTTGAATGTTAATGATGTTATAAGATGTTAAGGCCTTGTTTGGTGACATGTAAAGGCCCTAGGAAGTGTGTGTGAAAGTGTTAGAAGTGATTGAGAAGTGAGAACTAATTAATAAAAGTAATACCGAGAAACGGGATAAGGGGAATCGGGAGACGGGGAGAACATTTTATTATGTTCCGTATGATATTAGTATTAATTAATGTTGAAACATTATCAGAGAAACCGTGCGTGACCCGAGCTTGGTGAGATGACACGGTAAAAGAAAAAACCCCGGTGAAAGGTATGATTTTCTCATGCCCCGTATGCTAACCGAGTTACTCTGATTGTGTGTTTGTGTGCCGGCTTAATCAAGACTAAAGCATGAAAATAATCCCTTGTTTGATTATGTATGTCTGTTGTATGTTGAATGAACTAACATACTTGTATGCCGGTGTGGTCTAACATAGTGTAAAGACCGACTCATAGCGAGTAACGTTCGGCTAGAGATCGTAGAACGGATCGATGCGTATGATAACGAAAACATGCAAACACACACAAGCTATCGATTAAAGTATAACGATAACGCAAACATATGAACTCCCTAGAACGTGAGGGGATGTTCGGGTTGAGTAAATACCCGATAACGGTTAGTAAACCTTATTGAAACAATCCACGGAATAAATATGAGTGGAGGGATAAACGAACCTCCACCGAGAGGATCGAAGTTAGTCCAATAATGTAAACATATAAGAAAGGTAAAAGAGACCTAAGGGACTATGTGACTCCCTTGAGATACGGTCGACCTCTTATATGAGGAATTTTACCCGGTATAAGAAAATATCCTAATGTATAATCATATGATTGTGGGGGTAACCCTTAAACCTAAGATTACCCGAATTTAAGTAAAGTTCCCAAAGTCATTAGAAACATCGAGAATGATGCTTCTAGACTAATATACATGATATTATTATAACTCCGAGAGAGGAGTGTACGGGAACGAGAGTAGTCCGAGAGTAGTCGGACCTAAGTAAAAGAGATAGGAAAAGAGAGAGAGTCCGCGAGCTAGTTGAACCTTCCCACCATGCTAGACCCAGAGTAGGGTCGAAACCGGGGAAGTAAGACTATGCTCGAGAGCCATGAGTTTTGGCTCGAGTATGTATTGAGAGTAACAAGCGTGACGTAGGAGACCTGTAGTGTCTCGAGAATCTACAAGAGCTTGAGTATAAATAACCCAAGGGTGTGGGTGAGATTATGAGTATAAATAACCCAAGAGTGTGGGTGAGATTATGAGTATAAATAACCCAAGAGTGTGGGTGAGATAATGAGTATAAATAACCCGAGAGAAAGGGGTGAGTATATGTATGAGTAACCCGAGAGAATGGGTAAGTATAAGAATGAGTAGCCCAAGAGAATGGGTGTGTATACGAATAAGTAACCCGAGAGAGCGGGTGAGGTATTGAATAGTAAACAAGGCATAGTGAGGAATAACCCTCAATGCCTAAGAGTAACCAGTTACCACTAACAACATTGTTATGTTAGTTAGGAATCGTGTTCCGTGATGGATGTAGATTCCTTTTGTGATATACATATATATTGTATTGCCATGATGCATGTTGTTTGATTAAAATGAACTCCATGTATATCCGACCCAAAGTAGTCGGCGTACCGCGGTTAGCACGCGGTATATGCGAATTTCATGCGCAGCGTAAGCTGACCCCCTAGGGGGAACGTTTTTAGTGTGTAGGTACTTGAAGCTGACCACCGTTCGAGAGAGTAGGACGGGGACTGCTGTGAGCATGGGTAGTTAGATTGTAATTACTTATGCGTTTGAATGAGGTGTAAGTCCGAGTATGTTATCGGCATCCGTATATTGTAGACTCGGTATAGTAAAGAAGTGAATTGAGTATGGTATTTGTATGAAGTACTCGGTTGTTCCAGTCCATCAGACCGTTACTGTATGTGAGTCAGGCCTGGTTAGCCACGAGGGTGGCTAACGGCGTTGTATCACCCTCTGTTGTATTAGAATTCCGCTGCGAGCTTAATGGTAAACTGTAACAGTTTAAGAGGTAATGATGAGTTTAGCAGTTGGGGTGTTACACGACGACTAATTGTCGATAGCATGGAGGTTGATTATATGCACAACATAATAATGAATGCTGTAAACAACGATCCAAATATGAACAATCAAAGTTCACACTCAATGAACGACTTAAATGCGTTCCCTTAATTAGAGAGTTAGTTATTTAACTCCTTAAGTAATGTTCCCTCTTAATCTTAGTCCATCCTTATCTCACCTCAATGTTAGTCTTATCCTAATCTTAGAAACAACCATCCTTTAATAAGGAGTGGATGTAACTTACCTTAATCTTAATAATACAAACCATCCTTTAAAAAGGAATGGTTGCAACTTATCTTAACCTCACCTTAATCTTAAACTTAACTTAATCTTAATCTTAACGATACAAATCATCCTTTAAAAAGGAATGATTGTAACTTAACTTAATCTTAATCTTAACGATACAAATCATCCTTTAAAAAGGAAATTGTAACATAACTTAATCTTAATCTTAACGATACAAATCATCCTTTAAAAAGGAATGATTGTAACTTAACTTAATCTTAATCTTAACGATACAAATCATCCTTTAAAAAGGAATGATTGTAACTTAACTTAATCTTAACTTATTCTCAGAATACAAACCGTTCCTGGAGGGGAATGGTTGTAGCCTAAGTCCAAACCTGGGATTTAGGTGATCCCACCGCACCATCTTAATGCCACCTACCCTGGACGGGAATCCAGCGTAGCTGAGCCGGCAACCGGCCCTAGGCTACAAGTCCTTAAGCGGAGGGCGGATCTGATTCAGATACCGTCCCCCTTTTTCCTTAGCATGCATGACCGGAGATCGGTCCCGGGTTTCCTCACTCAAGTTCCAGTTAGTAATAGTCTCAAGACCATGTTCGTTGGTTAACCTCTTTCGGTTCATATCGTCCCTTATTAGGGGGCGTTCCTTAATCTCACTCAATTCCTTACTAAACATTGGTTAGTAGGTTCTCACGGTATGTTGAGTTAGTTTTCAAACATCACACAACAATACAAGAAATATAATATATTCCGATTGCATGCTTTATCTTGTTTAGTGATCGCACAAAAACAAATAGCACACAAGCCGAGGGACACCTCGTTAGCAAGCAGGTCACAAGAGAACTGTACCGTTCACCGTTGGCCGTTCAGTTGCTTAATCTCTTCCGGAGTCCAATTTCCAAGTCCTAAAACATTCATTCAGTTTTAGGTTGTTAATCACTTAACTCAATTCAACTTACTTAACTTACTTAACCCTTAATGACTCCAACCTAACACCTCTTAAGTCTTACAACTTAATCTTACAAACTTAATCTTAAACTTTTAAGTTAATTCTTAACTTAATCCCTTAGGTCTTTATACCTCTAATCATCATTGCCCCCTTAATGGGGTACCATTAATACAACTAAACTCTCTTAGGGTTTCTTTCTCTTTTTTTTTTTTTTTTTTTTTTTATGGTCCGACCGGACCCACCCCTGGGGGTCGGCTGCAGAGAACATCCAAATTCACAGTTTCAGCCCGACCGACCCAGACTGGGGTCGGTCCCCTGGGTAGGTCGGCTGCAGAAACTTCCCATTTATTGTCAAACTTTCTCCAAATTTTTCCTCAAGCCTCCTAATGTGTTCTAACATCATTTGGCACATCAAACCTACCTTATAACCTCCACCAAACTCATTAAAACAACTTCCAATGATCTTCTCAAACTTTTACTCAATTCTTACAAGAAATTCCTAACACTTGTCAATTAATTCCTTATATTTCTAACATGTACATTTTGCCTAAAACTTCAACTAACCAAAGTGTTTCTTTTCTACCCATATAACTCCTTCTTAACATCATTGCACTCCTTCTTTGCTTGTTAAACCTTCCAAGGTTATCTTGCATGTCCATGCCAATTTCTCTTCTTTTCACTTGTTACTCATCACTCTTAAACTCTTAAGCTTGCTTATACATTTCTTTCCATTATCTTAATACCTTGACATTGTTCTTCATTTACCTTAACCATGCAACACCCTCCTTAGACATTTCCACTCCTCTTATGCAACTTACTCACCATTCTCATGATCATACCCTCTTATACGTTTTAGTCATTTTCCTTGATGACTTACAACATCCTCCTTCCATTTTCACTTCCATCACCCAAGTCCTCACATTACCATTCAACTAAACCTTACTAATCCACCACTAACATCACCACCTCTTACACAAACTTCCCGAACTCTCATTGTTCTTCTCTAGTTCATACCTAAATCATCTCGAAGCATTATACATCATTTCCTTAAAACTTATGCACAAGTCTTACATTCCTCATATCATGATTTTGGTGTGTTTAATACACTCACCAATCCTCTAATTCCTCCTAGACATCTCTAGGTCATTCTAAACCTCAAGAACTCCTTAGTTAACTCATTTCCACCCAATTTTCTTTTCATGCTCCCTAGTAAACCCTAGGGCATATTAGCTCACCACCATCACCTAAACACTTATTTTCTACTCAAATTTCGCCATAGCTCCTCTAGTATATTATCATGCCCAAACACATTATTTTTCCTCATTCAACCATCTCACACACATCAAGTTCTTCTCATCATACCTCATCACCCAAACCAACTCATTCACAACAACTCAATATATTGCAATAATCTTAAATTGCATAGCACTAAGGCTCTTAAATGACATGGCTCTTAGGCCCTTAAATGACTTAAACTTAAACACTGAATTTCCCACATATAAAAGCTTTCAACCTGCAAATACACTCATCAATCTCATAGTAGTTATAATGCTCTAAAATCCACCTTAAACTTATATTACTAACTCATTCTCATTAGCTCCTTAATCACAAGTTCATAAGCTTGTTTAAGTTCTTTTTCTTAGGTTATATAACCCAATACACAATGTAAGCTCTAAGCCACATTGGTACTTATCTAAAACTCATTCCTTAATCTTAAACCACCTTTAGGTAAGCATTTTACCTTGTTTTCTCAAGCTTATCTTAATCTCCTCCTTAGACCTTCTTCTTGCATAGATCTCGGCCACCACTTAAATTCCCCTTGCCAATGTTCTAATCAATATTCAATGACTCATATGAGTACTAAGCAATATACTAACCTCAAGGAATAAAAACCTAGGTTAGGAATGTGTTCTAAGGCATAAAGTGGATGATTACCTTTGAAGTCTCAAGGTAGACTTTGGCATTGAATGAAATAGGACCTCCACTAGTCCTTGGTGAATAAATCAAGCTAGAACAAGGCATAAAAACAAGGCCCCATGAGTAGAAATTTTCGGCCATGTACAAGAGATGATGGAAACATGGTTTTTCTTACATTTTCTTTACCTTAAGAGAATGGAGAAGCTAATGAGCTCTTCAAACTTGATTTTCCTCCATCAATGGAGTTTTCTCATGGCACCAAACTTGAGCTTTGCAAGATTTGAAAAGATAGAAAGCTAGAGCTTGAGCTAACTAAGAATAATATGTGTTTAGTTTTTGATTTGGAGCTAAAATGAGTAAGTTGTTGCCAAAGCAAGGTGAAGCAACAATGGAGGCTGCTTGGGACGGTTTGGAACAGAGGAAAAGAAGAAAAGAACCGTGGAAGAAGAAGAGAAATGAAGAAGAGAGGAGAGAGGTAGGCTAATATAAGGTATTTGCTTTTATAAAGCAAATAGTACTATTCTCTCTTTTACTCTTCTTTTCCTTTATTTGCTTAGTCATGTGGTGACTCCTCACATCAAAAACCGGCCCCCTCTTGTAGTTGGAGATATTTATGGTCTTAGTTGACCTCTCATTGACTATGTTGACTTAAGCTTAATTTGGGCACTATTTGGCACTATTCACTAATTAGTGCACATATTCGTGAAATTTTTGGTTTCCCATTGATTTAGGCTTCCTAATGTGATACTAATTAGTACACATGTTGATTAAAGAGCAATGATGGACATTTAGCCACTCAAAACTCAATTCTAAGACAATTTCTCAAAAATGTGCTTTAAGACCTCTTAAAGCACATTTTGTGTTTTAACTTGTTTTCAAGCTTGGTTTTCTTTGCTAATTGATTTAAAATGACCATTAGAATATTACTAAGGTCTTATCATGATATTTGGGTACTCACCCAAGTCTCTCCAAGCTTAGAGCAAGTTTTTGCCCTGATTGCCCTTAAGGCACCTTCTTGTGTTTTCCTTGGTTTAAATTGTCTACCAATCTTTCTAAGGCATATTTTAGCCGTACTACATCATGATTTGATGTTTACTTAGCATACTTAGGTTTGGGGTATTTCAATACACCTTTCCTTAAAACTTATGCACAAGTCTACATTCCTCATATCATGATTTTGGTGTGTTTAGTACACTCGCCAATCCTCTAATTCCTCCTAGACATCTCTAGGTCACTCTAAACCTCAAGAACTCCTTAGTTAACTCATTTCCACTCAAATTCCTCATAGTGACTCCTAGTAAATCCTAGGTCATATTAAATCACCACCATCACCTAAACACTTATTTTCTACTCAAATTTCGCCATAGCTCCTCTAGTATCTTATCATGCCCAAACACATTATTTTCCTCATTCAACCATCTCACACACATCAAGTTCTTCTCATCATATCTCATCACCCAAACCAACTCATTCACAACAAACTCAATATATTGCAATAATCTTAAATTGCATAGCACTAAGGCTCTTAAATGACATGGCTCTTAGGCCCTTAAATGACTTAAACTTAAACACTGAATTTCCCACATATAAAAGCTTTCAACCTGCAAATACACCCATCAATCTCATAGTAATTATAATGCTCTTAAAATCCATCTTAAACTTATATTACTAACTCATTCCCATTGGCTCCTTAGTCACAAGTTCACAAGCTCGTTTAAACTCTTTTTCCTAGGTTATACAACCCATTACCTAATGTAAGCCCTAGGCTACATTGGTACCCATATAAAACTCATTCCTTAATCTTAAACCACCATAGGTAAGCAATTTACCTTGCTTTCTCAAGCTTATCTTAACTTCCTCCTTAGACCTTCTTCTTGCATGAGTCGGCCACCACTTAAATTCCCCTTGCCAATTCTAATCAATATTCAATGACTCATATGAGTACTAAACAATACACTAACCTCAAGGAATAAAAACCTAGGTTAGAAATGTGTTCTAAGGCATAAAAGTGGATGATTACCTTTGAAGTCTCAAGGTAGACTTTGGCATTGAATGAAATAGGACCTCCACTAGTCCTTGGTGAATAAATCAAGCTAGATCAAGGCATAAAAACATAGCCCCATGAGAAGGAATTTTCGGCCATGTACAAGAAATGATGGAAACTTGGTTTTTCTTACATTTTCTTTACCTTAAGAGAATGGAGAAGCTAATGAGCTCTTCAAACTTGGTTTTCCTCCATCAATGGAGTTTCCTCTTGGCACCAAAATGGAGCTTTGAAGGATTTGAAAAGATAGGAATGAAGGCCTTGATCTAACTAAGAGAAATCTATGCTTACTTTTCGATTTGGAGCAAAGATGAACATTTGGTGAGCAATTGAAGGTGGAGGCACCATGGATGGAGCTCTCACGGTTTTGGAGCAAAAGAAGAGAAGAAGAAATCGTGTGAAGAAGAGAAATGAAGAGAGAGAAGAAGAAAAGGTGGCTTATAAGAGATATTTGCTTTAATAAAGCAAATAGTACTCTTTTACTTATCTCTTCTTTTCTTCCTTATTTGACTACTTATGGTGACTCACCCTCCTTTAGAAAAC
This sequence comes from Limonium bicolor, assembly GCA_023374045.1. NCBI lineage: Eukaryota > Viridiplantae > Streptophyta > Magnoliopsida > Caryophyllales > Plumbaginaceae > Limonium > Limonium bicolor. The sequence goes on along the minus strand of CM041776.1, from coordinate 140,918,568 downwards.
CGGCCCCCTACCTTAAATAAGGCTAGTCATGGTCTTTGTTGACCAACTAATTAGCTTATATTGATTAAAACTTAAACTAGTCACTATTTGGCACTATTCACTAATCAGTGCACATATTTCTGAAATTTTTGATTTCCCATTGATTTAGACCTCCTAATGTGATACTAATTAGTACACATGTTGATTAAAGAGTAATGATGGACATTTAGCCACTCAAAACTCAATTCTAAGACAATTTCTCAAAAATGTGCTTTAAGACTTCTTAAAGCACATTTTGTGTTTTAACTTGTTTTCAAGCTTGGTTTTCTTTGCTAATTAATTTAAAATGACCATTAGAATATTACTAAGGTCTTACCATGATATTTGGGTACTCACCCAAGTCCCTCCAAGCTTAGAGCACATTTTGCCCTAATTGCCCTTAAGGCATTTTCTTGTGTTTTCCTTGGTTTAAATTGTCTACCAATCTTTCTAAGGCATATTTTAGCCTTACTACATCATGATTTGATGTTTACTTAGCGTACTTAGGTTTGGGGTATTTCAGTAATAAAAATCCATCCATTTCAGATCATTTGGTCACACCGCATAAAAAATGCTCCTCAAAAGTAATCAAAATTTTAAAATTTTGTACCATTTATCCCACAATTCATAACAGTATTTATTCTTAAAGAGAACAACCCACATATAAAGGGTCCACGATATTGAATTTGGACAAACGCAAGATTAGCAGAGAGATTAAGCATTTAAGCATAAAATGTCACCGAAAAGGGCACACTCCCCCACACTTAAATTGAACAATGTCCTCATTGTTCACCAGAACAAACAAGGAAAAGTTTCAGAAGACCTTTTCGGTAAGTAGAAAAAATAGAGAAAACACAAAGGTCACAAATAAAAATTTAAGCACATAAACTCTCCTCTGCATGATTTATTTAAATAAAAGCATAATTAAAGAGACTGGTACTCCCCTGAGATTATTTTCGCTTGTGTTATAGGAGTTTCCCCACACTTGAGCTTCAGCCTCAAGTAGCGTAGCTTGGTTGCGGTGTAGACATGAAATTGCACCTGCATAAGACACTAGAAGCAACCATACTACAAACGGGGTTAATAGTTAGCAAAAACAAAATTGAAAGAGAACCTGATAATTAAAAGAGCATAAAAGCATATAAAAGATAAGTTCATCCGGGTTGCCTCCCGGAAAGCTGCCCTTGTTTAACGTCTTTGGCTAGACGCTTTCACCATGAAGTCATCCGGGATCGAATATGAATGTTGAAGTCGGCTTCAACGGTTGGGTGGGACGGTCATCATGAATTTTTGAAATTTGTTGAGTGGAATGCTCTAATGGTTCTGGTGGTCCCTAGAGTTGAGACCCAACAATCTTGGGATGGTCTTTTCAAACTGTCGTCGAGCTAGCTAGGGACAGATCTTCATTACCATGTATATGCACACGTGTTACCAACGCAGCCACGTTGCCTTCTCATTTCCACTTGATTTGGGATGATGTTGGGATAAAACTACACGTTAATATATATAGATTTATAGCAAACTAATAGGCAAGTGCACCTATTCGGAGTAGTAAAACAAGTGTCGTATCCACAGGGAAATTGTTCAATTATCCTAGTCTTGGTAGTTAATAAAAACTGTAAAAAGGGGTTTAGCCGGAGGCAAGCTTGATTTGTTGTTGGATTAGTACAGAAATAATAAAAACAGTAAAAACAGGTGAATTAAGTATGTGGATGGAAAATGTGCTAAGGAAGGTGAAATCGCCCAAATATAATTCAGATATTAATTATAATCCTGGTTTGCTCTTATTTGTCTGTTAAGAATTTATCTTGTGGCCTTCCTAAATCATAGATAAGGACAACACTTAATTAATTCAATAGACTTTTTACAATCAGAAAAAGTCTAAAATCATTAATTAGCTTTAAGCGAGAATTCTTTTTATAACAGCGATGGATTTTATCTGCTAATCAAGGAGATAATATCTAACATTTATCTCTCTTTGTGGTCTATTCTCTAATTTACAAAATCATTGAAATTAGAGAAACCGTAAATGCATAAAAATGATCAGTTGTTAAGCATTTAATAATTTAGAGAGATAAAACAAATATTTATAAGAAACCCGGTATTATAAATACGTCTGAATTATTTTGGGGTTAAACACCCATCCTAAGCACAAATATAAAATTACTCAGACATTGACAGTACTAAAAACAGAGTAAAGATAGAAATAGCCATTATTCAGAAACTGCTTGCGAAGAACGGGTCTGCACTCGCTCTCACTTATGCTGCCTCTTTTCTCTCTTTGTAAAATACTGCTTCTGTTTGAGTACGTACGTGAGTAAATGTGGTGGAGTGGTGAAATAAATAAAAGATGGAGAATTATGGTGTTACGGGATGAATTGAATGGAAGAGAATGGAGTGTGGTGCTGTTTGTGTGATTTCTTTCAGTCTCTCGTACGTGGTGCAGTTTATTTATGGTAGAAGGAGTGGGTTTATATAGAGGCAGAGGAGAAGTTGATTGCAGATCTATAGTGGAGAAGAGACAGAACTGATTGGAGCTTGAGCTGGAGAACGCGTGAAAGGATTACAGGATAAGGGAGGTGCCGGATATTGTTAACGGAGCAGTTCGACATGTCTGTAGGCGCCGCAACAAGCAACTGGGCAATTGGGGAAGAAAACTGTCGCGACAGTGGATCTGCGCTGCATTTTACTCTTGTCCGCGTGTTGTCCGCGTAGATGTCCGCGTAGAACAAGGCGGACACGTTGAGTTAGGCGCGCTCTCAAGTCTTGTCCGCGTGGCTGTCCGCGTGGCTGTCCGCGTGGTTTTGGGCGGACGCTCATACGGACACAAAGAAGACTTCACTCACGTCCGCCCCTGGTTAGGCGAACACTCATGCGGACACAAATATGCCTTCCGCAAAGACTTCAATCACGTCCGCCCCTGGTTAGGCGGACACTCATGCGGTCACCATGCGGACACAAACTTTGACCGGCTCTAGATTCTTTGTTTGGACTCCGTTTTCTGAGCCGTTTGCGTCTACGCGTTCGTCTCTTCGTCTACTTTGCTTCCAGCTTGGTTTTACCTCATGTTTTAACCAGTAAATTGTGAGATTCAATAAAACATAAACTAGAGGAAAAACATACGATAAGTGAAAAATGAGCAGAAAAGTGTTGATATAATATATGAAATACACCCATAAAACATGCTCATTTAGACACTTATCACACCCCCACACTTACCTTTTGCTTGTCCTCAAGTAAAACCATGTACCCAAACAAGTAGGGAATGCTCAATATTAACAAATACTATTATGAAGGGTAGGATAAAGAAGTCAATAGTACATGATCTTAAACTTTTTAGAGGAGTGTGATCCATCACCTACTGGTGGCATAGGTGTACTCAGGGTAAAAATAAAAATTAGAGTTTCGGGGTATGATCCGGAGTACTTCAATGCTTCTTGATTTAAGGTGACTTTGAGAACTTTTACCATGGCCAACTTCTCTCAAGAATGGGCATTGAGGAGAAAACAAAAGGAAAAATAGATTTATGCATTTGTTTCACTTTTGCATAAGAGATGAGAAGATAATATGTAGGTATCAAGCTTTGTTTAAGAACACTCAACTCTCTTTGTTGGTTACCAATGGTGTCTCGCAAGTCCCCTTATTATTATTTTTTTTTTTTTTTTTTTTGACAGAGAAGCACCCCTTAGCAATCCCTAAGAGAGAAGACAGAAAGAACCCCTGAGTAATAAAAATCCACCATTCAGATCATTTGGTCACACCGCATAAAAATGCTCCTCAAAAGTAATCAAAATTTTAAAATTTTGTACCATTTATCCCACAATTCATAACAGTATTTATTCTTAAAGAGAACAACCCACATATAAAGGGTCCACGATATTGAATTTGGACAAACGCAAGATTAGCAGAGAGATTAAGCATTTAAGCATAAAATGTCACCGAAAAGGGCACACTCCCCCACACTTAAATTGAACAATGTCCTCATTGTTCACCAGAAAAACAAGGGAAAGTTTCAGAAGACCTTTTCGGTAAGTAGAAAAATAGAGAAACACAAAGGTCACAAATAAAATTTAAGCACATAAACTCTCCTCTGCATGATTTATTTAAATAAAAGCATAATTAAAGAAACTGGTACTCCCCTGAGATTATTTTTGCTTGTGTTATAGGAGTTCCCCCACACTTGAGCTTCAGCCTCAAGTAGCGTAGCTTGGTTGCGGTGTAGACATGAAATTGCACCTGCATAAGACACTAGAAGCAACCATACTACAAACGGGGTTAATAGTTAGCAAAAACAAAATTGAAAGAGAACCTGATAATTAAAAGAGCATAAAAGCATATAAAAGATAAGTTCATCCGGGTTGCCTCCCGGAAAGCTGCCCTTGTTTAACGTCTTTGGCTAGACGCTTTCACCATGAAGTCATCCGGGATCGAATATGAATGTTGAAGTCGGCTTCAACGGTTGGGTGGGACGGTCATCATGAATTTTTGAAATTTGTTGAGTGGAATGCTCTAATGGTTCTGGTGGTGGGTAGCGTGGTTTGGTATATAATTTTCTTTTATCCAGAGCTGCTACCATTTTGATTGTGTCAGGGTGTATTAGTTGGTTATCACAGGATTCAACTAAAGCATTTTCAAGAGCATCATTACGAATAATAGCAGATGAATTATCCTGCACAATAGAGTCGACAATGTCCATGGAAAAGGTGTCTTCTATATGAGCGGGTTTCTTTATAACCTTGGACATGTCGTATTCTAGAGTTTCGTTATGCAGCCTTAAAATGATTTTTCCTTTTTCAACATCGATTAGTGCTCTAGCAGTTCTCATGAAAGGTCGTCCTAAGATTAAGGGCACCCTAGTGTCTTCTTCCATGTCAATTACAATAAAATCAGCGGGGAACACAAAAGTTCCTACAGTAACAATCAAATCTTCTATTATCCCTTTTGGGAATACTAAAGATCTATCTGCTAATTGTAATTGAATAGAAGTAGGCATGCATTTACCAATCTTAAGTTTGTTGAAAGTTGAGAGTGGCATTAAATTGATACTAGCTCCTAGATCACATAGCCCACTACCACAATCAACATTATCAATGGAACATGGAATAATTGGCAAACCTGGGTCTCCAAGTTTTGGAGGGAGACTCTTGAGAAGCACTGCTGACACTTCCTGTGTAAGGTGTACAGTTTCCACTTCCTGCAACGATCTTTTGTTGGTGATGATATCCTTCATGAACTTTGCGTATATTGGCATTTGTTTTAAAGCATCTGCAAAAGGAATATTAATCGTTAGTTTCTTGAAGTGAGTTAGAAACTTTCCAAACTGTTCATCTAAATTTTTCTTTCTTATTCTGTTTGGAAAAGGAAGTGGGGGAAGAATTTTAGTGAGAGAGGAAGGAGTAGATTCAGGAGGCTCCTTCTCCTCGGAAATAATTTTCGTAGGAGGTGGGGCTTCTTCAGCATCTTCCTGTTCTTCTTCTGGATTTTCTTGAGGCTCATGAGCTTGCTGTTCTTGGTTATCAGTATCATCTCGGGGAAGAGATGAGTTGAGCGGCCTACCACTTCTCAATGTCACTGCCTTGGCCTGTTCCCTTGGATTTGGATTTGGCTGACTAGGGAAGGCACCAGGTGGCCTTTGTGCAAGCTGCTGGCTGATTTGCTCCAACTGTTGGTTGGTTTGTTGTATCTGGGCTTCAACCCTTCTGTTAGTGGCTTCTTGATCCACGAGTCTGGTATGGGTCGTAGTCACGAATCCTTTCATAAGTTCCTGAATTCCTCATTTGGATCAGAAGAGGTTGAGGATGGTTGTTGTTGTTGCTGGAAACCTGGAGGGGCACCTTGTGCTCTATAACCCATATTAGAATTTGGTTGGGGTCTGTTTCCCTGATAGGTATTGGAATTGTTGTTCTGCCCTCCTTGGTTCTGATCATTGTTTTTCCATGAGAAATTCGGGTGATTTCTCCATGGGTAGTTGTTGTTGAAGTTATTGTTGTAGGAATTACCGGGGCGGTTTCCTATGAAGTTTACATCCTCGTACTGGTTTTTACCTTCGCACTGATGGGTTTCATGAGGACCGGCGCATATGACACATCCTTCTGTAGGTGGAACTGGTGGTGAACTTGTAGGTGGGGAAGCTATTGTTTTTACGATTTCGTTTTGAGATGTTGTTAGCTTTTCCACCATCTTTGCAAGGGACGAGATCTGGCTGATAAATGATCCGTAGGCTCAACGTGGAGTAGGCCTGCTGCTCGTGGCGTTCTTCCCTTGGATCTCGTCCACTGTCTTGTATTGCTCGTCATGGTTTCGAGAAGGTCCATTCCTTCTTTAGGAGATTTCATCATGAAACTTCCTCCTGCAGAGGAATTTACGAGTAGTCGGTTCCATCATCCAGACCGTTGAAGAATGACAGGCAGAGGGATTGATGTCAAGACCATGGTGGGAACACTTCATTAGCATATCCTTGAATCTGTCCCATGCGTCGTACAACGTTTCTCCCGGCTCCTGACAGAAAGTGTTGATTTCACCGATCAATTGCCTCGTTCTACTGGTTGGGTAGTATTTGGCAAGGAATTTTGGGCCATTTGCAGCCATGTGGTGATTGATCGGGAGGGAAGACTTCGGTACCACCTGTTTGCTGAATCCGACAACGAGTGAGGAAATAGTTGTAGACGGATTCTTTCTTTGACGTTGCCGGTCTGACCAAAGGAATTGCAGAAGTCTAGGAAGAGACTCAAATGATTTGGGGCTTCATCAGGATTCGCTCCACTAAATTTGCCTAGATCCCGGACGGCGGTGATGTAGTGGGTTTTGAACTATGGCTGATGCTCTTCCTTCGGTATCCGGTTGGTGGTAGTCAGAGAGAGCACGGTGTTCTGGTTGATTTGGTTGGTTTTCATGGTCCATTTCATCTATAACTTCGTTATCGGCCATGGCTTGATTTCTCAGGTTTCTTTGTGCTTGTAATAAAGTGCGCTCGGGTTCGGGTCTCGGACTGATAGGTGGAGAACCTCGGGTTCGAGTATTTGGCATGCACAGAAGATAACTTGTGGTTCGTCAGAAACTGTGAAATTAATTAGTAAATAGATAAAGAAAGGCAGAGATATTGGTTAGGCTGATAAACGTTAATTAAACAACACTGATATATTCTTTTTTATTTTTTTCTATTTTTTTTACAAGAGTAAAATGACAGAAAATAAGTGACAAGGGAATTAAATGACAGAATTTAAGTTAGTAGTTAGATGACAGAAATATAAGTTAGTAGTTAGAGACAGAAATTATGTTAGTATTAGTTGACAGAAATTTAAATGACAGAAATTAAATGACAGAAATTATAAGTTAGTATACTGGAAATTTAAATGTTATGGACAATGCAAAATTAAATGTTAAGGACAATGGAAATTAAATGTTAAGGACAATGGAAATTAAATGTTAAGGACAATGGAAATTAAATGACAATAATATTAAGAAGTCAGAAGTCAGATGTCCAAAGTCAAATGTCCGAAGTCAGATGTCCGAAATTAGATGTCCGAAGTTAGATTAACAACAAAATAATATAAACAAAATATTACAGTATAGCAAGTGAACTACCGGAAACTAGGGAAATTGATGGAATCAATCTCCCCGGCAACGACCCCAAAAACTTGTTGGGATAAAACTACACGTTAATATATATATATAGATTTATAGCAAACTAATAGGCAAGTGCACCTATTCGGAGTAGTAAAACAAGTGTCGTATCCACAGGGAAATTGTTCAATTATCCTAGTCTTGGTAGTTAATAAAAACTGTAAAAAGGGGTTTAGCCGGAGGCAAGCTTGATTTGTTGTTGGATTAGTACAGAAATAATAAAAACAGTAAAAACGTGAATTAGTGATGTGGATGGAAAATGTGCTAAGGAAGGTGAAATCGCCCAAATATAATTCAGATATTAATTATAATCCTGGTTTGCTCTTATTTGTCTGTTAAGAATTTATCTTGTGGCCTTCCTAAATCATAGATAAGGACAACTCTTAATTAATTCAATAGACTTTTTACAATCAGAAAAAGTCTAAAATCATTAATTAGCTTTAAGCGAGAATTCTTTTTATAACAGCGATGGATTTTATCTGCTAATCAAGGAGATAATATCTAACGTTTATCTCTCTTTGTGGTCTATTCTCTAATTTACAAAATCATTGAAATTAGAGAAACCGTAAATGCATAAAAATGATCAGTTGTTAAGCATTTAATAATTTAGAGAGATAAAACAAATATTTATAAGCAAACCCGGTATTATAAATACGTCTGAATTATTTTGGGGTTAAACACCCATCCTAAGCACAAATATAAAATTACTCAGACATTGACAGTACTAAAAACAGAGTAAAGATAGAAATAGCCATTATTCAGAAACTGCTTGCGAAGAACGGGTCTGCACTCGCTCTCACTTCTGCTGCCTCTTTTCTCTCTTTGTAAAATACTGCTTCTGTTTGAGTACGTACGTGAGTAAATGTGGTGAGTGGAAATAAATAAAAGATGGAGAGTTATGGTGTTACGGGAGGAATTGAATGGAAGAGAATGGAGTGTGGTGCTGTTTGTGTGATTTCTTTCAGTCTCTCGTACGTGGTGCAGTTTATTTATGGTAGAAGGAGTGGGTTTATATAGAGGCAGAGGAGAAGTTGATTGCAGATCTGTAGTGGAGAAGAGACAGAACTGATTGGAGCTTGAGCTGGAGAACGCGTGAAAGGATTACAGGATAAGGGAGGTGCCTGATATTGTTAACGGAGCAGTTCGACATGTCTGTAGGCGCCGCAACAAGCAACTGGGCAATTGGGGAAGAAAACTGTCGCGACAGTGGATCTGCGCTGCATTTTACTCTTGTCCGCGTGTTGTCCGCGTAGATGTCCGCGTAGAACAAGGCGGACACGTTGAGTTAGGCGCGCTCTCAAGTCTTGTCGTGGCTGTCCGCGTGGGTCGCGTGGTTTTGGGCGGACGCTCATGCGGACACAAAGAAGACTTCACTCACGTCCGCCTGGTTAGGCGACACTCATGCGGACACAAATATGCCTTCCGCGAAGACTTCACTCACGTCCGCCCCTGGTTAGGCGGACACTCATGCGGTCACCATGCGGACACAAACTTTGACCGGCTCTAGATTTTGTTTGGACTCCGTTTTCTGAGCCGTTGCGTCTACGCGTTCGTCTCTTCGTCTACTTTGCTTCCAGCTTGGTTTTTCCTCATGTTTTAACCATAAATTTGTGAGATAATCAATAAAACATAAACTAGAGGAAAAACATACGATAAGTGAGAAATGAGCAGAAAAGTGTTGATATAATATATGAAATACACCCATAAAACATGCTCATTTAGACACTTATCACCCCCACACTTACCTTTTGCTTGTCCTCAAGCAAAACCATGTACCCAAACAAGTAGGGAATGCTCAATATTAACAAATACTATTATGAAGGGTAGGATAAAGAAGTCAATAGTACATGATCTTAAACTTTTTAGAGGAGTGTGATCCATCACCTACTGGTGGCATAGGTGTACTCAGGGTAAAAATAAAAATTAGAGTTTCGGGGTATGATCCGGAGTACTTCAATGCTTCTTAGTTAAGGTGACTTTGAGAACTTTTACCATGGCCAACTTCTCTCAAGAATGGGCATTGAGGAGAAAACAAAAGGAAAAATAGATTTATGCATTTGTTTCACTTTTGCATAAGAGATGAGAAGATAATATGTAGGTATCAAGCCTTTGTTTAAGAACACTCAACTCTCTTTGTTGGTTACCAATGGTGTCTCGCAAGTCCCTTATTATTATTATTTTTTTTCTTTTTTTTTGACAGAGAAGCACCCCTTAGCAATCCCTAAGAGAGAAGACAGAAAGAACCCCTGAGTAATAAAAATCCATCCATTTCAGATCATTTGGTCACACCGCATAAAAATGCTCCTCAAAAGTAATCAAAATTTTAAAATTTTGTACCATTTATCCCACAATTCATAACAGTATTTATTCTTAAAGAGAACAACCCACATATAAAGGGTCCACGATATTGAATTGGACAAACGCAAGACAGAGAGATTAAGCATTTAGCATAAAATGTCACCGAAAAGGGCACACTCCCCCACACTTAAATTGAACAATGTCCTCATTGTTCACCAGAAAAAACAAGGGAAAGTTTCAGAAGACCTTTTCGGTAAGTAGATAAAATAGAGAAACACAAAGTCACAAATAACATTTAAGCACATAAACTCTCCTCTGCATATTTTATTTAAATAAAAGCATAATTAAAGACTGGTACTCCCCTGAGATTATTTTTGCTGCGTTATAGGAGTTCCCCCACACTTGAGCTTCAGCCTCAAGTAGCGTAGCTTGGTTGCGGTGTAGACATGAAATTGCACCTGCATAAGACACTAGAAGCAACCATACTACAAACGGGGTTAATAGTTAGCAAAAACAAAATTGAAAGAGAACCTGATAATTAAAAGAGCATAAAAGCATATAAAAGATAAGTTCATCCGGGTTGCCTCCCGGAAAGCTGCCCCTTTAACGTCTTTGGCTAGACGCTTTCACCATGAAGTCATCCGGGATCGAATATGAATGTTGAAGTCGGCTTCAACGGTTGGGTGGGACGGTCATC
>CM041776.1:140621689-140907432 GCA_023374045.1 Limonium bicolor | reverse complement strand
CATAATTGTCGTTGGTCCACACTCTCTGGAGACGATGATAATGCATCTTCGTCAATCTGCAAACCATCCAACTTAATGGAGTAATAAGAGGAGAAATAAGCGATTCTTTTTGAGTTTTTGTAGCCTGTTTTTTCAAGTTAAGGCCCCGTTCTCATTTCATTTTACAGAGAATAATCTACCCTAGATTATTGTCTTCCACAACTGGTCACAATCTTCCACAACGCTAGTTTACCTAGCTTTTCTTCACAATCTACCCACAACGCTAATTATTCTGCTATATTTTATGAATAAAAAAGCTATCCTTGACTTACTGCAACCATTTTGATGACGGGAAAATCAAATAATCCAATCTTCAACACTTCAATTGGAAGTTCAAAAAGAGAAATATGCGGAACAAAAGGCAGCAATTTGCCAACAAATTTAACCATTTTGTGATATTATCTGATTTTGTTCACGGGACTTTCTTGGAGATTATATTGATTTACAACCATCAAAAAAGATTGAACAGAGAGAGAATTGCATTCCAAATTCAGATAATGAAGTATAAGATTTTGAAATGTATATATAACGGTTAACCTAAAGTTCATCAGGTCATGAATCTTAAGAATGGTCAAAGTATCTGAACAGAGAGACTAGCAGATCATGAAAGGTGTGAGTATATCATGGTCAATATTATAGTTCAGATTATGGAGCTTAACAATGACCCGACCAACACAATTGAACAGAGAAACTTGGCATTCCAAATTCAGATCATGAAGATAAGATTTTTCAGTATCATGGTCAACATTATAAAGTTCAGATACTGGACTTCAAAAATGACTCAGACAGTTAAAGCAGCGAAACTTTCGCTTTTCAAATCCCATAGTCAACACGGGCATATGTTTTAAACAGAAGAACTGAAAAACAGAGAAACGTCTTTACCACACAAGAATCACTGCATCCAATCTCCTCAGCAGCTAGGCACATCTCCATCTCCATCCATAAGTCATGAAACTCATCGACCGGGCGCTCGGGTACCACTTTATCTTCATATAGTCCCCCACCATATAATCGACTAAGTTTCCTCTTTTGCTCCTCATATAATTCTTCTAAAAAATCGTTTTCTTCATTCAAGGTCATGAAACGGACTAGTAATTCATTAATCTCCTCTGGACTCAGCTTTGTAGCAGCCTCACTCAACTTCTTCTTAGCCAATTTTTTCAACCTCTCTTCTGAGTTCTCATACAACCATTCATCTGTCTTTGCATCTGTCTCTTTTGTATAAGAATCGTCATGATCAACAGAGGCAACAACTGCCTCCTTTTCTGTCTTGTCTCTTCGTCTTATCCGTTCCCTAACATCCAGCCCCACATTCTCACCTTTCTCCTGTGCAACATCGGCCAAAGTCGTCTTTCTTTTTACCCGGCTTTCTCTGTGAAGTTTCTGAAGATCTACACCACTGAATCTCTGCTGATCTTGGAAGGAGTTAATCCGGTCCTCCTCGTCGAGGGTGATAGGGCGACTAACAAAACCAAGGTTCTTCAGATGCTCATTCTTGTTGGGCTCGTGAGATCTTGTACGGTGAGCCACAAATTGAGAATTAGCAGAAATAGTAGCAGTAGTAGTCTTGGCAGCTTTTTTAGCTTTCTCATCTACCGATTCCTTTTCTTCTCTCCCTGCATTGTTTGACTTGCTCTGTACGGAGGTAGAAACAGATATTTCATGTGTATGCTGTTGCTGCTCCTTCTCAACTTCTTTGACTGAGATGGACTCCTGAGCACTGGTTTTCTTTTCCTTGCTGGGTGTTTGGCATGAACAGGAAACTGAACCTTCATGAGCCACTTCTTTCCCGGAGATGGTTTGTTCAGTGCTGAATTGGACAGTATTCCTAATGTCTTGTGCGGATGTCTTTCTCTTTCTCGTTCCCCTGGAGGATGAGGAGACTGAACCTTCATGAACAGGCGTCGCTCCTCTCTCCACTTCTTTGTCTGAAGAAACATCATCTCTGTATTTCTGCACTTTTCTGGCGATCTCCGCGCTTGAAGTTCGTCTCTGTCTCCTATTACCAGTTGAAGAAGTAGAGCAAGCTACTTCCGGTGATTTCTGTTTCCGCATCACTTCTTGACGTTTCCTTTTCCGTTTCGGAGAAACAGTTTTCCTTGACCAAGAAGACACGGACAAAGATCCCACCTTTTTTGACCTACTTCTACTACAACCACTGTCATGGCTGAGACTGCGACTCTCACCGCTGTTACTAGTCGTCACAACCTCATCAACGCTCAACTCTTTCTGTACTTGGTCTTCTGTTCCGTTAGGTCTATATTCCGGATCTGATCCGGTCTCCTCAGCTGAATCCGACGAAGATGTAAGTCCGTAATCAGTAGTAAATTCAGAATCCTCGTATTCCACATCAGATGAACTCACATCAATTGGGGATTGAATATGGCACCCGTGCTCAGCACCACTCGTTGTCGCACCAGTAACGTAAATTTGATCATCTTCCTCCTCCTCGTCCGAGTCGTCCGCGTAGTCGGAGTCGTCTACCACAACTTTCTCTTTGCCTTTCCAGTTGTCTTCTGGAGGAGCCACTAGTTTCTTCTCACGGCGTTGAGCATCGTCTATTACGATTTTCTCTTTTCCTCTCCAGTAATTTTTGTTTTGAGACGCCACTTGTTTCTTCCAACGGCGAGGCGGAAGATCGTCATCGACGAGGTTGATGAAGTTTTCAGGCGGCGGGGAGTCGTAACGGTGGTGGTTTTTGTAAGCTCGAGATTTCTTAAAGAAACCTTTAGGGGAGCTTTCTTCGGGAAACATGGAGGAAGTGGATCGCAGTCTCTGGTGGTTCTTGCACCGCCGGTCTATTGCAGAGCGAGTCCTGGAGGAGACTGGCATACTTGGTGGATACATCACAGATTTTTGTTTAGTTAGAAAAAGATATTGCACCAGAAAATTAGGAGAAAAAATTAAGTCAAGGAAAAGGCGGGAAGAAGGCAGAGGATTGGAGTGAAATAAGAAAGGAGATGTGGAGTTTGGAAAAGAGAGTAGAAGTGAATAGTACAAAGGGGATGGGGGAGGAATTACGATGTAGCCATGTAGGCAGAAGGGTTTTTCTTTTTGTATTTTACCGCTTTTTTTAAGGGAAAATTAATAAGAAATTATTGTTTAAATTTATGAAATATTACTCTTTTTAAATGTTGTTAAAAAAAATTTAAATGTTGTTAAAAAAATTTAAAATGAATGATGTTAAAGTCATATGTGATATTTGGGACTCAATAAACATATGACATTATCTATAAAAGTTTTATCAATTTCGGACAACATTTAAACATGTTCACAACTGAATTACGAAAAAACAGTAATATTTTATAAATTAGAAATTAAAACAATCCTATCTTATTAATTTTCCTTTTTTTAATATGAAAGGAGTATGGTGAAGTGGGCATTGGCATCGGGAAGAAGGCTGCAAATCTTTCTTTTCCAGTTTTGGGGGCTTACAGTGGTAAGTCCAAAAGGCGTGCTCCCCTGTTTCCATAATTTAATTTGAATGTCAGTGCTGACGGTTTTTAAAATTTTCCCCATTAACACGGTATTTGTTTCAAGTTTCGTAAACAACACTAACGTTTTTCTACTTCCGTCTGTTTCAGCGCAATGTGCTAATATGATTTTAGTTAAGAAAAAGAAAAAAAACAAGACAATGATTTTAGAGTATCAAATTACTTTGGTAGATTATCCATATATTATTGTTGAACCCCTTGAGATTTGAGGTTTATGGGGTGAGCTCTCAAAACTATAAATATATTTGGTTAAACATTGATTATATCCAACTTAGTAAACTCGTCATGTTGTATTGTCATATCGGACAATACTTAACACAATCTCTTTCTTCTCAGTTTTTTTTATTGCTAAATCATTTTTTTCGATCATATCATTAAAACGAAGGACCAGAACTCACACTGAGCAACAAAAATGTTCATAAAGTCACACCCACATGGTTTTCTTCAAATAATAGGCTTCTAGGGAAAGAGAGTTTGTGGATGGGGTTATGCTTTAGGTATTGTCTAGCACTACAAAAAAACAATAGTATTACAGACGGAAAATTTCCGTATGTAAAAAATGTCTTTATCTACGGAATTTTTGTAAATTTCCAACGGATGAAATATTCAAATAATATGTACTGTTACAGACGGAATATTAACTCATTACAGAAAAAACATTTCCGTATGTAAACTATTACTCAATTTTAGCGCAAGCGTTCTAAAATTTTAGGGGCAAAATGTTCAGTAATAGATATATTTTCTATCAATCCGTATGAGATAATTTATAACTATACCACTAACTTCATTCTTATTCTCAAACCACAAGCAGTACGATACGCGAGCACTCCTCCTGCCTGCGAAAACCTAACCTCCATCGACAATGGCTGTAATGGCGAGTGCGTTATCTGGTTCGTTTCTCCCGCGAAAACCTAACCTCCCTCGACAACCCCTATTTCCCCTCAATCGTCTTTAACAGGTAGCATTTCTTATAGACATTACTTCCTTACCTGTCGAAAAAAATTCTCAATACTCTCTCTAGTTTCTTTTTCTCACTACCTTCTCTGAAGCTCTCCTCTCCAAGTGTGTTGGTAATGACGATTTGCAGAACTTTTCAACCTAACCATGAGATGCCCGATGCTAATGTCGATCTTCTTTCTCACTATCTCTTTTTTCGCTTTATGATTCTATTTGGGTAGTGTGTTTTCAAATACGATCGATAGTGTAGTCAAACAATGGTTCGGGTGGGAGATTAAGGCAGACCGAAGATTCCTTATGCTTAGTGCCTTATTATCTTCAATATGCTTAATTCTCACCATTTGGGAGATTGGTCGTGAGATGAGAAAAGACGGAGTGAAGTGGCGGAAAGAAGGGAGATATTACTTCTTCTATTATGTAGTGTGTTTTCAAATACGATCGATAGTGTGGTCAAACAATGGTTCGGGTGGGAGATTAAGGCAGACCGAAGATTCCTTATGCTTAGTGCCTTATTATCATCTATATGCTTAATTCTCACCATTTGGGAGATTGGTCGTGAGATGAGAAAAGACGGACTGAAGTGGCGGAAAGAAGGGAGATATTACTTCTTCTATTATATTATCATTCATCGCTTGTGATTTATTTCGCATACTGAATTCACGCCAGAGTTTTTCCTATGAGATTTCACGGTGTTTCTGGGTTTTTCTTTCTTGATTATGGCATATATGCTTGTTCAGTTGGGTTTTGAATATGAAATTAACGAAGCTCATGAGATTTTAGTTGTCCTTTGTGTGCCCTGTTTGCCTTTCTCTCCTTCGAGGGCCAATGAGGGATGATCAGCTGGATCTGCTATTCGTTTCATTGACATTCTGGATGAGGGTTTCCACTCAGATTCTTTGCCTTATCTCTTTTCTTCTCTGTACTATTCTTGCAAACAACCCGATATGGAGTCATGTACTGCTTGAGAAGTCGACGAGAAGTTCATCTCATGTTTTTTTTACTGTTGCTTTACTGCAGGTTGCTTTTAAGGAAATTGCTTTAATTCAGCTGTTACAACACAATATTCTTGACAATTCTGGACTGATATATGGCACCCGCATAGGTACCGAAAAAAAAGTTATTCCCCTAGTAGGTCACCCGCATAGGAATACTATGTTGTGTCTGTTTGCTCAAATTATTCATTGTTTATTGTACTCATGAAGTAGTTTGATCGCCCTATTATGCTACAAATATTCTAAGTATCATTCAAAACTTATTTTTTATAGTTCCAAACTTCTACAATTTTTTTTGACAAGTTTTTCAATCCATTACTAATTGCAAGAATTTTTTTCCCACAGAAGTAAGGAGCTAGCCGTGATAATTCAAAATAACTTCATCCAGAGCTCAACTCATTAGACCAGGTAATATGAAGAACAATTTGTTGTCATGAGAACTATTTCCATATTTATTGATGCATGAAAATTTGTTGTTTGATTATATGTCTTAAAATTTTCTTTTGTGCTAACAATAGTCATTTAGGCATGAAAGGATATTTTTGTAATTGACACCACATATCAAGTTAAAATGAACTTTGAATTTGAATTAAGTTTGTTGTCTCTTTGATTTATTTGACTAATCCACTTATGTATATTTGGTAGCCTCATTATTAAGTTTTTACTAATAGGGTTCAAAATGGATTCAAATATATTTTGGTCATGCAATCGGGTAGATGATGATGGATATGTTACACCCGAATACTTGAGGAAAGTTGAAGACTACATAAGTTTCACAATATCATCAAAGTGGTTTGTTAGTGGAGATAGAGTTAAATGCCCATGCGTGAAATGTGAAAAACAACAATTTTTGGATCATGATGTGGTGCGACGACATTTATACTACAACGGATTTTGTAGAAACCCAATAAGTGTTCCAAATGAGAGAATCCATGGTCAGCCATCACATACGACACTTGATGTTAGTGAGCCTTCATCGCTTCATGATGAGAATGAAAATCCATATGCTAGTATGGTTAGGGATGCTTTCTATACAAATCTGGCCGCAAACTCTAGTCCTGAAAATGAGAGAATGGTAGTGGAGCCAGAGTCAAGTTCTATCGCATCCTGCTTTTTCTCATTACTGAATGATGCTGATGAACCATTATGGAGTGGTTGTAAGAAAATGACGATATTGTCTTCCGTCAGCCAATTGTTAAATTGCAAATCTGAATTTAATATGAGTGAATCTTGTTTCAATCGTCTTATGGGTATCATAAAGAGTATGCTGCCTGAAGATAATAAACTCCCAGAGAATTATTATCACATGAAGAAGAAGATGAGAGCATTTGGGCTACATTATGTTAAAATTCATGCATGTGTGAATAATTGTATGTTGTTTTACAAAGAGAACGAGGAGCTTCAACATTGTAAAGAGTGTGGTCATCCAAGATATAAGCCCAGGACTTCAAGTGCTAGGAGGACAGCTCAAATTCCTTTCAAAGTTCTACGCTACTTTCCTCTTACACCTATGCTCCAAAGGCTATTCACATCAAAACAAATTGCAGAAAATATGGTTTGGCATGCACACAATCAGTCTCCTCCTGGAGTTCTATTGCACCCTGCTAATGGAGAAGCATGGAAACACTTTAATAATGTCCATGAATCTTTTGCTGCTGAAATAAGGAATGTGAGGTTGGGATTGTGTACAGATGGTTTTAGTCCTTTTAAGCAAGGATCTAGGCCTTACTCCTGTTGGCCAGTAATGATTGTCATATATAACTTGCCTCCATGGATGTGCATGAAACAACCATATTTGCTTCTCAATATGGTCATTCCTGGTCCAAATAGTCCATCCCAGGACATTGATATTTTTGAGGCCGCTGATTGATGAATTGAAAGATCTTTGGAGTGTTGGCGTTTCAACTTACGATGCTCACAAAAATGAGTACTTCTCACTAAGGGCAGCACTAATGTGGACGGTGAGTGATTTTCCTGCATATGGTATGTTATCCGGATGGAGCACTCATGGGAGGTTATCTTGTCCATATTGCATGGGAAAATCAGATTCTTTTATTTTGCAACATGGCAGGAAACCATGCTATTTTGATTGTCATCGAAAATTCTTACCTTCTGATCATTCCTTCAGAACACAAAGAGATAAATTCAGAAGAAGAGTTGTCCGTGACCCTCCTATAGTTAGATTGTCTGGTGAAGAGGTTTTGAAGGAAATAGATAGCATCCCAAACATCCCATTTGGCATTAAATGTCCTCCTCAAAAACCTTATGGTTTTGGAGTAACTCATAACTGGGTGAAAAAGAGTATTTTTTGGGAGTTGCCATATTCGGAGAGCAATTTGATCCGTCACAATCTAGATTCCATGCATGTAGAAAAGAATGTTTTTGACAATGTTTTCAACACAGTGATGGATGTTAAGGCAAAGACAAAGGATAACCTGAAGGCTAGGTTGGACATAGAAGTTTATTGTCATCGTCTTGATCTGCATTTGGTTGAACACAATGGGAAATTGTTCAAGCCTGTGGCCTCATATGCTTTGAAGAAATCTGACCAACTTAAAGTGTGTGCCTGGGCAAAGGATCTTAAATTACCTGATGGCTTTGCCTCAAACATTGGAAGGTGTGTTAATCTTACAAAGGGAAAGTTTTATGGAATGAAGAGCCATGATTGCCACGTGTTCATGCAAAGGTTGCTCCCAATTGCTCTACGAGAATTACTTCCCAAACCAATATGGGATGCGATTACTAACCTTTCTCTTTTCTTTCGAGATATTTGCTCTGTTGAAATAACAACATCTCATATGGATTTTTTAGAAAAGAATATTGTGGAAACAATTTGTAAATTGGAGAAGATATTTCCACCGGGATTTTTTGATTTGATGGAGCACTTATGTCTTCATTTACCATATGAAGCAAAAGTGGGTGGACCAGTCCATTATTGATGGATGTATCCTTTTGAGAGGTAAACGATGATATATATACTTATCGGATATCATAGTTAACTACGTACTTAGTTTCAGTTAATTTGTTGATTAGGTTTCTACACCACATGAAAAAAAAGGTTAAAAACCAAGCATGTGTTGAAGGCTCGATCTGTGAAGCATATTTTGTTGAAGAGATTGCCTCCTTTTGTGCATTATACTTTGAAGAAGGTGTAGAAACAAGGTTCACTCAAGTTCCACGAAATGATGATGGAGGTGAAATGGATGACACAAGACATCTTTCCATTTTCAAGCATTTTGGACGGCCAATTGGACCAAAAACAACTAATTCCAGATACCTGAGCAATGTGGAGTATCTGGCTGCTGAAATGTAGGTCCTCAAGAATTGTGACGAAATGACGCCTTATATTGAGTAAGCATACAATCTCACGGGAACTACATAAAATCTAGTATTTTTGAACTAGATTCTGACTCGTACAATACATCAATGGTGTAGGATGTTTGATTCCATGGTAAAACAGATGACACCGCATATCAGTGATAGAGAGTTGGAGAAAGTAAGAGATACTACTTTTCCACGATGGCTGAAGGAATACGTAAGACTCTAATGCTAGTATTCTTGTTTTTGAACTTTCCAACCTAGAAAACTATTTATACAACTTCTACATCGTATTAGGTTTCTGATCATTCAAGTGAAGTTGATCATCAAATTGCTCAACTTGCACATGGACCTTCTCGCTTGGCTATTTGTTACAAAGGCTATTTCGTGAATGGTTTCAAATTTCATACAAAGGAGTATGGAAGCTCCCGATCAACAATGAATTGTGGTGTTTGTGTGATAGGCGATTATTATAACGACTATGCTCATGACTTTTATGGTGTGATAGAAGATATTATTGAGCTTGAGTACTTTGGAGTAGGAAATAAAGTTGTACTTTTCAAATGTCGTTGGTTTAACACAACAAGAGGGATTCGAGTTGATCCTCAACTTGGTCTAGTTGAAGTTAATTATAAGTCAGTGCTTGGGAGTAATGAGCCTTTTGTGCTAGCCCACCAATGTCAGCAAGTATACTACAACCCATATTCTTCTACAAACAAAAATCGTCAAAACTGGTGGGCTGTGTTCAAGACAAAAGCTAGAAGTAGGTATAATCTTGCAACGATGAGAACAGAAGAGGAGTTAGATTTCAGCGATGGAGTTTCCCAAGAAGCTAGATTCACTAATCGAACAAGTAATGAAATCAGTGATGACCTTGATGATTTGACATTAGTTGATCATGGTGAATTAGAAGTGGTAACTAACGAGGAACAAATAAGAGAAGATAATCAGATAACACTAGAGGATGACAATGAAGCTCAATCTGATGAAGATTCATTTGAAGGTGATGATGAAAGTGGAGAACATTTGAGTGAAGAAGAAGGCAGTGAAGGTGGTGATGAACACTTAAAAGGAAGTGAGGAGGAGGATGAAAATGAAGATGATATATAGAACCAACTATATCCTTGAGTATGTTAATATTGAATGATTTTATGTATGTTATGTTTTTTGGTTGTTTTATGCGTAATTTGTTTGTCAATGTGTTTACTTCAGTTCCTTTACTTTGCAGGAATCATGGCAAAAACACGAGCAAATAAGTCTAAAGCAACCATTAGAGGCGATGAATCTCTTCAAGCTCCAGCAAAAAAGGTCATGCCAACTGCACACCTGAATAAATCAAAATCAGCAACCAACATTGAAGGTGAAACACCTCGTCAAGGTCCATCAAAAGCTGCATGGAATGCATTCTTTAAAGCCACATCACAACTTTCTCATTCAACACCAAACTTGCCTCACACATTGAATGAGAATCATACACCTGACACCAAGCCATCGAATCTGAATCAGATGGTAACCATGATCTGATGAGGGAGACATCCACCATTAATGCTCCATCAAGAAACTTGTCTCTTAATGTAACACCCCTAATCCTAAACCTGTAATATCGTCGCATGTCGTAGCATAATAAATAACAATTCACAGCAGAAAATAACGCTATCTACCTTGGTGTTACACGCCGTTACTCACCCTTGTGAGTAGCAAGGCATCCTTACTCTTCCAACAATACAACTCCCCACGCCGTGATGAACAGATACTGAGCACTCTAATTATTACAAACCAAATCCAACTAAATGAGCAACTAATAAAATGCAACAATCTCCTTAATACATTACAAAATGAAACCAAAGGTGTTTATTGAAAACACAACTGCTACCCCCGTGTCCCGCACTCCGGCTTGAGTCTTCTTCAAAAACCTGGAATGTTTGGCCCATTGAAGGGCTCACCAATCGAAATGCTGGTATGCTAAATGTAGTCTTAAAACATCATATTCCTTAGGTCGTTTTAGCCATCTTGATATTAGGTTCTTTACATGAAATACCGGTTTACAATAATAACAGTAATAACCGTAAACATTGAACAATCAGATAACAGTTCTCCTGCAAACATCAGTGTACAATAGTACACATCACCAATAACCACACATCAATAATCCCTAGTAATAACCAACAATTTCACCTCAATAGCAATAACCAATAATCACATATTAACAATCCAAACAAGATACGCGTATTAAACTGTACTTGTTAGTGGCCACCTGGCCCTTATCTTTTAAACCAATGACTTAACCTTTTCCAATTAAATTCCACCTCAGGCGTCATGTCAAGACAATCCTTAATAACTTGTTAATGGACATTAGTCCCCTGGGTTCCAATCGAACCTGTGCACCAACGGCAGTGCCTTCCGCCATCCCCGAATGTGGCTGATGGATTTCCTTTGAGTGACTCCCCATTGAAGTCTCTCGTAGTGATCACAATGCGCAACCAGAGAGTCGAAACAGTCTGGATTCCTCTCTTTATAAGTTAGCCCTTTTTGTCAGTGGTACAATAACCAATATTTGAATTAAGACCTTAACAGTTGACCTTTGTTAGGTTCATTAATACCTAAAGGTCAGTTGGTCTTTTTCCCAGTTTAGATGTATAAACTTCCAGTCATAAGACGTTCGCATATAAAATACAACGCAACAGTTTGAGCAATACAGTACACAATATCATATACATAAAATCACAGATATCGCTCTTAACAATTAAACACATAATGTCTGGACCTTAGGATAATCCTTAGGACATTCAGACCACACAATTAACATACCGTTCACCGTGATAACAGCTAGCTTGACAATTCACGCTTAATCAGTCCTTCCCCGTACGCTGTTATATTTACAAGCAATACTGGGAAATATTAATATAACTATTCACTAAAATATTACAGTACTGTTACTGTAGCATTTATACTCGTTGTATAACAGCTCTGTATGTTCTTTATTTCCCCATGTTATTTAACAGTGAATCTAAATTGTTCATTAGTTTATTATTTTATGTGATCTCCACATGTGATAATGAACTCCAATTTAAGATATATCTTTATTTCATCATTTATATATCCATATTTATTTCTCTTACTCCATATATCAATATAATTTGGTTATCTTTATTATAACCACAATTATTTCATAAATTCTATATTATATTTTCTTGGTTATTTTTATTACAATCACCTTTAATTAATAAACCTTATATTATACCTCATAATATACCATAATACATTATATTAATTCCTTTCTTTATTAAATTACAAAACCAACCTTATAAATTCGGTAGCTACATAATGAGCACATTAACTTTTGTAATTTTTCCAATTAACCACATATATCTTTTCGGTAATTACAATTCAAATGCTCCACTTTTATAAATTACTAAATAACCATGTAACTTTTATAATTTACTAATTATCCATATTAGCTTTCGGTAATTGTAAAGCAAACACATTACTTTTTATAAATTACCAAATGACCTCAATTATTTTCGGTCTTAACATATGTTTTTCCTATATTTTCATTTTAATCCCAAAACTTTATATAAGTTACATATTAACTTATAAACTATACTTTTAATATTTAATTTCTTAAAATGACCAAGTGACCCATTTATTTTCGTAAATCACACTTTCGCCCCAAATCAATCAGTTTTAATATATATTTTTCCTTTATTTACAATTTAACCCTAAAACTTTTTATATAAGTTACATACTAACTTATAAATCATAGTTTTAATATTAAATTCTTTTAAATAACCGAAACAACCAATATCTTTCTTTAATTATATTTCCGCCCCATATTAACTTCTAGTTTTCATATATACTTTCATATATTACATATTCACCTTTAAACTTTTATAAACTTAATATTTTATGTCATAAATCATTTTAACCTAAAGTTTTTGGTCAACACTTTGACCAAGACTTAATTTCACAATTAATACTTTAATATACCCATAAATTCACTTGTAATTCGGCTATACTCCCAAACTTCTCAATAATTACAAAATAGCCCCAAAACTTTATAAAATGTTATTTTAACACCTAACCACTTATTTAAATTTACCAAAATTCATAATATTAATTCCTACCTTATATTATAATATAAATATACCAAACAACTCCTTATGTTCTCGGTTTTCATATTTTGTACACCAAACTTCTCAAAATTTATATTTTTGCCACATAACTTATTTAACTAGCCATTTAAATACTTGTAACTATTTTTAATAATCCCAAAATTTATAATATAAGCTAATACACTTATATATATCTCAAAAATCACCAAATAATACATTAAGCTCTCGGCTTTAATAAATCCTTACCATATAGTTTCAAAACTTGATTTAAACTTTATAATATGTACATATAAATGTATATAAGCCATATAACACTTCTAAAAATTATGTTAATGACTTAGAATGATTATAATCTCAAAATAGAACATTTGACCCTTAGGTATTTCGGTTTGAATTTATATGTTCCCTAATTAACTTTTGTGACACAAATTTATACCTTAAGGTAATAATCTTACCTTATATGTTATAAATTATTTTCTTGATATTTTAACCTATGATTTTCGGCCTTAATTTGTCTAAAGGTCATACATAATTTTTATACCAAAGTTTGAAGCTTAAATCAAGCTTAAACTTAATAAACCTTAATTATATAAACTTACTCCTTAAATCAAGACAATTCTTGTACTTGATTTCTCCTTGAATTCCAAGCTCTCCAAATGATATCTTGATGAAGAACTTTCAGCCTCCTTATATAAATTTAGGAGATCCATTTGTTAGACTTTTAACAAGGATTTATAAACAAGACTTGGAGTAGTTTTACAAGAGTTTACCTTAGGAATTTATCAAGGTATTTTTGATAAACCTTGTGAAGATTGTAGATCCAAGTTTCCTTCATGAAATAATGAAGAGAATATAGATTTAGAAGTTCTTAACTTTCGAAATTACCGTAAGGAATTTACTTAGGATTTTTAACATGAAAATATACCTTAACTTGATCTTGTTGTTCCTTGTGTTGTTGTTGAATCTAGGAACCTTCTTGGAGTACTAAAGCTTGGCGATAATTGTAAGAGTTGCTAGGAAGATTTCTTGCTTCAAGACTTAGGAGATTTAACTAGGAATTTACATAAAATGGTGTTAGAACTTAATTCACCATTAATGGAGCTTTGAAGCTCTAAGGAAGAACTTAGCAATTGAAGAAGAAAAGAGAGAAGAAGAGAAGCTTACCATTCGGCCAAGGAGTTGGCAAAGGATGAATGAAGCCTATGTGAGTTATTAGAAGAAAGGAATGAAAGGAATTGAATTGGAAATTATTGTCATGTAACATAGCATTATTCTATGATTTGTTTCTTTGATTATTTGCTTTCATAATTGGCTAGAAAAGTCTCTTATTTGAGATAGACTTACGGCTGGTGGCTAAGGAATAATGGGGCTTTGTTTGCCACTTAAAACTAGAAGACAATACAAGTTAGGTAGGTGTAATACTTTTACAATTTAAATGTTGATTAATCTCTTGGTTCTCCTTATGTTTTACGGTAATATAGGTTGTAGATGTCAATTGATTTTTGCTTGATTGGAGACAAGGGATCATGCTTGTTAGGTTTGTGTTTTATTGACTAGATAATGAGGAAATCATAGTCTTCCTTTCCAGCATGAAAATCGGCCACCATATGTCATGTAGGACAATGAATTCTTGTTGTATTAGGCAATATAAATATACATAGGTAGGTGGCTGTTATAATTGACTGGAATGTAGCAATCAAACTCCCTCTTTTCTGTATAGAAATCGGCAGCATATAGGAAGTAACATGGGTGTTTTTGTTTTATTCTTGCAACTTTACATTATATAAGTCTATGTTTACTTTTCATGTATTTTATTCCTTGCTTTTACATATACTAATCTCCTCTTGCATTTCCCTTGTAGGCATACGGTGGATGAGCTCCCAATTGACTGAATTTAATTGTTACATCATCATATAATATATGCTAGGTGAGTCACATTAGCATAAGACAATATTTTTGTAAAAATCTAGCCAAATGTGACACTAAATGGCGCCTGCTATAGGGGTTAAATGGAATTGATTTTTCATTTAATTCCTGACACATTATATTGTACTAAGACCATACTAATATGTGTAATAGGTTCCAGCATTTATTTGGTACATTTATATGATGGTAAAAGATGAAACATTTAAGGTAAAAATGCTGATTTTAGGTACCTTTTTGTCCCAAAAATCGCCCCCATTTGTACTATGAGTTTAGTAATGGAATTAATTGATTTAGATGGTAAATTTATCCCCTTTTAAGATTATCAACTCGTGGCTCCTCAAAAACTTCAAGGCAATTACGTAAAACGCATTTTTGTGACACCCGAAGGTGCGTTTTTGTGCTTTAAGGATTTTCTAAGAAATAATTAGTCACTATCAGTTCCAAGTGTTTATTGACATTTTTTATAGTCAATAATAATATGTTAAAGTGTTACATTGAGTTATATGGGGTTATATCAACTCAGAACACAACTCCCGGGCTAACCGGGCAAAAAGGAGCGTTAAGAAATTCGTCTGAGTACTTTGTTTATTTTCGGGGAAGTAGCTCGTGTACTCTCTTTATAATGTTGAATATAGATGATAGGAACTCTTAGAATAATTTATATTGGAGTTTGTGCCACTTCGGTACCTCTCCTGGGCACTCCCGAGGGTTTATGGGGCCCTCATCGGGAACCTCCGAGCGCTTTGTCTTTAACTGATAATTTATCTTGAGAACTTCATCTTACATGTTCATTAAAGTGTTATTGTGCATTTAGGATGACGTGTAATGCTTTACTTTATTTTATAAGGTATTTCCGGGACTTTCAGGCCTTAAGGGGCCCTTAAGGGAACTCCCGGGCATATTGTATTTTTACTCAGTTCCAACTGAGGACTTGTGTTTTAAAGGTGATAAAATGATCCTTGGTTAACTTCATATGAGTTTTAGAGCTTATATAACTTGTTTACCTTAAGGTCGGGCTTTAACGCACATTTTTAACCTTAAGGAGTTTAGGTGTGTTTTTAACGCCCAAGTGTTTATATGCTTTCTTAGGGTTTAATAAACCCCCAAATAATATTTATTTACTTATATTTAATTATTTAAATGCTAGGGGTATTTCACTTAATGTATCTGCTGATGTTTGTGAGACATCTACTCATCAAGAAACTAATGCTGAAAAGAAAAGGCGTGGAAGGGGGCCAAACAAAGTGATACCTACCCCGGCAGATCCAGAGCAAAGGAAATTCATTTCTACACTACACCAAAAGTACCTTTTTATTCTATTTTTTGTAGTACATATTCTTTCTACATTTGGTTAAGATAATAATTTCATCTTCCATTGTACTAGTTGTTTTTCTGATCCAAAGGTTGTGAGGGCAATCACAAAGGGAATTCAAGTACATCTGACTGACGCATGGCCAACTTGGGGTAAAGTTCCAAAAGATGTACAAGAAGAAATATGGTCAAAGTTTCAGGTTGGTGGAAAGATATAGAGTATGCATGCTAGTATTTGTTATAAATATTGCTAATGTTTTTTCTATTAATAACAGGAAAAATTTACATGGGCCCCTGATGACCATGTCAATGTTAGAAAGGTTTGGGAACTATCATGTCAGAATCTATTTAAAGGAATGATGGATGAGGAAAGAAAGAAAGCGAAGGAGCATTTTGGTGTCAGTGATATTGAAGAATGTAAAGACTACAATGAAAGTTGGCTTAGAGTCGATCTATGGAATAGACTTGCTGACACTTACTGGAATACTTCAGCATGGAAAATGAAATCCGAAAAAAAAGCAAAACCGGCTCACAGAGAAGGATGAAGGAATTACAAAGCATACTGGTGGATCAATCCCATTTGCAGTTCATGGATATCGTATGGTATTATTTTGATACTCACGTTTGTATAAATAAAAATTGTTCATTAAACTTTCATCTAGTTATATAAAAAAATTGTTTGTTAAACTTTCATCAAGCTCCCCTTGTGAAACATCTTCCTCTGCTTGTGGACCAGCAACAAAATGTTTGAGTAATCCATCTGATTTCGACCAATTACGTGAAGAGATGTCGACTATGAAGAAAGAAATGAAAGGTTTTGTTGAAACTCAAGACGAGATTAAGGATTGCTTGCTACAATTCGCTGAAATGTTCGGTCAATTCAGACGTGGCACTTCAACCAATGCAAATGGATCTGGTGGTGGATCTTTTAAAGGCTCCAAATGGTAACTCGCATGACAAAGATGAGGAGATAGATTCTGATGATGTTTCGTATTGAGGTATGGATCTTATACTTTGAATATAATACTAGTAGTATAGTGTGTTGTGACTCTGCATGCATGAGGTTGATTTACTTTTAACAATCTCTTTTGAAAGTGATTAATTAAGAGACAGATTGATTAAGAAGGAATATCTGTTGTCCTGTTGGTTTTTTTATTTTTATCAGAATAGATAGTAGTAGTAGCTAGAGTGGTACCGCTTACAAAAAATGAAAGGGTAGTACGACAAGGCAAGGACTAGGCCAACGATCTGAATTCACAGTACATATATTTTTCTACGCATAAGGTCTACCTTTCATTCTTCTCCTTTTTGCCAGCCTGCGTCAACAGATTGTTGGTTGTAGCTTTGAATGAATGAATGATTGTTTGATTACAGTGAGAAAGGTTTGTTAAAATTAAAAATTAATGTGTTAGGACCACCACACATTTATATCAGAGTATGTTGGTTGGGTTGGATTGGACTGGATGAATTTAAAATATCTCCTTGCCTGGAACATAAACTCAGTGTGGGTGCTTGCTGATGTAGAAGGGTATATGTGTAGTATATTAAGGAAATGCACCATGGCATATATAGACTGGGTTAAAAGATGATAGTAATTATTAATAGTTGGCTCGTGCATGATGTCTGAATGTGGCTAAGAAAGGTACACTCATTTAAATATACTGTGGTGCTGTGTCTGTGGAGATCCATTATTACCCAAACTAATTTGTTGCTAATTAACTAGCTGAAAACATAAACAGAGCAGAGCTTGGTGTGTCATCAAGCCCTGTACTTAATAGTAATTTTTGTCTGGCTCTGGCCATATCTGTCCTAGGTTTGTACCTCCAAGTTTACACATCTTCTTTCAATTTAAAGTTCTTAAGCATGACCATTTGTAAAACAAACAAAAATCTGTGAGCAGACTATTTCCATAGCCATGTGGTGAAAAGTTGGTTGATGACATGATCGAAGGTGCATATATTATTCTCATTCATCTCTGATACAAATAGAATTATTACATTTCTATATTGGGATTAAATTTCTTTCTTTCTAAATACTATTCCTACTGAGAAACTAGTAACTAGCAGTAGCAGCACTGTTCTCAAATTTGATGCTCTCCCATTTATTGTGATTCTCTATCTGACATGTGACTTATCATTATTGATGATCATCGCTTGGTTGTTGTCCATGAGCTAGTAGCTGTACACGAAAGAGAAGTTCTTCATATTGAAGTAGTTGTGTTTTTTTTTTCTTTTTGCAGATTTGAAGTAGCTGAATTCAAGGGACATGAAGCTGTCAAGTGAAGAATATGTGTTTTCAATATGATGCAATTGTGAAAATGATTGTCAGTCATCAGTAAACTTGAATACTGTGAACTTTTTGGTAGGATTTGAGCGTTGTAGTATTCAAATTCTTATGAGAAACATCTTTTCTAGCTAGTTATGAAGAGTATTTTGAGGAATATTGACTATAGATAAAAACTGCTTTAGCTATGAATGTAAACTGCCCAGGTGTTTCCGCAATGTAATAGTTGTTATTATGTAGCTTATATGTGTCTTGTTTGTGAAAATTATTAGGTACACATTTCGTAGGTGATATAACTTATGAGATGAAGATTTCGTAGGTAATAAGATTATTTGAGACAGAATTTTCTGTAGGTGATATGTAATTCTGAGGTGAGACATTTCGTAGGTAATAATATCTGAAACATAAAAATTTCGTAGGTGATAACCATTATCTGACACGGAACTTTCCATAGGTGATACAATTTTCTAAGACGTAGATTTTCCGTAGGTGATAACCATTATCTGAGGCGGAATATTCTGTAGGTGATATTATTATCTGAGACGGAAATTTCCGTAGGTGATAATTATTTTCAGAGACGGAAATTTCCGTAGGTGATAATTATTTTCAGAGACGGAATTTCCGTAGGTGATAATTATTTTCAGAGACGGAATATTCCGTCTGTAAAAGTTAATAATATCACCGACGGAATTCGTTTTCACAAATGGAATAGTTACCGACCCGTTTATTACAGACAAAATTTTCCTACGAAATTTTCCGTCTATGATTGTCATTACATGCGGAAGATTAACTTTTACATACGGAATATTCCGTCTGTGATACTGGTGTTTTCTTGTAGTATAGTACGACAATATTACACAGTGAATGAAATTCTAACATGTTTAAGGATAAGTTGTCAGATCAAAGGGAATTAATGTCAGCAATCATGGTTATAGGTTTGGGTGCCCACTGTCAAAAATCTACATACCTTGACAGGGTTGAAAGATATACTGATAACATGAACATGCTAACTTGTAATATTGTCAGACCTCAAGTTACTAAAATATTTATACGATAGTTTGAGCTATTGTGATGTGTGGTATAAGACTTCATATTCCATAGACTAGAGTTTGAATTCCTCACCCATCTTGATCTATAATGTGAAATATTTTTATTATCAAAACGTAAGAAATATGTAAATGGAGAAACAAATTAAACCACATACTAGTAGAAAGAAATACAAAATAGTAAAGCTTAAACTTGTTTCCAAACAAAGGAATTAAATATCTTAGCTTATCTAGTTATTAGTCCCTTCTTTAAACTCCTTGCAAGGAGACAATGGGTTTGTTTAATGTTAGTTGTCGGGACAGCTGCCATTGTTAAAACAAAAAAATATAGGTAAAAAACTGAGATCGAACTACAAGACTAAAAGTTGTCAACTGCCAACTACTATTGATATTAGTATGTATCCTAGGTTATTACATGTAATGACTAGGGTGTGTATTTCTTATACCCTCTCATAATATGATGATAGAATGTACTTAGGGATTTTTCTGTAAATATCATATTCGGTCCACAAGTAAACCGGCCTGATATAGTCGAGAGTGTTCTACTGTTTAGACCTAGCTTTTCCCTTTCTTTCTCGCACAACACAGAGAATACAAAATCGCCTCTTTCTATCTGTATCTGTAACACCCCTACTAACTCGACTCCTAATTTCCGTATAAACGTCGTACTTAATAATTAAATCGCAGCGGTAAATAACAGACTGTCATACTACGGTGTTACCATTACCACTCACCCATACAAGTGATAACGCGTTACATGATTGATAAGTGTGAAATATAGAGCATTTGAAGGGTTTAATTTGGTTATTTTGTGTAGTGGTTTGGCCAATATTTCTCACTTATCATGTGTTTTTCCAATTGATTTATGTTTAGATAAGAATTGATGCATTTTATGTATCAAATGCAGGTAAAAGTCATATAATTGCATTCTTCACTTCACAAGCTTCGCAACGCAACAAACGGGGAGCAAAACGGAGTCCAAACGAAGAATATACGCCCGAAACAAGTTTCACTCGTCAAGATACTGACATGTCCGAACTTATGTCCGAACTTTGATGTTCGGACGGAGGTCGAAACTTTCCGAAAATTTGTCCTAACATGCGTCCGAACTTCCAAGTTCGGACGCCGCGTACAGAATTCGAAAATATGCATTTTTAAGAGTTAAAAATGCCTATTTTTGTTATAAAAAGTCACTGAGGGTTGGGGGAACAGATTGATTCACGTCGGATGCCTTAGACGAGGCTCTCACGCCACGCCTCACCTCCCTCCATCACCATCACCATCGATCAACACCATCACCACCACCATCTTCAACCTCTAGCCCGGCGAACTCCAGATCTGGACAGCGGAGCGAATTTAGAAGTTTTCTATTCCAGATGATTTCTCAATCTCTTTTCTCTGTCTATTTTATGATTATGTCTCGCTAGATAGGATTTGCTTGGGGGAGAGTTGTTCATAATGGATACAATGTAGTTAAGAATTCTGCAATTTGATTATGAGACTGTAATGGATTGTTTCTAGGTTAATGATTATCATTCATCTTCTCTATTAATTTCGCGAGTTTATAGAGTTGTTCTGCGAAACCTATTAGGATCAGACAAGGTGATTAATAGGGAGTTCGAATTAACCTGGAGATTTGGGGAAAGATTAGTCGGATAGATAATCTCTTCTACAAACGCTGATAATTCTTCGCACTTACTCCGCCTATATGTGTTTTGCCAACTGCTAGATTAGAGTTGACATGTTCTGATAGGTGAGCTCTTCAATGAACTAGGATTTAGCATTGAAGAGATAAAAAGAATTAGCCTTTCCGTTTCTCATAATCGAATTGTAGAGTTTACTAGATTTAACCAGTAAAGAACGACCTGAACCCGGAGTTCCACTCACTTTATCAAACTCATCATTCACTTTCATTAATTGTTTATTTAAACTTTGACTTGCATTTATTCAATTCGATCGCAAAAACAATTCACAACCCCCCTGAATTTCCAGTTTTCTTAGGACTTAGGCTTATTTATTCAAGTCCCGCGGTTCGATATCTGGTTGCTTAACTTTCTATACTATAGTGACCGGGATTTTTGCAACCCGACAGACTTATTGATTTGCTACTTTCTAGATTAATTTATTTAGTTTTTAGTATATCAATTTACCTGTTTGCAATGATAATCAACATACGAAACGTATTCCCACAGTGACCACAAGAGATAGATAGCAGTTTCGATAATACCAAAATAAATACAACATAATACCGTCTTATACATAAGTCCGTACACATGAGCATCTAATCGAATGTACACCTTGGTTCACAAAACCCAAGTCCAAAATAACAACTGTATCAATCCGTACCAATGTCTATACCAAAAGTGTAACACCCCAACTAACAACACCACACTTAACAACGAACTGCAGTGGAAAACATACTCATCACATTACTTAACTCATTGGTGTTACACGCCGTTAACCACCCACGTGGCTAACAAGGCTAATACATATACATTGTACCGGTCTGATGGACTAGAATCCCGAGAAACTACACAATACTATCCCTTTCTATTAACAATGACCAACATACATACACTTTCCAACTGTACCGAGTAATTACAAACTAATGCCGATAACAACTTCGGTCTTATTACACCTACAATACATATACCATTTTAATGGCTACCCATGTACAAACGACTACCCCGTCCTACTCTCGAACGGCTTCCAGCTTCTTGTACCTGAAATAGGAAAAAGAAGAAAGGGTGGCCCCCCAGGGGGCTCAGCACCTTTGCTGGTATGGTAATCCCGCAGCCCGCATGTTACCGGGCCACGCACAACTATTTGTCGTCTTAGCATGCAGTTGATTACATTTAAATCATGCATGTACACGAATAACACAAACACATCACAATCCACAACAGAGGACTCAACAAATACAGATAACACATCTACACTTAATAAATCACTCTTTGCGTTCTTTGACCCTAGAGTGTTCCTCTTCTAATGGAGCTATCTCCTCAATAGACGACACTTACCCACTAGTCGGGTTATCCGTAAACGTCTTTTTAATAAACTGAGATTCATATCCATGATCCACGAACTTCACATTTAAACAACGTATAACATCACATCACAATAAGCATTGCAGTACAACAATAACACATAACATAACGGGAACGGTTCTCTTAGGAACCGACCCAATCATAGTTAATTCACTGGTGAGCCTAGAGAATGATATCACCCTCATGTTAAGCTCGTTACACAACACTCATTACCGTCCTTATAGTCGGACGAGTAACTTAACTTAAAGATGGATCGGATATAGTGACCCGAACACACCACACAAACACATGTTCCCCCTAAACCGGTCATAAGTCAGAATAGCTAAGCTTTGGAGTAAGCTAATGGGAGATCGTAATCCAAGAAGGAAAAACAACCATAACAGAGAGTAGGGTAAAGCAAAGATGGATGCCCACTCCAAAACAACACGCGACCGGAACGACCGGATTCCTCAACCCCGTTAGTGCATATTTGCTTATTGATAAATAGTTAGAGCCCCACTATGGAACCTATCACACCCACACACCATAAGGTATTTCAACCGGGTTAAACACACAAGGGTGGTACACATACTTACACGCACAACAATATACAACTAACTCACGCATAGCCGTGGTTAGAACGTTCCCATGGTACGGGTCGTTAAATCCGAATATCGATCTCTCACGTGATCCTAGACTCAGTTAGCTAAGGTTAACACTTTCGAGGTTAAACGGTATCAGAGACTAAATACGCCACATATATGAATTACTGTAAACTCGTTACATATTTTTATCTTATAATGTGGCAAACATTCAGAAAAACACATTGGCATACAAGCCGGTGTAATCCGGTAGGACACAGGTTGCAAGAAAACCATACCTGTCTCCGGAGTCCACTCTACCATGTCCACTCATGTTCCTCGAATAGTTCTCGAACAACTGGTAACATTACATTTACTTTTATTAACATCGGGGTAACATGATTGCTTAAAGTCTAATGCACATTGCTAACCCCGTTACTAGTTAAATAACTTAACATTTTTAACTTGTTTTACTTTCACATTTTCCTACAACTTTTCACCCTCTTAACTGTCTTTATAACTCACCTAACGTGTCCTTAACAACTTTATAACATCATTACTTATCAATCCCCATCATTAGACATCATTTTCATACCTTAAACAACATTTTTAGAGTAGTCCGGGACTTGGTCCTCACCTTAAGTTCCGGACCAACACTTATAGAAACTCTCGGGTGAATTTAATAGGGTGGTCCGGGACCTTGTACTCACCCCAAGTCCCGGACCAAGACAGTCTTCCAACTCTCGGCTTTTTTTGATATGTGGTCCGGGATTTCAACCATTAACTAAGTCCCGGACCAAAGCTACAGAAATGCTCCTTATGCATTTTCAAGCCTTGTTTCACCTATTCTCTTCATCCATTGATTACCCAAACTTCACACATGAACTTAGGCATATTCTAATACCAAAATATCACTTTGATTCACCTTAAAACATTACCCAACTTGTTACTCATTTTTCTTACAAAATCTCTTAACACTTGTACATTTCCCTTTTGGTTTTCTAAGTGGTGTTTCACCAATAATGACCACTATACCAAGATGTTTTCTCACCATCACAACATCATCTCCCAAACATCTTTTCCTACTAACCAAATCTTCTCTTTCACAACTTCTTACAACTCCTTTCTCAAATCCATTCCTAAACATCATTCCCTCCTTGTACATCAACATTACCTAAACCCAAAACAACTTCTCCAAGACTTTAGTACATCCTCAAAAACTCTCATTGAATTCCTAGAACTTCCAAGATAATGCCTAAATCCTTGCAGCACTTTAGAACACCTTAATACATGTTTTCTTCCCTAGTAAAACATTTATTCACTCCTAACACTTCCTAGTTCACTAAAGCTCATTTAAACACTTAAAACTTCTTGTACATTACCCAAATTTTGCCATGGGTTCTCCTAGCATATTGTCATACCAAAACACATTGTTTTTCACCATTAAACATCCAAGAACACCTAAATCCATCAAGAACCTTTTCACACACACAACTTCACCAAATTTACACTACATCACAATATAGTGCATAATTAAATTGCTTGGCACTTAGGCCCTTAAATAACATGGCTCTTAGGCCCTTAAATTGCATAAACCTTAAACACTGAATTTCCACATGTATAATTGCCTTTGACCTGCAAATACACTCAACATCACATATGCCCTTTAATAATCTCCTTGAGAGCATTTTACTAACTCATTCACCATTAGCTCTTTAGGTATTTTATTAAGCAAATTAAGCTCATATTTCCTAAGGCATTTAAACCACATTGAGATAGTTTGATTACCTCTTTTCTTCAAGATTTTACTTGAACACTCTTGTTCTTCCTTGTTTGGAAACCGGCAAGAGGACTTGGTTACTTGTCAAAGTTTCTAATCAACACACAAGTAAAACCAATGAGCATTCAAGCTTCATGCTTAAACTCATTTACAAACCCTAGGTTATATATATTGTCTTAACACATTAGGATAGTTGTTTTACCTTGGAAACAAAAGAGAGCTTGAATAAGCATCAAGAGAGGACTCCACCAAGCCCTTGAATGATTGAAATAGGGCTAGAACCAAGCAAGAGAAAGGCACCATAAGTGGTGATTTTCGGCCAACATCAAAACAAGAAGGAAATTGAGTTTTTCTTTGAGTTTCCTTACCTTGAAGCTAAGGAGAACAACAAGGTGTAAAAATGTGAGCTCAAGCTCCTTCAATGGTGATTCTTCATGGCACCGAAATGAGGCTTTTGAAGATTTGAAAAGATAGAAGTGTAGAGCTTGCTCCAACTAGAAGAATGGTGGTCTTGAAATTGAATTTGGACCATGGAGCTAGGAGTTACAAGCATTCAAAGATGGAGAAGGGCTACTTGCTGTAGCAAAACCGATGGAGAGAGGAAGGAGAAGGGTTGGCTATGGTGGGAACCAGAGAGGAATGAGAGAATGAGTTTTAAGTTTGCTTTTGGAAGATATTTATGTTATAAAGTAACTTTCTTCTTTTACTTACTTTTCCTTCCTTTCTTTAATTGATTTTTTTACATGGGGGTGAATCACCTTACAAAAACCGGCCCCCATTAGTTATCTAGGGGTGTTTTGGTCATTATTGACCAATTAAATTACTTACATTGACTTATGTCATAAACTAGCTTATTTAAGTTACTATTCACAAAACAAGGCACATAGTTGTGAAATTTTTGATTTCCCATTGATTTAAACTTCCTAATGTGATACTAAGTAGTACACATGTTAATTAAAGAGTAATGATGGACATTTAGTCACTCAAAACTCATTTACAAGACAATTTTTCAAAAATGTGCTTTAAGACTCCTTAAAGCACATTTTGTGTTTAACCTTGTTTTCAAGCTTGGTTTTCTCTAGTAATTGGTTTAATATGTTCCTTAGTATATAAATAAGGTCTTGGTAAACTCATTAGGTCTTAACCAAGACTATCCCAAGCTTAGAGCACATTTTAGCCCATATTGACCTTAAGGTATGTATTTATGTTTGGTTTGGTTTAGTTGTCTACCAAAGTTTCCTAAGGACTTAATTAGCCTTATTAAATCATAATTGAATATTAATAAGTCTTGGTAGGCTCATTGGGTCCTAACCAAGTTCACTCCAAGCTTAGAGCATGTTTTTGCTCAACTGTGTTTATAGTACTTTATTGTGTTTTTACTATGGTTTAAATTGTACACTGATGTTTCTAAGGCATTTTTAGCCTTCAAATACCATAGTTTAACATTTAAACAACATATCAAGGTTTGGGGTATTTCAATCTACCCCCCTTAAAAGAACTTCGTCCCCGAAGTTTACACTTCCCTCGCACCAATTGAATTAGAATACAGGGATTACTTGTAAAATAAAACTTTCATAACCAAGCACACTTTACATCACAACCTCGGACTTAACGGTCCGGGTACATATACACATCCATACATAACATAACATACTTACATAGTAACCTCGGACTTAATGGTCCGGGTACCTTAACAACATTTGCACATACATAACAACCCTTAAACTCTTGGGTCTGGATAACATCATCAACATTTAGACCCATAGGTCTTGATAACATAACAGCCTTTAGACACATAGGTCTATGTAACACAACATTTAGACTCATAGGTCTTGATAACATACACTTTTGGAACTCATCCACAGTAGGACTCAAGGTCAAAATAATAATTATTACACATACCACACAACATGTCTTAGCATGTATGGCAACCAAAAATATCTTTTAGATACACTGTGATCCCGCAGAACCCGGTCGCGATGGACACCTTCTGGTCCCCGTTCCTTTGGGAGATAAAAAAACAATCACTTAACTTTTAACATATATACTTCTCATGTCACCGGTCCGAAGACAAAGGCTCATACGTCCTCAGTTCGTGAGCAAGTATTATTAAAATATTCTTTACGTAGTTAAGTAAAAGAGAATCCTTTATTTAAAATATCAGTCAGAAGTTTGGAAATGCCAATTGAAAACCCTTTTGAAAACGCATACAACTCCAAGTCCAACTTAAGCTCTTTGCTTCTTTTCCTAGCGTGGTTATTTGTGACCACTTTTAGGGAGCTTCAAGAATCACCCAACCCTGATGTGATCAGCATCAGTGTTGAACTATCCTTCCACCCCAATTTGTGTTCGGCTTCCCTTGATCACATGCAAATCAAGTTCCACCTCCCACTTCATTTTCAAGTATCAAATAATACACACATTCCCAATTTTCTATCTTTTAGTCTTTCTAGTCATAATCATACATCTCCAAGGATAGAACTCCGTCTATCAGTTATCTTCATTCACTCTAATCAGTTACCTAGGGAATCTGATTCTCACTAGGTTCTATGTCGGTTTCATACCCTTTCATGGATCACAATACTGTATATGTATATATATATATGTATATCAAAATACGATGCACTGTTTTACAATTAGTATTATAAGAACATATATTGTCGGGGCTTTATTTCCCCGGGAGTTTCTCTACTCCCATGTACTTGTAATCCCACACATGTACTTGTAATCCCACACACAACTGTTAACAAAATAAACACACTTATCACAACGGTATTCGCATCTCTTGTGCGCAATAACCACTTATTAAACCATGAACGAATGCGTATGTTTATGTAACACACGCACCAATCATCCCAACAAATCATTTTGTGCCATGCACAACATAGTTCACGTACACTTGTACGGTAAAATACACTAAGCGGTTTTGCGCTCTACCCCCCTTAAAAGGGATTACACCCACGTAATCAACCACTGAATATTGGTTAAAAGAGTTCTACCGTCGTGAAGTGTTTCAACTTCTATGCGGTCTGTTATACAATGTGTTCTGGTTAGAGGATCTTAACCATATTGGCGGTTTAGTCCCTAAACCAAGAATTCTCATTGGAGTTTATTTAACTCATAACCGATTTCGGTCCTGGCCTGTGAGGCTTCTAGGCATCAGTAATTAGCCAGTCACCCATGTTCACAATGCACATTCAACACTTAAGTCACTGGCTCACTAGTTCCTGCTGCGCAACTCTGACAACTGTAGCGCTTAGTTTGCCCCACTCGTTATTCTTACTACTTGCACATTCCCAATTATCACCTTTATCTTGGCGATAACGGTTTCTCAACCGACGTGTGGTATCTCTTACCGTGAGCGAATTCGGTGAGTTTCAGAACTTTCTATCCACTTCTCTAATAACTTACTGCTTAAAATGGTACGTATTTCACAATGATTAACTTGATTCCTTCCGACTTACTGTCGGTTGAGGTTGAGCTACTACCTAGTGTGTAGTGCTCTCTCGGTTATTTCCCACACTTGAGGTATATTCCATACCGATATCTAGTATTCCGTGTTACTGCAGTCACTTATTGCTAATCATGCCTCCACATTTGGTTCTGTACAAGTACCCTTTCAACCTAGCATTTCCTATGCATCGGTCACTATGGCGTTATAAGCCTCTTTCTATTTCCACCACAATTAACATTTCCCGAATCCTAGCTATCGCACTCGATCATTACTGCACAAATGCAATACCAAAACACTCAGTCATACAGAGTGCCGAGGCGTAAACTCTTGACAGTAAATCTCTTATGCAATTCACAATGGAATTCACACTGTGTATCACTGAGATTCTTATCTCGTAATACTGGCTACTGGCTTACTGCCTAGTTATTTATTATCACTTATCATTTAACAATACTTATACGACGATCGCTTACTGCGCACCGTGCTCTTACTCCTTGTATAACACCGACTTACATGGTGTTTACTGTCACATTAACTTCCACACATATATTTTATTATGGTTCGTCATTCGTTTGGATGACTACCGAATGCTCCTTGAGCGTTGATCACTCGAATTACAAGCCGACGTTATTCAGCCCGCAATAATAACATAGTCAATCCTTAACATATTTCATGAACTTGGTTTCTACAACTACCGCTCCTGCGGTTTCACAATATCGAGAGGTATCCCCACTCTTAAAGCAGTGGTTCATTCTCCGCTCTGTCTATTTGTACTACATAAACTTCTACAATTGATTAAATTTATGTAACATATCCTGTTTGTGGCTTATAAGCCTTATTGCCTTGAGCTCCGCTCATTGTAGGCTGTTCACACATATTTGCCTCTCTGTACAACATTACATGGTTTAGTGGTAGTATTGGACTCCATGATAAGGTCGTTTTATTCCGCTTCCTTTCATGGGATGCCCCTTGGAATTGTCAGTCTGTCTTCTGACGACTTATGCTTATACTAGGTGTTAGTTTCAACCCTTGCGTTTCTGTCATGTCATTTCATACAACAACTGTTGATGCAAACACCCTTCAAGGACTTATCCTGGGTATTGCTAGGTTATGCCATTGCGTCTGGCTCGCACTTATTGGTATATTTAGTTAGCCACGCCGTTTCGCGTTCTTAACTGGTTTACTATCCTCGTCTGTGAAGATCGATATTCCTGGTAGTCCAGGTAATCATTCCGGGTGTTTCTTCCCGTTCATTGCACATTAATGTGTCCACCTTAGGTATTTGCCTTGTCATGTATAGGCTGGGTCATCGTGCCAGCTATCATGTTCTATTCATCGTGATTCTTAAGACATATGCGATGTCTTTACAAAACAGTTAGTGCACTTCGCACTTCCTGACTCTTAAACATTTCCTTGAAACAAATTCACTAATTCCTTTAGTCTTGTTAACTTAACTGAGTTCCTTTACTTTAACCATTCGTGGTAATCAGTTGATCTTGTTTGTCTTTTACTGCTGACCGTAGTATGGAGTCGGCTACTTCCCGTGTTCCGGACTCTACTCGTGTACATATGTGGGGTACCATATTGATACATTACTACTTACCCAACTAACCCATAAGTAGGTCTGTCAGGCCCACAAGCTCCTATCGGAGTGCAGTCGTCCCACATTATAGTTGGTACACTCGTAGTGTCCGTCACACGCCTAGGTGAAGTATTCTGTCGTCAACTCCCTTATATCATCCTGTGATAATATGTATTCCGTGTTTACCGGTTTCCTTCCGGTTATATAAAAGTGAACTGGGTGTAACCTACCTACCATGTGGCACTAAGGCCGGTGTAGGTCTTCTGGTTTGGTTTAAAAGAAGGTTGGAAATAAGTATTGGTTTGAAAGAAAATTTGGTTTTGAAAGAAAGAGTTTGAAATAAATCTGAGTTTGAAAGAAAAATTCTCCCGGTTTTACAACGTCTCCTTGCCTTCACCAAGTCTAGCTTCTTGCTGACTGGTGTGTTCCCATTACCGAGGTTAGGCTATTAAGCCCTTCCACAGTTGTGATGATCTCACTTAACTTCATGGTACTTTACTAAGTACTTCGTATCTGTTAAAACTTTCCCAACCAGCCATGTTATAGCAGCACTTGCCTTGGCAAGTGCGCCATGCTAACTGGCTATCGGTTCAACACACACCGGTTGTGGTATTGTTTTTACCCGCACTGTCATCAGTGACCTTGTTGGCCCTCACTTGATCTTACAGTCTTGACAATTAACCCTCTGGGCGACTTCTCACTGTATTCACATGATAATCATTAACTGGGGGTTTCCCATTCTTGGAGTCCCCTTATTCTTAGTATTGTTTCCTCTCCGTAGCCCGTTCCACGCATTTGTCATGGTTACTGAGACTTGTCTCTTGTTTGGGTGCTACGTTTTAGTTCCTTAGTCGGTCGGTATACCGTTGGTGTATTAATTTCCCGTAGACATGTGTATCGGGTTCCGTTACTTTTATTCTTGTCTGTTGCACGGTCAGTGCGTTGCAAGCTGGTTGTTCTCGACTGCTCGGCATGTCGACCCAGGTTGCCAGAAATTCTATTCTCCTATACACAAGATTCTTCATTCTTCGCTATTAAATGCGGTTAACATTGTTCAGATGGAAACCGTCTCCGGGATTCCCACTTTTCAGGATCTACCGTATGACAGGTTCTCCGTACCTTTAAAGGTACGGGTATTCCCGAGTAAGAGAGGACTTTCATCTCTCTGGCGTTCTTTCCCAAGTTATAAAATAGGGTTTGTGGAGGGCGGGATGGATATTGTAGGTTTCTAGTATTGACTGGTAGTTCCTAACTAGCGTATCTCTCACGCTATCACTCAATCCTTAACCCAAAATACTGAAATCCTAACTCGGTACTTCCTAAGCTCGGTAATTCAGTCATCAGAGCGATACTTCGCTCTGATACCACTTTTTGTAACACCCCAACTAACAACAACACACTTAACAACGAACTGCAGCGGAAAACATACTCTTCACATTACTTAACTCATTGGTGTTACACGCCGTTAACCACCCACGTGGCTAACAAGGCTAATACATATACATTGTACCGGTCTGATGGACTAGATTCCCGAGAAACTACACAATACTATCCCTTTCTATTAACAATGACCAACACACATACACTTCCAACTGTATCGAGTAATTACAAACTAACGCCGATAACAACTTCGGTCTTACTACACCTACAATACATATACCATTTAAATGGCTACCCATGTACAAACGACTACCCCGTCCTACTCTCGAACGGCTTCCAGCTTCTTGTACCTGAAATAGGAAAAAGAAGAAAGGGTGGCCCCCCAGGGGGCTCAGCACCCACTAGTACAAAAAACGTCTATTTCGGCGCCCCTATTTCGGCGGTTGTAGATAAAACCGCCGAAATAGGAGCCCGAGATGTATTAGGTGTGTAGAGAAGGGGTCTATTTCGGCGGTTCCTAGATGTGAACCACCGAAATAGGCCATATTTAGTAATAAAAAAAATAAAGAGACCTATTTCGGCGGTTCCTTCCGCGAAACCGCCAAAATAGGTTTTTCTATTTTTCTTTTTTTTAATTTAATCATCTATTTCGGCGGTTCTTTGTTAGGAACCGCCGAAATAGGTCTCTTTAATTTTTTTTAAATATGGCCTATTTCGGCGGTTTCTAACAAAGAACCGCCGAAATAGGTCGTTTTAATTAACCCCCCAGCCCGCCTCGACGCCATTACGGTTTCATTAACACTAAATTAACCCCTCTTCTCTCTTAAGCACCGACGATTTCGGTAAACCTCCGACGCAACCACCACCTGTCGCCGTCGCCTCCTCCTCCTCCTCCAGTCTTCGCCGGACATCGCGCCGCCGGTGGTTGTGGCGTCGGTGGTGTCGCCGCCCTCCTCTCGCCCAGCAAACAGAAGCGCGCGAGGTAAGAACCCTAACTTCATTTCAGTTTCGATTTTGTTTATTTAATTGTTAATTTGTTGTTAAAATTGATAGATTGTTGTCACATTGTGATTGTGGATGATGATATTTATTGTGTGTGTGAAATCTTTGCAAGATTTGGTTGTTAAACTATTAAATTTATGTATGCACACAAGGTGTTCGACGAAATGTCCGAGTGAATTTTTGTGCTGTTTTTGGCCCTTCTTTTTAAGTATAGTTAGGTTAGCTTATTTGGGCTAGATTTTTTATGCTTATATATGGGGTGGAACAATGTTTGAGCATTATTTGTTTAAGTATAGTTAGGTTAGCTTATTTGTCCACTTAAAATTACTTGTTAATTCACATTTCATAAGTAAATATACATTGTAAATATACATTGCTGAGTGAGATCTCTGCTAGTTATATAAGTTAAGCAAAATTTGTACTAATCACAAATGTAAGTTTACTTGTTCGAACAAGTAATATAAGTTAAGCAATTAAGAGTTTCTCCTTGTCTTCATAAACAATGTAGTCGAGTTGATGAGTTATCATCTTTGACACTAAGTTCCCCACTCTCTGTAGATTGTATTAGCGTTATACTAAAAAAAATTCTTATTGTGCTTGTTTGAATGAGCTAACGATAATGTTTATAATTTACATATTTGATTATGATATTATATTATCGTTAATACAAGAGTGTGATGCATAAGTGGTATATTGAAAATTATGGATAACATGTTAAACATGAAAAATACAATTTAGGTTGTTATGTAAGTTATAGTTTGATCTTGTCATTTATGAGTTGTTATGAACAACTTCATTCATTGGTAAAAATACTAATAAACATTCGGTAGTGTATATATATTATATATATATAATATATATATATATATATATATATATATATATGAGTATTGTATAGTCGTTAAGTTTAATATAAATTATTCTAATTGATCTGAATGTTGTTCAATCTTTATGCGTTGCCTCTGTAGAGATTGGTGTTGCTACACGCGTCTCGCACGCCCGATTGAGAAGAGGGGCTGAAAACAATTCATTTATGAACCGGTATTTTTTTTAATTTAACTCTTCATTCTCTTCACTCACTGTAAATTTGGAACCTAACTGCATATAAGGAACAAACACAACTACTGAGTTTCTCTTGTGTCTATACGTATTTGTGTCTCTACAGATAAATACTTAAGAAGGTTCTTTACCATTTGATGGTAGATTGAAAGTGGAGAACAAT
Source organism: Limonium bicolor (assembly GCA_023374045.1). Taxonomy (NCBI): domain Eukaryota; kingdom Viridiplantae; phylum Streptophyta; class Magnoliopsida; order Caryophyllales; family Plumbaginaceae; genus Limonium; species Limonium bicolor. The sequence goes on along the minus strand of CM041776.1, from coordinate 140,873,927 downwards.
TCATTTTGGAACCGGTAATATAATCTAACTTATCATTTTTCACTTTTGTACTTTGTATTTGATTTCCACAAATTATTGGAATTTCGTTTGATGAATAAATTTGGTATATATTAGTTTGGTTTATGATAGAAATTTGTGTTGTTGAATAATTGGTGAATGCTTAATAATAGGCATGGTTGTGTCTTTTTTTTTACTTTGTATTTGATTTCCATAAATTATTAAAATTTGGTTTGATGGATAAAGTTGGTATTAGTTTGATTTGTGATGGAAATTTGTGTTGATGAATCGTTGGTGAATGCTTAATAAGAAGCATGGGATAGGTAAAATTATGCAAAAGTCATGCCGATTTTTTTTTACAATCTCTTCGTAATTAATATTGTTTGATGTATGTGTATATGTCTAACAATATCTAATTTTATTTATCAGGTCTCACTACATTCAAGTCCGTGAATCACCTCTCTTGTTTCCCGTCTTCTTCCATTACTGTTGCACTTTCCTCCTCTGTGCACAAGTAAGTAACTAAACCTTATTTTTTGTTTACTAAATGCAATTATGTATTTAAATATAAGTGCTAGTACATAATTTAGCTTCATTCCATATTTGTTGATGCATTTGTTTTGTAATTTATTTTTTGTTGCTCCCTTGCAGAGACATATCAGAAGTGGTATTGCTGCATCTCTCGCACAGAAACCTACCTCTCAGGCACCAGTCTCCCCTATCCATAAATCCTTAAAAAACAAGTACGTATTTTAACTCTCGATTCTTTGTTAATCTCTAAACCGGTTTGAACTTATACAGTGGAGAATTGAAAATGTTGATTTGATGATCTGAATTTGCAATTGGTTTTCAGTTAGCTAGTAAATTGATTTATTTTAATTGTCGGTTCCTGCCATTGTTGGAATGTTTGTGGTTGTGATGACTTTGGTGAGTGCTGAATAATAAGCACGGGATGTGTACAATTATGCAAAGGTCATGCCAAATTTTTTGTAGAAAAAGTATTCGTAATATTGTTTTAAACACCGGTTTCTGTTTTAGAAGTGCAACAATTTCTTAAATTTAAAATGCTAGTTTATTTTGTGTTTGCAACCTTAGAGTTAGGCTAGACTAATTGACAATCATCCCAGTCATGCTCCATTAAAAAATAAACATGTGCAACTTAATACAGGCCATATTCTACAAAGGCTCTAACTCACACCTGTGATCTGTTGCACATGTAGTATGGAGCGTGACTGGATGTATGGTGATAGAGGCGAACATTTTGACAAAATGCTGAAAGAGTTTTGCAAAGCTGCAGTGCAACACAAGGACAGGACAAAGGCGGAGAAAATTCCATGTCCTTGTGTTGATTGTGGTGTGGTTAGACATTATTCAAGCATCAACCTCGTACAACTCCATGTGAAGACCCGTGGTTTCATGCCACATTATACAAAATGGATTTTTCATGGAGAACGTGTTGAAGATAATGCTTCATCTTCCTACAGTCACAATCGGTGTAACTCAAGAACCGAGCAACATTCGATACTACTAACGAGTCAGAACTCCCAAGCGCTTCCGGAGTCAATGTTGACAGTGAGTCGACTTATCATGATGAACAAATTGACGAGATGCTTGGTAACGTTGAGGATAACTTTATCGACCGGCCGGATGAGTATCAAAGGTTGTTGGACGCATCCAAAACGACGTTGTATCCTACTTGCACTAAGTACACGAAATTGACAGCTATATTGAATTTGTTCAACCTGAAGGGAAGATATGGATTGAGTGACAAAGGTTTCACGGCATTCCTCGAGGTGATTCATGATATGCTACCGGATGAGAACGGTCTCCCTACGACCACGTATGAGGCAAAGAAATGGTGTGTCCAATGGGAGTAGAGTACAAAAAATTCATGCGTGTCCAAACAACTGTGTGTTGTATAGGGGTGAATACGAACATCTAGACAATTGCCCGAAATGTTCGTTGTCCCGGTATAAGCATAAAGATGGTGACTACTCCTCCGTTCAGAAAAAAAGCCCTCCAGCAAAACTTGTTTGGTATTTGCCGATTATACCCAGATTCAAACGGTTGTTTGCGAATCCGAAAGATGCAAAGAACATACGATGGCATGCGGAGGGTAGAAAGAGTGATGAGAAACTAAGACATCTAGCAGATGGGCCTCAGTGGAGAAACATCAATAGACGGTACAAAGAACATTTCGGACATGAAGATAGGAATCTGAGGCTTGGGTTATGTACTGATGGAATGAACCCGTACGGCACATTGAGTAGTCAACACAGTACATGGCCTGTTCTGCTAGTGATCTACAATTTGCCCTCATGGTTGTGTATGAAACGAAAGTACATCATGTTATCTCTCCTGATATCTGGTCCCAAGCAGCCAGGTAATAGCATTGATGTGTACCTTGCCCCTCTGATCGACGATCTGAAGCTATTGTGGAATGAGGGGACCGTGGTATATGATGCTTATGCAAGAGAGAATTTCACGCTCAAGGCTTTGTTGTTCTGTACCGTCAATGACTTCCCTGCGTATGGGAACTTGTCCGGTTACACGGTTAAAGGAGCATTTGCATGTCCCATTTGCGAGGAAGACACTTGTTCGGACCGTTTAAAACATTGTGGGAAGAATGTTTATATGTGTCATCGACGTCTTCTCCCCGAAGATCACCCTTATCGAGTAACGAAGAGAAAGTTGTTCAATGGTCAAGCCGAAACTCGTGTGGCCCGTCTACCTCTGAGCTCTGAGGAAGTGTACGAAAAGGTTAAGGACATTGCAAATGTATTTGGAAACACATCAAAACCGGCGAAAAACATTTGGAAAAAGTGTTCTATCTTTTGGGAACTACCTTATTGGCGTCATATTTCTGTGAGACACTGCTTAGACATCATGCACATTGTGAAGAACGTTGGTGAGGCAGTGAGTGGGACTTTACTCAATATACCCGGCAAAACAAAACGGATTGAAAATCAGAAAGGACATGCAAACCATGGGTATACGAAAGGAGTTACACTCACAAGAGAACGGGAAACGAATCTACCTACCTCCTGCATGCTACACGCTCTCAAAGGCTGAAAAGATTAGTTTCTGCAAATGTCTGCACTCGGTAAAAGTACCGTCTGGGTACTCTTCAAACTGGAAGAACATTGTATCGATGAAGGATTTAAAACTTTTAGGCATGAAATCTCACGATTATCATGTACTGATGTTACATCTTCTTCCGGTCGCAATTCGAGGGATATTGCCATCTGATGTCAGAAATGCTTTAACTCGGTTATGTTTCTTTTCAACGCTGTTTGCTCCAAGGCAATTGACGTAACGTCTCTAGATGATCTACAACGTGAAATTGTTATCACATTATGTCAACTAGAGATGTATTTCCCACCATCTTTCTTTGATATAATGGTACATCTAATTGTGCACATCGTTCGAGAGATACAGTTCTGTGGTCCGGTATACTTACGGTACATGTACCCTTTTGAACGGTACATGGGTATTCTGAAAAGTAGAATGAAGAATAGGTATCGACCAGAGGGGAGCATTGTTGAAGCAACAGTGACTGAGGAAGTCACGGAATTTGTGACCGATTATTTGAGTGAGGCAGAGTCTATTGGTATCCCAAAACCACGACACTATGGCAGGTTTAAGGGTAAAGGTGTTATTGGTAGAAAGATCGTGCAAGTTTCGCGTCTACTTATTCATCAAGCACATTTGTTTGTCTTACAACATCTTGAGGTTGTTGAACCTTATTTGGAAACCCATATGGTTGAGTTAAGGCATCAAAATCCTTTGAAAGGCCACATTTGGCTGACAAAGGAACAAAACCGAGTTTTTATCCAATGGTTCAAAGATCATGTGTTGACATTAGCATCATCAGATCCAGAAGCTGTAAGCGAAGAGATCAGATGTTTGGCAATCGGACCTGAAACTAATATTACATCTTTGAGGGGTATGATATTAGTGGGTATACATACTACACTGCACGCAAGATGCCAAATCGATAAACCAGAATAGTGGGGTAAAAATTGAAGCTGCTGCCACTGAGTACCACAGCGGTAACCGATCTCAACCAGTTAGTAATTGGTATTATGGTGTCATCGAGGACATCTGGGAACTAGACTATGACATTGATTCCTTTCTGTTGTTCCGGTGCAAGTGGGTGGACAACCGACGCGGGTACCAAAATGATGGAGGGCTTACCTTGGTTGATCTTTCACGGTTACACGGTTATAATGATGATCAATTTGTTCTGGGAAAGGATTGCGAACAAGTGTGGTATGTTGAGGATCCGAAAGACTGCAGATGGTCTGTTGTTCTTCCAGGAAGAAGGCCGGTTGTAATCGAAAATGAAAATGAGGATAACGATGAAAATGGACTGTAGAGGAAACATCCTTGTTTCCTACTGGATTACCGGATTCGATTGATGATACCGAAAACGATTTGCTCTACGCACGATCAGACCATGATGAGGGTGTTTGGGTAGAAAATATGAAATGATTTATGTTTTTGTACGTGTGGTAATGTTGTTAGTAGAATGTAGACTGTAATCATCTTAACTGTTATTGTTATGCATCATAGTATTTATGTTATGAGTTTAACTGATGAAAATGCTTTATGATTTTTTTTGCAGTGGATGATCACCCTATGGATGACCCCATTGGACGGCTTATCTCGACTGGAGAACCTGAGCCACAGCAGAATAGACCAAGTAAGCGGGTCACAAGAGGAGGAAAGAAGAAGAAGGACCAGTTAGCAGTACACGAGACTGAGGCTGGCCCTTCACAGCAGACCGAAGAGGAGTCAGTTGTCCCACCAGAGGCGAAGAAGCAAAAGAAGAGAGGTGCAACACGTGGGCTGAAGGCTAACAAGGGCCCTCCTACAAAACCGGTGGACTTCAATCAGTTCAACCAACCCCATGGAAATTGGAAGAATGACTTCACCGCTTACGGTAGCCATTTGGTGAAGTCATATTGCAACATAAACCACAACTGGAAGCAAGTGCCTCAATCATTGAAGGATACTATGTTTCAGCGTCTTCAGGTAAATCTCTACATTATTACTATGATCTTTTGTGAAATAATAGAACATTTATGTTTACTTTACTAACTGAATGATCATGTACGTAGTCTCGTTTCTCCGTGGATCCCGCACTTAAAAAGGATGTGCTATCAGCGATGTCGAAACAGTTCCGGGACCACAAGAATAAGTTGGCTGACAAGTTCATCTACAAGATGCCTACTCCAGAAGATCCAGATGATCCAGATCATGGTGGAGACGGTGAGAGACCACCATGGGAGGTTTACGAGGGCATAACAGAAGAGCAATGGGTACAATTTGTTGAGAGGCGTCACACACCGGAGTTCCAGGTGCACTTTATTGTCATACATACATAAATTAATCTTAATTTCTTATGTTTTTTGTGTTCAATTTCACTTAACATGATCCCATTAATTTATGCAGGCTCTCCGTGCGCAACAACAAGCAAATGCTAAGAAGAATCTGTACCCTCACCACTTAGGTGGAAAAAGTATTGCTCAAAGGGTACCAGAATGGGAGCAAAAGGGATATCTGCCCACGGATGGCTCATTGGATGCCAGTGGCAGAAGAATGAAAGTGTGGGAGTTAAGCCACATTCCGAAGAACTCTACTCCCGAAAATCCTCAATACGATGAAGCCACGAGAGCAGTTATTGCTCAAATGGTAAGTGATATCATTTCATTTTAGTCAAACTGTTCATTTCATTTGTATATGAACTTATGTTAAACTAATAACTGTATTTGTGTGTTGTATTAGGGTGAATTAAGCTCTCAGCTCACCCAGGGCACCTGGACCTCACAGAGGAATGATGATCCTCTTACACGCGCTCTTGGTAAGAAGGATCATCCAGGTCGTGCCATTGGGTTTGGTGGGCACGTTGGTATCCGCCAGGCATTTGGCGCACCCGGGTCCAGAATCAGCCAGGGAAAGTCGATTAGCTACGAGGAGCACCTGAGCGTTGGCTGAGATGGAGCAGAGGATTACTCAGAACGTCGACGAGAGGATCGCTCAGGCTATGTCAAGGATTCAGCCACAGCAGCATGAAGCCAAGAGGTTTCTCGACCACCAGTTGATCAGTCACCCATTCAGCAGCAGAGTGCACCGGTAGTGAGAAGTAGTGTCCACTCGGCTGATCCGTTTCCCTATGCATCTCTAAAGGTTAGACTAACATTTCAATTGAGTACATGACGATTAGATTTTTCACTTGATCACTAATATCATCATAGAAGAATCTCAATTTTTATCTAAACAAGTTCCACATAACACTCAGGCACCCACTGAGTGCCATCTGTTTTTACAAATTGGAGTAGAAGAGGTCATGGTTGCATGGGGAAAACTTTTCCCCTCTCTTCCAAGTGATATTGTGCACGGTGAACCACTCCGACATTACCATGCACGAGTGCTTCTAGACGAATTTGTTGCAGAGCATGCTGACGTCGGTTTACCGGTGCCGATCCCACAAAGACCTACCTTGCGTTCGCACAAACTGCGACAGTGCAGTGGCCTGTACGATTGGTCAGACTCCCTGGGCAGGTATTACTCTTAACCGTTGCTATAAAACTATTGGTGTACCACCTTGCATCCATATACTTAATTAGACTAATATCATAGGATATGAGCCGACCGAAGACTGATAAGGGCAAAGGAAAAAGAATTGCCGCCTGTGCAATCAAAGGCATCCACAAATTTTGTGCTTAGACCTGCTTTGGTGGAGAAGAGAATATTGGCCGGCTTGTCGACTAATATGCAGATTCTGCATTCCTCGTTGTTGCTGCTACCACCTGATTGTGATTCCCTCACTGTGGAAGATCCCGAGCGGATATTTCACTATATAGTTCAAGGAGAAGATATACATCGATTTGGGATGTATATGTCCGACTTCGAGGAGTGCTTCAGGAGGGATTGGTTGAATGTGTCGATTATCAAGTCGGCCGCCATGTGAGTGACTTCTACCTTTTATATTTTGAATTCATTGATTGGTGATGAATTAGATGTTTGAATAAAAAGTTAATGACTAATGATATTGCCTCATAGGTGGGTGCATGATAAGGCGATCAATGTCTATGAAGATCAAGATTGGATTCCTGTGTCCTGCTATGTGCAGTGAAGTCCAGATGACAAGTGATATGAAGGCCTTATGCATATATGACGAATGCCCTCTTTGAATGTTCTAACAAGTCATTTATTATGCTGCCATATCATTCAGTATGATATTTGACTATTTCTCTTAGTATTATCTAAAACATATAGTTTGTGTTAGTTGCTTAATGATTCAACACATTGTGTAATTTGTGGACAGTCGACATTGGTCATTGCTTGTGCTGGTGATGTTGAAGCACCCACGAATCTTGCAATTTGACTCACTTGGTAGGTGCCAAGAGACCGAAGATCTCCACCGCAATACTGGGGTAATTAGTTTGTTATCGTAAACAACAATTATTATTACTTAACATTAACTGTTTCATAACTTGCTACTGATGCTTAAAACTATATATATTGCTGATGTATATAGTTCCATGAGAGCTGCATTATCTCTCCAGGGTAAACAATGAAGAGTAACATCCCTTGGAACACTGTCAAGGTACTCTATTAATTGATAAATTTGTGTGATAATGTTTAAACTTGTTTATAACTGTCAATATGTGCGTTTGTATAGTGTCCGGTGCAGCCTGGGGGTTCAGAATGTGGATACTATGTCATGAGATTCATGAGTGACATAGTAGGAGCGGCAAACCTTTTACCAGAGCACTCGTTAGACAAGGTAACATTCTTTGAAAGTTTAGTTATGCTCTTTACATGTTGTTAGACTTGTACATTTTAGATTAATGTTCATTTTTTTTCAAGGCTTACGAAGAAGTGTTCAAAGGTGGTCAGTATGATGATGCTCAAATTGTTGAGATGCTTGAGGAATGGTCGGAGTTCGTCTGCACAAGTTTAATGAATTGATGATCATGAAGATGTTTTGTGAACTTTTTGAGTATGTAAATGTAACTCTGTACACTTGTGGATGGTGTAATGGTAGATTTGAATTGTAATGGTGTTTTTTATTTGTAATGAAAGTGTGTAATTGCATTGGTTTTGTTAACTCTCAAATTGTGGTGCGTCGTTGGTATTAATTGGGAGCTTTTATAACTTTTTAAATGTGTGCTGGAGCTCCCTGTATGGATGAAGCTTTATTACAGGTCTCATTGAACAAATGCGGTGAATATATATATATAGCTGGATGGAAAAAAACAAAAAAAAAATACCCCTATCTCGGCGGTTCTTAGAGCACAACCGCCGAGATAGACCCATGGGATTGACCGATGCTGAGTTTGACCATGAGTCTATCTCGCGGTTCTTAGAGAACAACCGCCGAGATAGACCATGGTCAAACTCAGCATCGGTCAATCCCATGGGTCTATCTCGGCGGTTGTGCTCTAAGAACCGCCGAGATAGGTACCTATTTCGGCGGTGCTCATTTCGGCGGTTACAACCGCCGAAATAGGCCCATTGGAACCGCCGAAATAGGCCCTTTTTCTACTAGTGTTGCTGGTATGGTAATCCCGCAGCCCGCATGCTACCGGGCCACGCACAACTATTTGTCGTCTTAGCATGCGGTTGATTACATTTAAATCATGCATGTACACGAATAACACAAACACATCACAATCCACAACAGAGGACTCAACAAATACAGATAACACATCTACACTTAATAAATCACTCTTCGCGTTCTTTGACCCTAGAGTGTTCCTCTTCTAATGGAGCTATCTCCTCAATAGACGACACTTACCTACTAGTCGGGTTATCCGTAAACGTCTCTTTAATAAACCGAGATTCATATCCATGATCCTCGAACTTCACATTTAAACAACGTATAACATCACATCGCAATAAGCATTGCAGTACAACAATAACACATAACATAACGGGAACGGTTCTCTTAGGAACCGACCCAATCATAGTTAATTCACTGGTGAGCCTAGAGAATGATATCACCCTCATGTTAAGCTCGTTACACAACACTCATTACCGTCCTTATAGTTGGACGAGTAACTTAACTTAAAGATGGATCGGATATAGTGACCCGAACACACCACACAAACACATGTTCCCCCTAAACCGATCATAAGTCAGAATAGCTAAGCTTTGGAGTAAGCTAATGGGAGATCGTAATCCAAGAAGGAAAAACAACCATAACAGAGAGGAGGGTAAAGCAAAGATGGATGCCCACTCCCAAACAACGCGCGACCGGAACGACCGTATTCCTCAACCCAGTTAGTGCATATTTGCTTATTGATAAATAGTTAGAGCCCCACTATGGAACCTATCACACCCACACACCATAAGGTATTTCAACCAGGTTAAACACACAAGGGTGGTACACATACTTACACGCACAACAATATACAACTAACTCACGCATAGCCGTGGTTAGAACGTTCCTGTGGTACGGGTCGTTAAATCCGAATACCGATCTCTCACGTGATCCTAGACTCAGTTAGCTAAGGTTAACACTTTCGAGGTTAAACGGTATCAGAGACTAAATATGCCACATATATGAATTACTGTAAACTCGTTACATATTTTTATTTTATAATGTGGCAAACATTCAGAAAAAACATTGGCATACAGCTGGTGTAATCCGGTAGGACACAGGTTGCAAGAAAACCATACCTGTCTCCGGAGTCCACTCTACCATGTCCACTCATGTTCCTCGAATAGTTCTCGAACAACTGGTAACATTACATTTACTTTTATTAACATCGGGGTAACATGATTGCTTAAAGTCTAATGCACATTGCTAACCCCGTTACTAGTTAAATAACTTAACATTTTTAACTTGTTTTACTTTCACATTTTCCTACAACTTTTCACCCTCTTAACTGTCTTTATAACTCACCTAACGTGTCCTTAACAACTTTATAACATCATTACTTATCAATCTCCATCATTAGACATCATTTTCATACCTTAAACAACATTTTTAGAGTAGTCCGGGACTTGGTCCTCACCTTAAGTCCCGGACCAACACTTACAGAAACTCTCGGGTGAATTTAATAGGGTGGTCCGGGACCTTGTACTCACCCCAAGTCCCGGACCAAGACAGTCTTCCAACTCTCGGTTTTTTTTGATATGTGGTCCGGGACTTCAACCATTAACTAAGTCCCGGACCAAAGCTACAGAAATGCTCCTTATGCATTTTCAAGCCTTGTTTCACCTATTCTCTTCATCCATTGATTACCCAAACTTCACACATGAACTTAGGCATATTCTAATACCAAAATATCACTTTGATTCACCTTAAAACATTACCCAACTTGTTACTCATTTTTCTTACAAAATCTCTTAACACTTGTACATTTCCCTTTTGGTTTTCTAAGTGGTGTTTCACCAATAATGACCACTATACCAAGATGTTTTCTCACCATCACAACATCATCTCCCAAACATCTTTTCCTACTAACCAAATCTTCTCTTTCACAACTTCTTACAACTCCTTTCTCAAATCCATTCCTAAACATCATTCCCTCCTTGTACATCAACATTACCTAAACCCAAAACAACTTCTCCAAGACTTTAGTACATCCTCAAAAACTCTCATTGAATTCCTAGAACTTCCAAGATAATGCCTAAATCCTTGCAGCACTTTAGAACACCTTAATACATGTTTTATTCCCTAGTATAACATTTATTCACTCCTAACACTTCCTAGTTCACTAAAGCTCATTTAAACACTTAAAACTTCTTGTACATTACCCAAATTTTGCCATGGGTTCTCCTAGCATATTGTCATACCAAAACACATTGTTTTTCACCATTAAACATCCAAGAACACCTAAATCCATCAAGAACCTTTTCACACACACAACTTCACCAAATTTACACTACATCACGATATAGTGCATAATTAAATTGCTTGGCACTTAGGCCCTTAAATAACATGGCTCTTAGGACCTTAAATTGCATAAACCTTAAACACTGAATTTCCACATGTATAATTGCCTTTGACCTACAAATACACTCAACATCACATATGCCCTTTAATAATCTCCTTGAGATCATTTTACTAACTGATGGGATCGGGGTGCTGACTGAGTAGGTCTGAGGTGTTAGTCTCAGACCAACTCTGCTTGAAGAATAAAGGTGTGCAAAATAACGCGGAAGCTTTTGTTTAAACTTAACAAGATAGGATTCTGCTTGTATTGAAACTGAATGTGAATTACAACCTAGCTTCCTATCTTGGGATTCGACAGAAGTATTCTGTCTCATCCAACACTCGCTCTACTCTCGGCTTTGATCAATGCGTCACAAGGAGTAAAGGGGAGTGTTCTATGTGTGCTCTCTAGGTAATAAATACCTAAGCTAATTAACACTATCTCACTAAGATCTCTCAAGAATATTTTCTCTCTCAAGGGCGAAGTTTCTCACTGAATAATCTCGAATACACAAATTAACTAATTACATTCGCATGCTTATATACTTGGTAACGATCTCCTAAATCTTCGGTGAAGTCTTCAAGTAAAATGACTCCTTGGGTTGGTTCCACAAGTATCGGAGTTGTGGACCTCCTTGTGCGTCACGTTCTCACGTTTTGCTATTGCTCCAACTATGCGAGATTTCCGCAACTACTTCAGTAACGTCGCGTTTCTTGGCATATAGGAACTCGTGGACAGATGCTTCTGCAGAGGTACCCGAACTGTGACAGTGGAACGTCTTTCTGTATTGCGCCTAGTTTCCATGCATCGCTACTTTGACTGAGGAGGCAATCATATGCAAAACTTAAGTCTTCAACAAATTCCCCCTTTTTGCTGATGATGGCAAACTCAGTGTATCCAACGTAGACTTGAGGTTTTGTATAGGATGTACCTGCAAAAAAACCAGACAACAAGACGGAGCAACTATCTTGGGAGAACAACTTTCTTTTTGTTCCCCCTTAAACACATATTCCCCCTTAAGGTAATGCAGTTGATAAGAACATATAAAAAACCATAGTACGTAAACTACTTCAAATACCACGTTGTAGAAATAAACGACCAAACAAAACAAATGAGGCCTTCAGAGGCACTCATCATCCACACATAGTTACCCGCAGACACCAGCCGCGGGATACACCGCTTCCCCCGTTTGCCAACATCAGGGGAAACGCACAAAAATATCCAAAAAAACCATAATCTGAAAGAGTCAGTTAAACAAAACACCAGCGTAACCAAAAGTATTCATGAGTCAGTACTTCCTAAGGGTTAGAAAAGGGGTAGGGGTAAAATAGTTAGTCATCTCCTCCATCCATTCCTGTGTCCTCATCCCTTGCTCCATCTTCCCCCGAAGTCCCAGCGCCATCCAATCGCTTAGCCGCTTCCAGAGTTTCAGCAAATGTTTCCCGGAACTCCTCTGCCAGCTTCTCGACTCCCCCTGCAATGATGTTCATCGTCTGTTTATGGTTTTTGTTGAGGACGTCGATGAGCATGTCTATCTTCTTGGATAGAGTGGCGAGATTGTTCTCTACCGCTGCTACCCTTTCAGATAAAGAGGCTGTGTCAGGGGGTGATGCGGGTTTTGGTGGAGCTAGCTTTTTGGAGGGAGGGTTTGTCTTGGAGACCGATTTGATCTGGAAAGATGGGGTTTTGTTGTATAGGATCTGACCAAGAATGTCAGTGTCCATTATGCGACTGGCTTTGGAGGGATCAAGGACAACATCACAGTGGGCAAGAATTTTCGGGAGCCAGAATATGTACCCCAGGCTGTGTCGGGTGAGGAGATGGTTGAGGCTATGTGGTTGAGGATTAACTTTGGGAGGTTTATCTTTTGGTGGTGGATCAGACAGTACATAATAGCAAGGTCAAGCGGGCGGACAAACTGGTTTCCTTCCTTTCTAGGGACTAGATTTTTGATCACCAAGGTGTAAATCATTTGATGGGTATTTGACAGAGCTGGTCGGTCCAAAGAGTGACCGACTCTTCTGTTTGGTAGGAAGAAGTCATAGACCTCTTTTGCACTTATAAACCCTAGATCAGGAAAACCAGCACTATCATAAAATTCTAGTCCGCTAGTTGGAATTGCTAGATGGGTTGCTATTGAGTTTGAATCGAGAAGGATAGGTTTGCCGTGTACCTCTGTCATTATTTTCCCTTTGCGAATGACGCAATTTTGGTAGAATTGATACGCCTCTGCCTTGTGGTAGGTCTGAATGCCGTGGAAGAGATGGATCCAGTTTTGAACGCGGAGCATCTCCTCGAACATATCGAACGCCATCGAGTGGAGCCATTCCAGGTCGAGTAGCTTTTCCTTTACCAACTGTCGGGACTCAGCAGAATCGTCGGCTGGTAAGGAGTAGACGGCAGAGTGGGTGTCGATCAGACCTAGTCATTGAGCAGGTGAAGGTGGGACAGACTCGGAGCGAGGACGGAGTCACTTTCTGGTTGAAGTTGTTGCCGTGTCGGAGTCTGCCTGGGTTGAAGAGTTGGTGGTACTGCGCGGCTTTTCTTCAGTAATTGGTGCCGTGACGACAGGGGATGGTGTAGGAACAGGAGCATCAGAACTGGGTTTTGAAGATGACTGGGCGGGGGGGGGACGTTGGATTTAGCACGGCGAGTTTTCTTGGGTGGGGGTGAACATTCAGGAGCAGGTGGCTGGGCTTCGAGGTCAAATACCTCAGTGGGTTCTTTAGCAGGAGAGTTGAGTTGTGGGTTCTGTGCTTCTTCATCAGGGGTGGAAGAGATCCAAACTGAAGTTTGGTCGGAGATTTTGTGATAGTATCGGGGGTGGGTATGATCGGGGTGGGGAGGTGATGTTTGTTTGGTTGGGGATGGGGTGTCGTCCGATTTTGTGGATGCCGTAGTGTGGACTATGGCGGTGGGTTCAGTTGTGACGGTGGGTAGTGGGGTGTTGATGGGGTGAGTGTCGACTGACATTGCAGGGGCTACGGCGGTTGAGTCAGAGGTGGAGGTAGGGGTTTGTTTGGCTTGGAGGTTGGTGAGTTTGTTGATTAGAGCTTGGAGGAGTAGAGGGTCATTAGGCAATTCGGCGTCGGAAAACATGTGTTGTTAGGGTTAGGGTTGGAAGCCATGGTGATCGGAGTTTGATCGTAGTAGGCAAACGAGTGTAGAAGACGAAGAGAAGCACAAAGATCAGGTTTAGGTGCGATTGGACGTGGGGAGTGAGAGTTATGGATGTCGGAATATAGGTAGACGTCGTGTGTCAGGGTAATGTGAGCTGATTGGTTGAGCTGGGGTGTTGCGGATAGTATGGCGAGAATTTCGCGGGGGGTTAGCAGAAACTAAAAACTCTTGTTTTTACGCTGGTGCTTTGTTTCTTTAACAGACAGACTAGGTCATCAGACATATTCATACATTTCACCCAGATATTTACACAAACACGAGAAGGAGATACGACCTTAGCTAAGTCAAACGGGTCATACCTAGTGTGAACGTAGTGCTTCAAAAGGACCTCGTTGCAATGGTTTGGTGAATATGTCTGCAAGTTGATCTGAAGTAGGAACATATTCTAGTTGTATCTGTCCTTTTTCAACGCAATCCTTTAAGAAATGGTGACGAATTTCAAGTGCTTTGTCCTGGAATGATGAACAGGATTTTTAGATAAATCAATAGCGCTATTATTGTCACAGAAAAATTGTAGTACAAGTCGGAGGAATGAGATAGTCCTGAGTTGTTGTTGTATCCAGAGAATCTGTGCACAGCAAGCAGCGGCGGAGACATATTCGGGCCTCAGCGGATGATAGTTGCTACTGGTTTTGCTTCTTTGAACTCCAGGCGACAAGACATAGTCCTAAAAATTGTGCGGAGTACCAGATGTGCTTTTCCTGTCTAATAAAGAGCTTGCAAAATCAGAATCACTATAACCCATTAGAGTGAAATCAGGAGTACTTGGGTACCAGAGGTACAGGTCTTGGGTACTTTTCAGATAGCGAAAAATTCGCTTGACACCTTGTAGGTGTGATCTTTTGGGTTTGCCTGAAATCTTGCACGAGACATACAGCATATAGAATGTCAGGCCTACTTGCTGTTAAATAAAGAAGGGAACCTATCATACCTCTGTAGCGTACTAGCATCAACGGCAATTCCTTTTTCATCCAGATGTAGCTTCTCTGTTGTTGTCATTGGAGTGGGTGTGGCTTTGAATCCTGCATCTTGTATTTGATTAACAGCTCGTGAATGTATTGTTGATGAATTTGAGTCCCGTTTTTCCTGTTGGGTGACTTGTAGACCTAAAAAGAATTTCAATTCTCCAAGAGCACTCATTTCAAATTCTTTACTCATGAGATCAGAAAAGAAAGAACATAGTTCAGGAATAGTGGATCCATAAATTATGTTCATCCACGTATATTTGCACAATGAGTATGTCTTACCTTTGGTGAGAGTGAAAAGAGTTTTGTCAACTTTACCTCGAATGAATCCATGAGACACTAAGTAAGATGAGAGACGCTCATACCATGCTCGAGGTGCCTGCTTTAGGCCAATAAAGCTTTATCTAACTTGTAGACATACTCCGGGTGATGTGGATCTTCGAAACGGTGGTTGAGCAACATATACATCTCTGTCGATGTATCCATGTAGAAAGGCAGTTTTTACATCCATTTGGTAGAGTTTTATACATCGATGGGCTGCATAGGCCACGAGTATTCGAATTGCCTCAATTTGAGCTACTGGAGCATAAGTTCATCGTAATCAATTCCTTCAGCTGAGCGTATCCCTGACTACCAGTCTGCTTGTTGTGAGAGATATTCCTTGATCATCTAACTTGTTGTGAAACACCCCATTTTGTACCAATGGTTTATGATTGGTTGGACATGGAACAAGTCTCCAGACAGAGTGTCTCTGTGAGAGTGTAATTTTCTTGCATGGCGAGTATCCCAGTCATGATCCTGTAGAGCTTGGTTGACATTCTTAGGTTCGATTTTGGATAGAAAAGGCATTGAAGGCACAGAGATATGCCAGCTCACTACATGTTTGAACCTTTGGATGATCACTCAGGATTTGAGAGATGGGGATGAGTGGAGGCTTGTTGAAATTTTCTTGCGGAGGTTATGGAAGACTAGTGGAGTGATCTGGTGTTGGGTGACGTTAGGTGTGGTGTCATTGTGTTTTGTGGAGGAGGTAGTGGGTCCTGTGTGGGAGTGGGTGAGGCATCTTTGAATGGAGGTCATCAGGGTCGCGTCGCTGTCAGAGGATGAGTCTGTTGCAGAGGTGTTGTGGTGCAGGGGATAGTAGCTACTGGTATTAATGAAGGTAGTTCTGCGGCATCTTCGTGTGGTTCATTTTGTGGTGTTCACAGTCGCTAGAGTTAGAGAGTTTTCAAAACGAATATGAGGACTTTCTTTGAGACAGGCTGTACGTTTATTGAGTACTCTGTAAGCTCGACTCTGTGATGAGTAGCCAAGGAAGATTCCTTCATCACTCTTAGAAGCAAACTTGCCGAGATTTTCTTTTCCATTGTTGTGTATGAAAACTTGCATCCAAAGCGCCGTAGATGTGTGACTGAAGGTGGACGGCCTTTGATAATTTCATATGGGGTTTTGCCGAAGAATGGATGAATTGATGCTCGATTTAGGATGTATGCTGCAGTGTTGATAGCTTCTGCCCAGTATGTGGCTGGAAGGTTATTATCGATGAGCATTGTTCTTGCCATTTCTACTAGCGTGCGATTCTTTCGTTCTACAACTCCATTTTGTTGTGGAGTACGAGCAGCAGAGTTTGATGCATGATTCCCTTTTCCTGCAGAATTCTGAAAACTGAATATTGCAAAATTCTGTACCGTTGTCAGATCGAATTGTCTTGACAGAGGTGAACATTTGTTAGTAATCAGTTTGAATAGGGTTTCGAATTCAGTAAATGTGTCCGACTTGTTTTTAAGAAAGAGTACCCATGTCCAACGTGAATAGTCATCGACGATGACGAGAGCGTACTTCTTACCACTTTTGCTTTGAACACGCATTGGTCCACATAGATCCATGTGTAGCATGTCCAGTGGAGATGATGTAGACATATCTGTTTTACCTGGAAAGCTTGCTCTAGAATGTTTCCCTTGTACGCATGCAGGACAGAGGATGTCGGTCTGGAAGATTTGTCTGAGGAAGTCCCACTACAAGATTTCTGTTTTTGATTTTGTTTAGTAGTTTGCCGTGTGCATGACCTAGGTGAAAGTGCCATAAGGAGATATTCTTGTCCTGTACACTAAGACAGAGAGTACCATCTAGGTTAGGGTTTTCAAGAGATAGTTTGTAAAGATTGTTCACCCTTATACCAGTGTGCTTTCAGCAGACCTGTTTGCTCGTCAAAGATTTTGTAGTCAGAGGCCGAAAAAAGAACAACATTAGAGAGATCACAAATTTGAGAGATACTTAGAAGACTGTGTCCAAGTCCATTTACTAAATTAACATTTTCTATTTTAAAGAGAGAGGGATTACCGACGGTTCCAATACCAATGATTTCACCATGAGCATTGTCGCCAAAAGTGACTTTCCCCCCGTTGTGTTGAGAGAGAGTCGTGAACTTGTCAGGGTCTCCTGTCATATGTCGTGAGCATCCACTATCCAGAAACCAAGAGTCATTGTCCACGGTCTCTCCCTACAGGATAATCAAAAGTTAGACTTGGGAACCCAGGCGAACTTGGGTTCCCTCTTTGAAAGAGAGCTATAACCATGTCGTGCTTTAGACAGAGTATGTAAACGTTGCATATTGAAAGATAAATCTTTGCCAAGCTTATGACAGGAGGAGTGAATATGCCCGTCGTAGCCACAGTAACCACAAATTAATAAAGAAGGTAGATGAACGTACTTCTTTTGCCAACAGAATTTGTTTTCAAATTTTTCTTTTTGGAGTTTCCTTCTTTGAAGATCATTGGGTTTTGTGGCTATTTTTGGTAGGTTTACTTTGCCCTTATTTCTCAGCCAACTAGGGGGATTAGATGATGAGACCGATTCCATCCGTGCCTTTGTAAGGGCGATGTTCAGGGAATCGACCTCTTTCTCAAGTCGAACTTGTCTTTCTTTTGACTCACGGAGTTCGTTCTCAAAGAATTTTGGCTTTTTCATTTCAGCAACCTCACGAACAAAGGTGATTGGTTTGAAAAATTTTTGGGGAATTTTGGAACGATTTCTCTGTAGGGAAGAGACTTGAGTTTGTAAGGAGTTGATGAGGTTGTGAGCATCTTTTAGCTCTTTTTCAAGTTGTTCGGCCTTTTCTTCAGATTTTTGCAATTTTAGACGATCGTTGTTGACATGACCTTTTAGCACATGGATTTCTTCATAAAGAGAGGCTATTCTGTCTTGTTCTTCAGTTAATTCAAATTCAGGATGATTTGGGTCGATGTAGTAAGTAGATAAATCTAAAGAGGGAATAGCACATGAATCTGAGAAATATTCAGTTACCTCTGAAGAGGGACTCTTGCATGCCTGACTTTTGTGAGCCATGAGACAGATTAGGCTTGACGTTCCCATCTCAGGTTCTTCTGAGTCAGAGTCTCCCCATGCTGAATTTGCCATTAGTGATGATTGCTCGCGATCATCTTTCTTCTTGAGAGGACAGTTGTTGGCGTAGTGCCCCGGCTTCAGGCATTTGAAGCATACTCGGTCTCCAGTTCCCGTAGTACCTTGCTGATTACGGTTGTAGGATTGATATTGTCGGTTTTGATTTTGGCTGAACCTGTTTGGACTGGACTGTTCCTTTCTGATCGATCTCGCATGAATCTCTTAAAGTTCTTGACCAGCATGGCCATGTCTTCGAAGGTGTTCGCTGATCCTTCTTCTATTATGCCGTCAATCAGAGTGTCCCGAAGCTGCTGGATTAAATCCTGATTTGGAGAGGTAGCGTCATAGTGGAATGATTCATTCTGGTGAACTGCTGTCTGGCTGGGTGTAGTCTTTACCTGCAAAGCTTGATTCACGTTGGAAAACGAAACAACATGGTTTGAGTGAGAACTATTACCTCTATTTTTGATATTCATCTTGTATTTGTTGATGGACTGAAGATAGGATCCCAAGTCAGTCAAAGTCCATTTTTCTAGACTTTTAGATGCCTTCGTGGAGATAACGCTCTCGGTCCATTCCTCACCCAGACTGTCCAGAAATTTGTTGTTGATGTTTTCATTTGACTCTCCAATCTGCAGCTCTTCCATAGTAGCAGTGAGTTCAGTGAATCGAGCGAGCATGTCGCTGAGGGATTCTCCAGGCTTTCCTACGAAGTTTTCGTAGTCCATCTTCAGTTCTTGTATTTTTGATTTTCGAAGCTCAGTATTTCCTTCGTGAATAGCTCGAAGGTGATCCCAGATGTCTTTGGCTATTTTGATGTGATACACTCTTCTTCTTTCAGGTGGAGAAAGACTGGTGTAGATTACTCGTACGGCTTGGGCATTTAGCTCAACACATCTGCGCTCCTCAGCAGTATAGGAGCTGAGATCTTTCCCTTCAGGTACTGGGAAGTTGTCTTTCGTCACTACCGTCCAGAGTTGTTGATTCAAGGACTGGAGGTGTGACTCCATCTCGTTTTTCCACATGTTATAGTTTGTGGAAGTTAGCTTTGGATTCTCCACTTGCATTCTGTTGTTGTTGTTGGTGTTTGAGATTTCCGCCATTTTGAGAGATTTGTCAGCCAACGCAAGCTCTGATACCACTTGAAGGGATCGGGGTGCTGACCGAGTAGGTCTGAGGTGTTAGTCTCAGACCAACTCTGCTTGAAGAATAAAGGTGTGCAAAATAACGCGGAAGCTTTTGTTTAAACTTAACAAGATAGGATTCTGCTTGTATTGAAACTCAATGTGAATTACAACCTAGCTTCCTATCTTGGGATTCGACAGAAGTATTCTGTCTCATCCAACACTCGCTCTACTCTCGGCTTTGGTCAATGCGTCACAAGGAGTAAAGGGAGTGTTCTATGTGTGCTCTCTAGGTAATAAATACCTAAGCTAATTAACACTATCTCACTAAGATCTCTCAAGAATATTTTCTCTCTCAAGGGCGAAGTTTCTCACTGAATAATCTCGAATACACAAATTAACTAATTACATTCGCATGCTTATATACTTGGTAACGATCTCCTAAATCTTCGGTGAAGTCTTCAAGTAAAACGACTCCTTGGGTTGGTTCCACAAGTATCGGAGTTGTGGACCTCCTTGTGCGTCACGTTCTCACGTTTTGCTATTGCTCCAACTATGCTAGATTTCCGCAACTACTTTCAGTAACGTCGCGTTTCTTGGCATATAGGAACTCGTGGACAGATGCTTCTGCAGAGGTACTCGAACTGTGACAGTGGAACGTCTTTCTGTATCGCGCCTAGTTTCTCTGCATCGCTACTTTGACTGAGGAGGCAATCATCTGCATAACTAAGTCTTCAACACTAACTCATTCACCATTAGCTCTTTAGGTATTTTATTAAGCAAATTAAGCTCATATTTCCTAAGGCATTTAAACCACATTGAGATAGTTTGATTACCTCTTTTCTTCAAGATTTTACTTGAACACTCTTGTTCTTCCTTGTTTGGAAACCGGCAAGAGGACTTGGTTACTTGTCAAAGTTTCTAATCAAACACAAGTAAAACCAATGAGCATTCAAGCTTCATGCTTAAACTCATTTACAAACCCTAGGTTATATATATTGTCTTAACACATTAGGATAGTTGTTTTACCTTGGAAACAAAAGAGAGCTTGAATAAGCATCAAGAGAGGACTCCACCAAGCCCTTGAATGATTGAAATGGGGCTAGAACCAAGCAAGAGAAAGGCACCATAAGTGGTGATTTTCGGCCAACATCAAAACAAGAAGGAAATGGAGTTTTTCTTTGAGTTTCCTTACCTTGAAGCTAAGGAGAACAACAAGGTGTAAAAATGTGAGCTCAAGCTCCTTCAATGGTGATTCTTCATGGCACCGAAATGAGGCTTTTGAAGATTTGAAAAGATAGAAGTGTAGAGCTTGCTCCAACTAGAAGAATGGTGGTCTTGAAATTGAATTTGGACCATGGAGCTAGGAGTTACAAGCATTCAAAGATGGAGAAGGGCTACTTGCTGTAGCAAAACCGATGGAGAGAGGAAGGAGAAGGGTTGGCTATGGTGGGAACAAGAGAGGAATGAGAGAATGAGTTTTAAGTTTGCTTTTGGAAGATATTTATGTTATAAAGTAACTTTCTTCTTTTACTTACTTTTCCTTCCTTTCTTTAATTGATTTTTTTATATGGTGGTGACTCACCTTACAAAAACCGGCCCCCATTAGTTATCTAGGGGTGTTTTGGTCATTATTGACCAATTAAATTACTTACATTGACTTATGTCATAAACTAGCTTATTTAAGTTACTATTCACAAAACAGGCACATAGTTGTGAAATTTTTGATTTCCCATTGATTTAAACTTCATAATGTGATACTAAGTAGTACACATGTTAATTAAAGAGTAATGATGGACATTTAGTCACTCAAAACTCATTTACAAGACAATTTTTCAAAATGTGCTTTAAGACTCCTTAAAGCACATTTTGTGTTTAACCTTGTTTTCAAGCTTGGTTTTCTCTAGTAATTGGTTTAATATGTTCCTTAGTATATAAATAAGGTCTTGGTAAACTCATTAGGTCTTAACCAAGACTATCCCAAGCTTAGAGCACATTTTAGCCCATATTGACCTTAAGGTATGTATTTATGTTTGGTTTGGTTTAGTTGTCTACCAAAGTTTCCTAAGGACTAAATTAGCCTTATTAAATCATAATTGATATTAATAAGTCTTGGTAGGCTCATTGGGTCCTAACCAAGTTCACTCCAAGCTTAGAGCATGTTTTTGCTCAACTTTGTTTATAGTACTTTATTGTGTTTTTACTATGGTTTAAATTGTACACTGATGTTTCTAAGGCATTTTTAGCCTTCAAATACCATAGTTTAACATTTAAACAACATATCAAGGTTTGGGGTATTTCAATCTACCCCCCTTAAAAGAACTTCGTCCCCGAAGTTTACACTTCCCTCGCACCAATTGAATTAGAATACAGGGATTACTTGTAAAATAAAATTTTCATAACCAAGCACACTTTACATCACAACCTCGGACTTAACGGTCCGGGTACATATACACATCCATACATAACATAACATACTTACATAGTAACCTCGGACTTAATGGTCCGGGTACCTTAACAACATTTGCACATACATAACAACCCTTAAACTCTTGGGTCTGGATAACATCATCAACATTTAGACCCATAGGTCTTGATAACATAACAGCCTTTAGACACATAGGTCTATGTAACACAACATTTAGATTCATAGGTCCTGATAACATACACTTTTGGAACTCATCCACAGTTGGACTCAAGGTCAAAATAATAATTATTACACATACCACACAACATGTCTTAGCATGTATGGCAACCAAAAATATCTTTTAGATACACTGTGATCCCGCAGAACCCGGTCGCGATGGACACCTTCTGGTCCCCGTTCCTTTGGGAGATAAAAAAAACAATCACTTAACTTTTAACATATATACTTCTCATGTCACCGGTCCGAAGACAAAGGCTCATACGTCCTCAGTTCGTGAGCAAGTATTATTAAAATATTCTTTACGTAGTTAAGTAAAAGAGAATCCTTTATTCAAAATATCAGTCAGAAGTTTGGAAATGCCAATTGAAAACCCTTTTGAAAACGCATACAACTCCAAGTCCAACTTAAGCTCTTTGCTTCTTTTCCTAGCGTGGTTATTTGTGACCACTTTTAGGGAGCTTCAAGAATCACCCAACCCTGATGTGATCAGCATCAGTGTTGAACTATCCTTCCACCCCAATTTGTGTTCGGCTTCCTTTGATCACATGCAAATCAAGTTCCACCTCCCACTTCATTTTCAAGTATCAAATAATACACACATTCCCAATTTTCTATCTTTTAGTCTTTCTAGTCATAATCATACATCTCCAAGGATAGAACTCCGTCTATCAGTTATCTTCGTTCACTCTAATCAGTTACCTAGGGAATCTTATTCTCACTAGGTTCTATGTCGGTTTCATACCCTTTCATGGATCACAATACTGTATATGTATATATATATATATGTATATCAAATACGATGCACTGTTTTACAATTAGTATTATAAGAACATATATTGTCGGGGCTTTATTTCCCCGGGAGTTTCTCTACTCCTTGTACTTGTAATCCCACACATGTACTTGTAACCCACACACAACTGTTAACAAAAAAACACACTTATCACAATGGTATTCGCATCTCTTGTGCGCAATAACCACCATTAAACCATGAACGAATGCGTATGTTTATGTAACGCACGCACCAATCATCCCAACAAATCATTTTGTGCCATGCACAACATAGTTCACGTACACTTGTACGGTAAAATACACTAAGCGGTTTTGCGCTCTACCCCCCTTAAAAGGGATTACGCCCACGTAATCAACCACTGAATATTGGTTAAAAGAGTTCTACCGTCGTGAAGTGTTTCAACTTCTACGCGGTCTGTTATACAATGTGTTCTGGTTAGAGGATCTTAACCATATTGGCGGTTTAGTCCCTAAACCAAGAATTCTCATTGGAGTTTATTTAACTCATAACCGATTTCGGTCCTGGCCTGTGAGGCTTCTAGGCATCAGTAATTAGCCAGTCACCCATGTTCACTATGCACATTCAACACTTGAGTCACTGGCTCACTAGTTCCTGCTGCGCAACTCTGACAACTGTAGCGCTTAGTTTGCCCCACTCGTTATTCTTACTATATTGCACATTCCCAATTATCACCTTTATCTTGGCGATAACGGTTTCTCAACCGACGTGTGGTATCTCTTACCGTGAGCGAATTCGGTAAGTTTCAGAACTTTCTATCCACTTCTCTAATAACTTACTGCTTAAAATGGTACGTATTTCACAATGATTAACTTGATTCCTTCTGACTTACTGTCGGTTGAGGTTGAGCTACTACCTAGTGTGTAGTGCTCTCTCGGTTATTTCCCACACTTGAGGTATATTCCATACCGATATCTAGTATTCCGTGTACTGCAGCAGTCACTTATGACTAATCATGCCTCCACATTGGTTCTGTACAAGGTACCCTTTCAACCTAGCATTTTCCTATGCATCGGTCACTATGGCGTTATAAGCCTCTTTCTATTTCCACCACAATTAAACATTTCCCGAATCCTAGCTATCGCACACTCGATCATTACTGCACAAATACAATACCAAAACACTCAGTCATACAGAGTGCCGAGGCGTAAACTCTTGACAGTAAATCTCTTATGCAATTCACAATGGAATTCACACTGTGTATCACTGAGATTCTTATCGTATACTGGCTATTGGCTTACTGCCTAGTTATTTATTATACTTATCATTTAACAATACTTATACGACGATCGCCTGCGCACCGTGCTCTTACTTCTTGTTGATAACACCGACTTACATGGTGGTTACTGTCACATTAACTTCCACACATATATTTTATTATGGTTCGTCATTCGTTTGGATGACTACCGAATGCTCCTTGAGCGTTGATCACTCGAATTACAAGCCGACGTTATTCAGCCCGCAATAATAACATAGTCAATCCTTAACATATTTCATGAACTTGGTTTTCTACAACTACCGCTCCTGCGGTTTCACAATATCGAGAGGTATCCCCCACTCGTAAAGCAGTGGTTCATTCTCCGCTATGTCTATTTGTACTACATAAACTTCTACAATTGATTAAATTTATGTAACATATCCTGTTTGTGGCTTATAAGCCTTATTGCCTTGAGCTCCGCTCATTGTAGGTTGTTCACACATATTTACCTCTCTGTACAAACATTACATGGTTTAGTGGTAGTATTGGGCTCAATGATAAGGTCGTTTTATTCCGCTTCCTTTCATGGGATGCCACTTGGAATTGTCAGTCTGTCTTCTGACGAACTTATGCTTATACTAGGTGTTAGTTTCAACCCTTGCGTTTCTGTCATGTCATTTCATACAACAACTGTTGATGCAAACACTCTTCAAGGACTTATCCTAGGTATTGCTAGGTTATGCCACTTGCGTCTGGCTCGCACTTATTGGGTATATTTAGTTAGCCAAGCCGTTTCGCGTTCTTAATGGTTTACTATCCTCGTCTGTGAAGATCGATATTCCTGGTAGTCCAGGTAATCATTCCGGGTGTTTCTTCCGTTCATTGCACATTAATGTGTCCACCTTAGGCATTTTCCTTGTCATGTATAGGCTGGGTCATCGTGCCAGCTATCATGTTCTATTCATCGTGATTCTTAAGACATATGCGATGTCTTACAAAACAGTTAGGCATTTCGCACTTCCTGACTCTTAAACATTTCCTTGAAACAAATTCACTAATTCCTTTAGTCTTGTTAACTTAACTGAGTTCCTTTACTTTAACCAATCGTGGTAATCAGTTGATCTTGTTGTCTTTACTGCTGACCGTAGTATGGGGTCGGCTACTTCCCGTGTTCCGGACTCTACTCGTGTTACATATGTGGGGTACCATATTGATACATTACTACTTACCCAACTAACCCATAAGTAGGTCTGTCAGGCCCACAAGCTCCTATCGGAGTGCAGTCGTCCCACATTAGTTGGTACACTCGTAGTGTCCGTCACACGCCTAGGTGAAGATTCTGTCGTCAACTCCCTTATATCATCCTGTGATAATATGTATTCCGCGTTACCGGTTTCCTCCGGTTATATAAAAGTGAACTGGGTGTAACCTACCTACCATGTGGCACTAAGCCGGTGTAGGTCTTCTGGTTGGTTTAAAAGAAGGTTGGAAATAAGTATTGGTTTGAAAGAAATTTGGTTTTGAAAGAGAGTTTGAAATAAATCTGAGTTTGAAAGAAAAATTCTCCCGGTTTTACAAGTCTCCTTGCCTTCACCAAGTCTAGCTTCTTGCTGACTGGTGTGTTTCCCATTACCGAGGTTAGGCTATTAAGCCCTTCCACAGTTGTGATGATCTCACTTAACTTCATGGTACTTTACTAAGTACTTCGTATCTGTTAAAACTTTCCCAACCAGCCCTGTTATAGCAGCACTTGCCTTGGCAAGTGCGCCATGCTAACTGGCTATCGGTTCAACACACACCGGTTGTGGTATTGTTTTTCCCGCACTGTCATCAGTGACCTTGTTGGCCCTCACTTGATCTTACAGTCTTGACAATTAACCCTCTGGGCGACTTCTCACTGTATTCACATGATAATCATTAACTGGGGGTTTCCCATTCTTGGAGTCCCCTTATTCTTAGTATTGTTTCCTCTCCGTAGCCCGTTCCACGCATTTGTCATGGTTACTGAGACTTGTCTCTTGTTTGGGTGCTACGTTTTAGTTCCTTAGTCGGTCGGTATACCGTTGTGGTGTATTAATTTCCCGTAGACATGTGTATCGGGGTCCGTTACTTTACTTCTTGTCTGTTGCACGGTCAGTGCGTTGCAAGCTGGTTGTTCTCGACTGCTCGGCATGTCGACCCAGGTTGCCGGAAATTCTATTCTCCTATACACAAGATTCTTCATTCTTCGCTATAAATGCGGTTAACATTGTTCAGATGGAAACCGTCTCCGGGATTCCCACTTTTCGGGATCTACCGTATGACAGGTTCTCCGTACCTTTAAAGGTACTTAATAACAGCCAGATCAGGTATTCCCGAGTAAGAGAGGACTTTCATCTCTCTGGCTTTTTTCCCAAGTTATAAAATAGGGTTGTGGAGGGTGGGATGGATATTGTAGGTTTCTAGTATTGACTGGTAGTTCCTAACTAGCGTATCTCTCACGCTATCACTCAATCCTTACCCAAAATACTGAAATCGTAACTCGGTACTTCCTAAGCTCGGAATTCAGTCATCAGAGCGATACGCTCTGATACCACTTTTTGTAACACCCCAACTAACAACAAACACACTTAACAACGAACTGCAGCGGAAAACATACTCTTCACATTACTTAACTCATTGGTGTTACACGCCGTTAACCACCCACGTGGCTAACAAGGCTAATACATATACATTGTACCGGTCTGATGGACTAGATTCCCGAGAAACTACACAATACTATCCCTTTCTATTAACAATGACCAACATACATACACTTCCAACTGTACCGAGTAATTACAAACTAACGCCGATAACAACTTCGGTCTTACTACACCTACAATACATATATACCATTTAAATGGCTACCCATGTACAAACGACTACCCCTCCTACTCTCGAACGGCTTCCAGCTTCTTGTACCTGAAATAGGAAAAAGAAGAAAGGGTTGCCCCCCCAGGGGGCTCAGCACACTTTGCTGGTATGGTATTCCGCAGCCCGCGTGCTACCGGGCCACGCACAACTATTTGTCGTCTTAGCATGCGGTTGAGTACATTTAAATCATGCATGTACACGAATAACACAACACATCACAATCCACAACAAAGGACTCAGCAAATACAGATAACACATCTACACTTAATAAATCACTCTTCGCGTTCTTTGACCCTAGAGGTTCCTTCTAATGGAGCTATCTCCTCAATAGACGACACTTACCCACTAGTCGGGTTATCCGTAAACGTCTCTTTAATAAACTGAGATTCATATCCATGATCCACGAACTTCACATTTAAACAACGTATAACATCACATCGCAATAAGCATTGCAGTACAACAATAACACATAACATAACGGGAACGGTTCTCTTAGGAACCGACCCAATCATAGTTAATTCACTGGTGAGCCTAGAGAATGATATCACCCTCATGTTAAGCTCGTTACACAACACTCATTACCGTCCTTATAGTCGGACGAGTAACTTAACTTAAAGATGGATCGGATATAGTGACCCGAACACACCACACAAACACATGTTCCCCCTAAACCGATCATAAGTCAGAATGCTAAGCTTTGGAGTAAGCTAATGGGAGATCGTAATCCAAGAAGGAAAAACAACCATAACAGAGAGTAGGGTAAAGCAAAGATGGATGCCCACTCCAAAACAACACGCGACCGGAACGACCGGATTCCTCAACCCGTTAGTGCATATTTGCTTATTGATAAATAGTTAGAGCCCCACTATGGAACCTATCACACCCACACACCATAAGGTATTTCAACCGGGTTAAACACACAAGGGTGGTACACATACTTACACGCACAACAATATACAACTAACTCACGCATAGCCGTGGTTAGAACGTTCCCATGGTACGGGTCGTTAAATCCGAATATCGATCTCTCACGTGATCCTAGACTCAGTTAGCTAAGGTTAACACTTTCGAGGTTAAACGGTATCAGAGACTAAATACGCCACATATATGAATTACTGTAAACTCGTTACATATTTTTATTTATAATGTGGCAAACATTCAGAAAAACACATTGGCATACAAGCTGTGTAATCCGGTAGGACACAGGTTGCAAGAAAACCATACCTGTCTCCGGAGTCCACTCTACCATGTCCACTCATGTTCCTCGAATAGTTCTCGAACAACTGGTAACATTACATTTACTTTTATTAACATCGGGGTAACATGATTGCTTAAAGTCTAATGCACATTGCTAACCCGGTTACTAGTTAAATAACTTAACATTTTTAACTTGTTTTACTTTCACATTTCCTACAACTTTTCACCCTCTTAACTGTCTTTATAACTCACCTAACGTGTCCTTAACAACTTTATAACATCATTACTTATCAATCCCCATCATTAGACATCATTTCATACCTTAAACAACATTTTTAGAGTAGTCCGGGACTTGGTCCTCACCTTAAGTCCCGGACAACACTTACAGAAACTCTCGGGTGAATTTAATAGGGGTCCGGGACCTTGTACTCACCCCAAGTCCCGGACCAAGACGTCTTCCCAACTCTCGGTTTTTTTGATATGTGGCGGGACTTCAACCATTAACTAAGTCCCGGACCAAAGCTACAGAAATGCTCCTTATGCATTTTCAAGCCTTGTTTCACCTATTCTCTTCATCCATTGATTACCCAAACTTCACACATGAACTTAGGCATACTAATACCAAAATATCACTTTGATTCACCTTAAAACATTACCCAACTTGTTACTCATTTTTCTTACAAAATCTCTTAACACTTGTACATTTCCCATTTGGTTTCCTAGTGGTGTTTCACCAATAATGACCACTATACCAAGATGTTTTCTCACCATCACAACATCATTTCCCAAACATCTTTTCCTACTAACCAATCTTCTCTTTCACAACTTCTTACAACTCCTTTCTCAAATCCATTCCTAAACATCATTCCCTCCTTGTACATCAACATTACCTAAACCCAAAACAACTTTCCAAGACTTTAGTACATCCTCAAAAACTCTCATTGAATTCCTAGAACTTCCAAGATAATGCCTAAATCCTTGCAGCACTTTAAAACACCTTAATACATGTTTTATTCCTAGTAAAACATTTATTCACTCCTAACACTTCCTAGTTCACTAAAGCTCATTTAAACACTTAAAACTTCTTGTACATTACCCAAATTTTGCCATGGGTTCTCCTAGCATATTGTCATACCAAAACACATTGTTTTTCACCATTAAACATCCAAGAACACCTAAATCCATCAAGAACCTTTTCACACAAACAAACTTCACAAATTTACACTACATCACATATAGTGCATAATTAAATTGCTTGGCACTTAGGCCCTAAATAACATGGCTCTTAGGCCCCCTTAAATGGCATAAACCTTAAACACTGAATTTCCACATGTATAATTGCCTTTGACCTGCAAATACACTCAACATCACATATGCCCTTATAATCTCCTTGAGAGCATTTTTACTAACTGATGGGATCGGGGTGCTGACCGAGTAGGTCTGAGGTGTTAGTCTCAGACCAACTCTGCTTGAAGAGTAAAGGTGTGCAAAATAACGCGGAAGCTTTTGTTTAAACTTAACAAGATAGGATTCTGCTTGTATTGAAACTCAATGTGAATTACAACCTAGCTTCCTATCTTGGGATTCGACAGAAGTATTCTGTCTCATCCAACACTCGCTCTACTCTCGGCTTTGATCAATGCGTCACAAGGAGTAAAGGGGAGTGTTCTATGTGTGCTCTCTAGGTAATAAATACCTAAGCTAATTGACACTATCTCACTAAGATCTCTCAAGAATATTTTCTCTCTCAAGGGCGAAGTTTCTCACTGAATAATCTCGAATACACAAATTAACTAATTACATTCGCATGCTTATATACTTGGTAACGATCTCCTAAATCTTCGGTGAAGTCTTCAAGTAAAACGACTCCTTGGGTTGGTTCCACAAGTATCGGAGTTGTGGACCTCCTTGTGCGTCACGTTCTCACGTTTTGCTATTGCTCCAACTATGCGAGATTTCCGCAACTACTTCAGTAACGTCGCGTTTCTTGGCATATAGGAACTCGTGGACAGATGCTTCTGCAGAGGTACCGAACTGTGACAGTGGAACGTCTTTCTGTATCGCGCCTAGTTTCTCTGCATCGCTACTTTGACTGAGGAGGCAATCATCTGCAAAACTTAAGTCTTCAACAAATTCCCCCTTTTTGCTGATGATGGCAAACTCAGTGTATCCAGCGTAGACTTGAGGTTTTGTATAGGATGTACCTGCAAAAAAACCAGACAACAAGACGGAGCAACTATCTCGGGAGAACAACTTTCTGTTTGTTCCCCTTAAACACATATTCCCCCTTAAGGTAATGCAGTTGATAAGAACAGATAAAAAACCATAGTACGTAAACTACTTCAAATACCACGTTGTAGAAATAAACGACCAAACAAAACAAATGAGGCCTTCAGAGGCACTCATCATCCACACATAGTTACCCGCAGACACCAGCCGCGGGATACACCGCTTCCCCGTTTGCCAACATCAGGGGAAACGCACAAAAATATCCAAAAAAACCATAATCTGAAAGAGTCAGTTAAACAAAACACCAGCGTAATCAAAAGTATTCATGAGTCAGTACTTCCTAAGGGTTAGAAAAGGGGTAGGGGTAAAATAGTTAGTCATCTCCTCCATCCATTCCTGTGTCCTCATCCCTTGCTCCATCTTCCCCGAAGTCCCAGCGCCATCCAATCGCTTAGCCGCTTCCAGAGTTTCAGCAAATGTTTCCCGGAACTCCTCTGCCAGCTTCTCGACTCCCCCTGCAATGATGTTCATCGTCTGTTTGTGGTTTTTGTTGAGGACGTCGATGAGCATGTCTATCTTCTTGGATAGAGTGGCGAGGTTGTTCTCTACCGCTGCTACCCTTTCAGATAAAGAGGCTGTGTCAGGGGGTGATGCGGGTTTTGGCGGAGCTAGCTTTTGGAGGGAGGGTTTGTCTTGGAGACCGATTTGATCTGATGGAAAGATGGGTTTTGTTGTATAGGATCTGACCAAGAATGTCAGTGTCCATTATGCGACTGGCTTTGGAGGGATCAAGGACAACATCACAGTGGGCAAGAATTTTCGGGAGCCAGAATATGTACCCCAGGCTGTGTCGGGGTGAGGAGATGGTTGAGGCTATGTGGTTGAGGATTAACTTTGGGAGGTTTATCTTTTGGTGGTGGATCAGACAGTACATAATAGCAAGGTCAAGCGGGCGGACAAACTGGTTTCCTTCCTTTCTAGGGACTAAATTTTTGATCACCAAGGTGTGAAGCATTTGATGGGTATTTGACAGAGCTGGTCGGTCCAAAGAGTGACCGACTCTCTGTTTGGTAGGAAGAAGTCATAGACCTCTTTTGCACTTATAAACCCTAGATCAGGAAAACCAGCCCTATCATAAAATTCTAGTCCGCTAGTTGGAATTGCTAGATGGGTTGCTATTGAGTTTGAATCGAGAAGGATAGGTTTGCCGTGTACCTCTGTCATTATTTTCCCTTTGCGAATGACGCAATTTTTGGTAGAATTGATACGCCTCTGCCTCGTGGTAGGTCTGAATGCCGTGGAAGAGATGGATCCAGTTTTGAACGCGGAGCATCTCCTCGAACATATCGAACGCCATCGAGTGGAGCCAGTCCAGGTCGAGTAGCTTTCCCTTTACCAAGTGTCGGGACTCAGCAGAATCGTCGGCTGGTAAGGAGTAGACGGCAGAGTGGGTGTCGATCAGACCTAGTCGTTGAGCAGGTGAAGGTGGGACAGACTCGGAGCGAGGACGGAGTCGCTTTCTGGTGGAAGTCGTTGCCGTGTCGGAGTCTGCCTGGGTTGAAGAGTTGGTGGTACTGCGCGGCTTTTCTTCAGTAGTTGGTGCCGTGACGACAGGGGATGGTGCAGGAACAGGAGCATCAGAACTGGGTTTTGAAGATGACTGAGGAGTTTGGCTCGAGAACGAAGGGTTCGAGTAGCTGGAGGGCGGGGGACGTTGGATTTAGCACGGCGAGTTTTCTTGGGTGGGGGTGAACATTCAGGAGCAGGTGGCTGGGCTTCGAGGTCAAATACCTCAGTGGGTTCTTTAGCAGGAGAGTTGAGTTGTGGGTTCTGTGCTTCTTCATCAGCGGGTGGAAGAGATCCGAACTGAAGTTTGGTCGGAGATTTTGTGATAGTATCGGGGGTGGGTATGATCGGGGTGGGGGAGGTGATGTTTGTTTGGTTGGGGATGGGGTGTCGTCCGATTTTGTGGATGCCGTAGTGTGGACTATGGCGGTGGGTTCAGTTGTGACGGTGGGTAGTGGGGTGTTGATGGGGTGAGTGTCGACTGACATTGCAGGGGCTACGGCGGTTGAGTCAGAGGTGGAGGTAGGGGTTTGTTTGGCTTGGAGGTTGGTGAGTTTGTTGATTAGAGCTTGGAGGAGTAGAGGGTCATTAGGTAATTCGGCGTCGGAAAACATGGTGTTAGGGTTAGGGTTGGAAGCCATGGTGATCGGAGTTTGATCGTAGTAGGCAAACGAGTGTAGAAGACGAAGAGAAGCACAGAGATCAGGTTAGGTGCGATTGGACGTGGGGAGTGAGAGTTATGGACGTCGGAATATAGGTAGAGTCGTGTGTCAGGGTAATGTGAGCTGATTGGTTGAGCTGGGGTGTTGCGGATAGTATGGCGAGAATTTCGCGGGTGTGGTTAGCAGAAACTAAAAACTCTTGTTTTACGCTGGTGCTTTGTTTCTTTAACAGACAGACTAGGTCATCAGACATATTCATACATTTCACCCAGATATTTACAAAACACGAGAAGGAGATACGACCTTAGCTAAGTCATACGGGTCATACCTAGTTGTGAACGTAGTGCTTCAAAAGGACCTCGTTGCAATGGTTTGGTGAATATGTCTGCAAGTTGATCTGAAGTAGGAACATATTCTAGTTGTATCTGTCCTTTTTCAACGCAATCCCTTAAGAAATGGTGACGAATTTCAATGTGCTTTGTCCTGGAATGATGAACAGGATTTTTAGATAAATCAATAGCACTATTATTGTCACAGAAAATTGTAGTACAAGTCGGAGGAATGAGATAGTCCTGTAGTTGTTGTGTTATCCAGAGAATCTGTGCACAGCAAGCAGCGGCGGAGACATATTCGGCCTCAGCGGATGACAGTGCTACTGTGTTTTGCTTCTTTGAACTCCAGGCGACAAGACATAGTCCTAAAAATTGTGCAGTACCAGACGTGCTTTTCCTGTCTAATAAAGAGCTTGCAAAATCAGAATCACTATAACCCATTAGAGTGAAATCAGGAGTACTTGGGTACCAGAGGTACAGGTCTTGGGTACTTTTCAGATAGCGAAAAATTCGCTTGACGCCTTGTAGGTGTGATTCTTTTGGGTTTGCCTGAAATCTTGCACAGAGACATACAACATATAGAATGTCAGGCCTACTTGCTGTTAAATAAAGAAGGGAACCTATCATACCTCTGTATAGCGTAGCATCAACGGCAATTCCTTTTTCATCCAGATGTAGCTTCTCTGTTGTTGTCATTGGAGTGGGTGTGGCTTTTGAATCCTGCATCTTGTATTTGATTAACAGCTCGTGAATGTATTTCTGTTGATGAATTTGAGTCCCGTTTTCCTGTTGGGTGACTTGTAGACCTAAAAAGAATTTCAATTCTCCAAGAGCACTCATTTCAAATTCTTTACTCATGAGATCAGAAAAGAAAGAACATAGTTCAGGAATAGTGGATCCATAAATTATGTCATCCACGTATATTTGCACAATGAGTATGTCTTCACCTTTGGTGAGAGTGAAAAGAGTTTTGTCAACTTTACCTCGAATGAATCCATGAGACAATAAGTAAGATGAGAGACGCTCATACCATGCTCGAGGTGCCTGCTTCAGGCCATATAAAGCTTTATCTAACTTGTAGACATACTCCGGGTGATGTGGATCTTCGAAACCCGGTGGTGGTTGAGCAACATATACATCTCTGTCGATGTATCCATGTAGAAAGGCAGTTTTTACATCCATTTGGTAGAGTTTTATACCTCGATGGGCTGCGTAGGCCACGAGTATTCGAATTGCCTCAATTCGAGCTACTGGAGCATAAGTTTCATCGTAATCAATTCCTTCAGCTTGAGCGTATCCCTGAACTACCAGTCTGGCTTTGTTGCGAGAGATATTTCCTTGATCATCTAACTTGTTGCGAAACACCCATTTTGTACCAATTGGTTTATGATTGGTTGGACATGGAACAAGTCTCCAGACAGAGTGTCTCTGTAGAGAGTGTAATTCTTCTTGCATGGCGAGTATCCAGTCATGATCCTGTAGAGCTTGGTTGACATTCTTAGGTTCGATTTTGGATAGAAAGGCATTGAAGGCACAGAGATTCTGATGCAGCTCACTACGTTTGAACGCCTTTGGATGGATCACTCAGGATTTGAGAGATGGGATGAGCGGAGGCTTGTTGAAATTTTCTTGCGGAGGTTGATGGAAGACTAGTGGAGTGATCTGGTGTTGGGTGATCGTTAGGTGGGGTGTCATTGTGTTTGTGGAGGAGGTAGTGGTTCCTGTGTGGGAGTGGGTGAGGCATCTTTGAATGAGTCATCAGGGTCGTCGTCGCTGTCAGAGGATGAGTCTGTTGCAAGAGGTGTTTGTGGTGCAGGGATAGTAGCTACTGGTATTTCAATGAAGGTAGTATCTGCGGCATCTTCGTGTGGTTCATTTTGTGTGTGTTCACAGTCGCTAGAGTTAGAGAGTTCTTCAAAACGAATATGAGGACTTTCTTCGAGACAGGCTGTACGTTTATTGAGTACTCTGTAAGCTCGACTCTGTGATGAGTAGCCAAGGAAGATTCCTTCATCACTCTTAGAAGCAAACTTGCCGAGATTTTTTTCCATTGTTGTGTATGAAACACTTGCATCCAAAGCGCCGTAGATGTGTGACTGAAGGTGGACGGCCTTTGATAATTTCATATGGGGTTTTGCCGAAGAATGGATGAATTGATGCTCGATTTAGGATGTATGCTGCAGTGTTGATAGCTTCTGCCCAGTATGTGGCTGGAAGGTTACTATCGATGAGCATTGTTCTTGCCATTTCTACTAGCGTGCGATTCTTTCGTTCTACAACTCCATTTTTGTGTGGAGTACGAGCAGCAGATGTTTGATGCATGATTCCCTTTTTCCTGCAGAATTCTGAAAACTGAATATTGCAAAATTCTGTACCGTTGTCAGATCGAATTGTCTTGACAGAGGTGGACATTTTGTTAGTAATCAGTTTGAATAGGGTTTCGAATTCAGTAAATGTTTCCGACTTGTTCTTAAGAAAGAGTACCCATGTCCAACGTGAATAGTCATCGACGATGACTAGAGCGTACTTCTTACCACTTTTGCTTTGAACACGCATTGGTCCACATAGATCCATGTGTAGCATGTCCAGTGGAGATGATGTAGACATATCTGTTTTACCTGGAAAGCTTGCTCTAGAATGTTTCCCTTGTACGCATGCAGGACAGAGGATGTCGGTCTGGAAGAAGTTTGTCTGAGGAAGTCCCACTACAAGATTTCTGTTTTTGATTTTGTTTAGTAGTTTGCCGTGTGCATGACCTAGGCGAAAGTGCCATAAGGAGATATTCTTGTCCTGTACACTAAGACAGAGAGTACCATCTAGGTTAGGGTTTTCAAGAGATAGTTTGTAAAGATTGTTCACCCTTATACCAGTGGCTTTCAGCAGACCTGTTTGCTCGTCAAAGATTTTGCAGTCAGAGGCCGAAAAAAGAACAACATTAGAGAGATCACAAATTTGAGAGATACTTAGAAGACTGTGTCCAAGTCCATTTACTAAATTAACATTTTCTATTTTAAAAGAGAGAGGGATTACCGACGGTTCCAATACCAATGATTTCACCATGAGCATTGTCGCCAAAAGTGACTTCCCCCCCGTTGTGTTGAGAGAGAGTCATGAACTTGTCAGGGTCTCCTGTCATATGTCGTGAGCATCCACTATCCAGAAACCAAGAGTCATTGTCCACGATCTCTCCCTATAGGATAATCAAAAGTTAGACTTGGGAACCCAGGCGAACTTGGGTTCCCTCTTTGAAAGAGAGCTATAACCATGTTGTGCTTTAGACAGAGTATGTAAACGTGCATATTGAAAGATAAATCTTTGCCAAGCTTACGACACGAGGAGTGAATATGCCCGTCGTAGCCACAGTAACCACAAATAATAAAGAAGGTAGATGAACGTACTTCTTTTGCCAACAGAATTTGTTTTCAAATTTTTTTTTTGGAGTTTCCTTCTTTGAAGATCATTGGGTTTTGTGGCTATTTTTGGTAGGTTTACTTGCACTTATTTCTCAGCCAACTAGGGGGTAGATGATGAGACCGATTCCACCGTGCCTTTGTAAGAGCGATGTTCAGGGAATCGACCTCTTTCTCAAGTCGAACTTGTCTTTCTTTTGACTCACGGAGTTCGTTCTCAAAGAATTTTGGCTTTTGCATTGCAGCAACCTCACGAACAAAGGTGATTGGTTTGAAAAATTTTTGTGGAATTTTGGAACGATTTTTCTGTAGGGAAGAGACTTGAGTTTGTAAGGAGTTGATGAGGTTGTGAGCATCTTTTAGCTCTTTTTCAAGTTGTTCGGCCTTTTCTTCAGATTTTTGCAATTTTAGACGATCGTTGTTGACATGACCTTTTAGCACATGGATTTCTTCATAAAGAGAGGCTATTCTGTCTTGTTCTTCAGTTAATTCAAATTCAGGATGATTTGGGTCGATTGTAGTAAGTAGATAAATCTAAAGAAGGAATAGCACATGAATCTGAGAAATATTCAGTTACCTCTGAAGAGGGACTCTTGCGTACCTGACTTTTGTGAGCCATGAGGCAGATTAGGCTTGACGTTCCCATCTCAGGTTCTTCTGAGTCAGAGTCTCCCAAGCTGAATTTGCCATTAGTGATGATTGCTCGCGATCATCTTTCTTCTTGAGAGGACAGTTGTTGGCGTAGTGGCCCCGGCTTCAGGCATTTGAAGCATACTTGGTCTGCAGTTCCCGTAGTACCTTGCTGATTACGGTTGTAGGATTGATATTGACGGTTTTGTTTTTGGCTGAACCTGTTTGGACTGTTCCTTTCTGATCGATCTCGCATGAATCTCTAAAGTTCTTGACCAGCATGGCCATGTCTTCGAAGGTGTTCGCTGATCCTTCTTCTATTATGCCGTCAATCAGAGTGTCCCGAAGCTACTGGATTAAATCCTGATTTGGAGAGGTAGCGTCATAGTGGAATGATTCATTCTGGTGAACTGTTGTCTGGCTGGGTGTAGTCTTTACCTGCAAAGCTTGATTCACGTTGGAAAACGAAACAGCATGGTTTGAGTGAGAACTATTACCACTATTTTTGATATTCATCTTGTATTTGTTGATGGACTGAAGATAGGATCCCAAGTCAGTCAAAGTCCATTTTTCTTGACTTTTAGACGCCTTCGTGGAGATAACGCTCTCGGTCCATTCCTCACCCAGACTGTCCAGAAATTTGTTGTTGATGTTTTCATTTGACTCTCCAATCTGCAGCTCTTCCATAGTAGCAGTGAGTTCAGTGAATCGAGCGAGCATGTCGCTCAGGGATTCTCCAGGCTTTCCTACGAAGTTTTCGTAGTCCATCTTCAGTTCTTGTATTTTTCATTTTCGAAGCTCGGTATTTTCGTCGTGAACAGCTCGAAGGTCATCCCAGATGTCTTTGGCTACTTTGATGTGATACACTCTTCTTCTTTCAGGTGGAGAAAGACTGGTGTAGATTACTCGTACGGCTTGGGCATTTAGCTCAACGCATTTGCGCTCCTCAGCAGTATAGGAGCTGGATCTTTCCCTTCAGGTACTGGGAAGTTGCCTTTCGTCACTACCATCCAGAGTTGTTGATTCAAGGACTGGAGGTGTGACTCCATCTCGTGTTTCCACATGTTGTAGTTGTGTGGAAGTTAGCTTTGGATTCTCCACTTGCATTCTGTTGTTGTTGGTGTTTGAGATTTCCGCCATTTTGAGAGATTTGTCAGCCAACGCAAGCTCTGATACCACTTGATGGGATCGGGGTGCTGACCGAGTAGGTCTGAGGTGTTAGTCTCAGACCAACTCTGCTTGAAGAGTAAAGGTGTGCAAAATAACGCGGAAGCTTTTGTTTAAACTTAACAAGATAGGATTCTGCTTGTATTGAAACTCAATGTGAATTATAACCTGGCTTCCTATCTTGGGATTCGACAGAAGTATTCTGTCTCATCCAACACTCGCTCTACTCTCGGCTTTGATCAATGCGTAACAAGGAGTAAAGGGGAGTGTTCTATGTGTGCTCTCTAGGTAATAAATACCTAAGCTAATTGACACTATCTCACTAAGATCTCTCAAGAATATTTTCTCTCTCAAGGGTGAAGTTTCTCTCTGAATAATCTCGAATGCACAAATTAACTAATTACATTCGCATGCTTATATCTTGGTAACGATCTCCTAAATCTTCGGTGAAGTCTTCAAGTAAAACGACTCTTGGGTTGGTTCCGCAAGTATCGGAGTTGTGGACCTCCTTGTGCGTCACGTTCTCACGTTTTGCTATTGCTCCAACTATGCGAGATTTCCGCAACTACTTTAGTAACATCGCGTTTCTTGGCATATAGAACTCGTGGACAGATGCTTCTACAGAGGTACTCGAACTGTGATAGTGGAACGTCTTTCTGTATCGCACCTAGTTTCTCTGCATCGCTACTTTGACTGAGGAGGCAATCATCTACAAAACTTAAGTCATCAACACCATATTATGGCAAGTCTACCGCCGGATCTTCCTCTCAAGGGGCACAACACCAGGGGGCAAGAAACATTGTCTACATTGACCCAAGGAAGTATGCCACTGCAGGAAGAGAAGGGTACCTTCCCCAGCATAGAAAGCCGCCGTAGGGGGAATTCCGGTTGCATTCTGCGAGTACCACGGGAACCGCAGCCACGGACTGTAAACTGTGCTACCTTGGCCAAAGAACTTCGAATCATCGAAGAAAATAAGAAGAAATGAAAGCAGGTAGCCGGAGCACAAAGGCAATACGGCGGCCAACAGGGTAGTACCCAGAATGCACCTCGAGGGCGACAAGAGGAAGAGGTTCACCCAGGCTTGATCCCAGCAAATCAGTGGGAATGATAACAGGTTTGTAAAAAGGAGAGTAAAAGTTTTCTCCTTTCATTCAGGATAACATTCGGAGTTACAATTTGTAGCCTGCTTTAAGATGAAAATTTTGTGTCACATAGTTGTCAAAGATCATGTTGCCAAAAGGAGAATAAAATTTCCATTCTTTTTGCATTTTTTACTATTAACAAACCCCCTCTTTTCCCAAGAAGAAAGCTAACAAAACTTTCTCTAAGAAAACTCACAGGACTTTTTTCAGAGGTAGGACCGCTAACCCCTAATGAAAGAAAAAGGCACATTCATCAAGTACATCAAGAGCTCCCGGAGAAGAAAATCGCCAAAAAGGGAAGTTTTCCTCCAATTTTCTTCTCCGACGAGGATGAGGATGGAGTGCTATACTCGCACAACGATCCACTTGTCATTCGTGCACAGGTAAACGATCGAATGATGGAGGGATTTTTAATTGATAGTGGGGCCG
Source organism: Limonium bicolor (assembly GCA_023374045.1). Classification (NCBI taxonomy): domain Eukaryota; kingdom Viridiplantae; phylum Streptophyta; class Magnoliopsida; order Caryophyllales; family Plumbaginaceae; genus Limonium; species Limonium bicolor. Next base: position 140,833,992 of record CM041776.1, on the reverse strand, counting down.
GAGCAAATGTCATATCAGCCGAGGCGGTTAGGAAGTTGGAGATACCTGAGGACCGGATCAAGCCCTATTCGGCGGTTCTGGGAGGATTTGTAGGAGGCGTCTCTACCACGTCTTCCGGCAGTATAGATTTCACAATGACCTTGGGCCAAGGAGACGAAAGAAGGACAGAGAGACTCACGGCTTTTATTGTGCCAGTCTTTCTGGATATAACATGTACCTTGGAAGGCCAGGAATCAATGCTTTCAAGCCATCCACAACACTCATCACTTAAAAATGAAATATTTAACCTCACACGGGAAGGTGGTTACGATAAGAGGAAGCCAAAAGATGGCCCGAATGTGTGAAGTCCGCATCATGGACACCCTTCCTAGTGAGGAGGTGGTCAAGACTGTGGGATCGGACAAGGAATTCAAGGGAAAGTTGCCTTCTTCCCAGGGCCGAGTCAAGAAAAGGAAGGATGTCGAACAGCCCAAGATTTCCCTAGAGAGGTACATTTAAAATCTGACCCTTCTAAATTTTTTAAAATAGGAACTGCGTTTGACAGTGGAGAGCAAACTCACTTAATGAGGTTCCTGGAAAAAAGAAGGGCAACATTCGCTTGGAGCACGGACGAGATGCCTGGTATAGACCCAAGCGTTATCCGGCATGAGCTCAGGGTAGACCCTAAACATCCGGCGGTCAGGCAAAGGAAAAGGGTAATAGGGGAAGAAAGAGATTTAGCCGCACGAACCGAGGTCCAAAAACTCCTCAAGGCCGGTTTCATCAGGGAGGTTGCGTACCCACGATGGTTGGCTAATGTTGTCATGGTGAAAAAAGCAAATGGAAAATGGAGAATGTGTGTGGATTTCACAGATTTAAATAAGGCATGTCCTAAAGATTTCTATCCCCTGCCATCAATAGATAGATTGGTGGTTTCAACTGCCCAGAGTTCTGTGTTAAGTTTTCTGGATGCTTTCTCCGGTTATAATCAAATAAAAATGAAAGAAGACGATTCGGAAAAGACATCCTTTATTACTTCAGCCGGAACATTCTGTTACAAGGTAATGCCCTTCGGCCTAAAGAATGCAGGGGCCACTTTTCAACGAATGATTGACAAAGTATTTTGTCAGCAAATTGCTCGAAATGTGGAGGCTTACGTTGATGATATAGTTGTAAAAAGTCCGTCAAAAGAACAACACATGAAGGATTTAGAAGAAACATTCGACACTCTGGATAAATACCAAATCAAGCTAAATCCAGAAAAGTGTGTGTTTGGTGTAACCAAAGGGAGGTTTCTTGGTTTCATTGTTGGGCAACGAGGTATTGAAGTCGATCCGGAAAAAAGTCAGGCAATCCTCGACCTTTCTCCTCCAAGAAATATCAAAGATGTCCAAGCTTTGAACGGAAGACTCACAGCATTAAGCAGGTTTTGTTCTAAGCTTCAAGAAAAATCGATCCCGTTCTTCAATATTCTAAGGAAGAACAGCAAATTCCAGTGGGGACAAGAGTGCATAGACGCATTTGAAAAGATCAAGGAGATGCTTCGGGATCTACCTAAATTGGGTGTACCTGCCCCGGGACAGGATCTATATCTTTACTTGTCCGCAACAGATTGGGCGGTTGCAGCTGTCTTAATCATGGAAGAGAAAAGGGAGGTACCAGTTTACTATACGGGCAAAATCTTGAGCCCGACAGAAGGACGGTACACTAACATAGAGAAAATCTTGTTTGCACTGGTGGTGGCGTCAAGAAAACTACGACCCTACTTCCAGTCACATCGAATCTTTGTCAGGACCAATTGGCCGCTCAAGCAAATTGCGAACAATCCGAATGCCTCCGGCCGGATGGTAAGCTGGACAGTAGAGCTGACACAATATGAAATTCACTTCTTGCCCAGAACGGCGATTAAAGCTCAGGCCTTAGCAGACTTCATAACGGAGACAAACTTTGCAAAAGAAAAGAAGCAGACTCAAAGTCCATATATCATCTTGGTTGATGGAGCTCGATGCAAAAGTGGGCAGGAGCTGGAATAGTGGTACAGGCGCCGAGTGGGCAAAGCTTGAATTATGCCTTCCGACTGGACTTTGACGTTACTAATAATGAAGCCGAATACGAAGCCCTTATCCAGGGTTTGGAAGTAGCTACAGCCCTCGGGGCGACAGGTTCCATAGAAAAGATGCCTTCTCTGTTTTTTCATTCTTATAAAATCCTGTCTGAAGTAAAACTTATGAGAATATAACCTATTTTTAACAGAATTAGAGGTGTATTCGGACTCTATGTTGGTGGCGAGACAAAACGACAACATCTATGAAGTCAAAGAGGAAAAACTATGGGGGTACTTGCTCAAGGTCCAGGAACTTAAAGCAAATTTCCAAAGATGCGAGCTAAAACACCTTCCCCGCGAAGAGAATGTCGAAGCTGATGCCTTAGCCAAATTGGCAAGTATGGCCGAAAAGGTACCCAATGAGATATGGCTAGAAATCAGAACTTCCCCAAGTATAGAAGGAACTCAGGTGTTTGCGGTGGAGATAGGTGACAAAGAAGAATCCTGGATGACTCCAATCATAGATTACATACGGCAAGGAAAGCTGCGGAAGGAGAAAAGGAGGCCAGGATAATAAAAAGGCGGGCCGCATCATTTTTTATTGAGGATAACCAGCTGTATAAGCGATCTTTTGCAAGACCAGCACTGAAGTGTGTTACCATAGCTGAAGGAGCAGAATTAATAAGAGAGATACATGATGGGCTCTGTGGAAATCACCAAGGAGAAAGGACCACAACCCACAAAATCTTGAGACTCGGATATTTTTGGCCAAAAATGATGGAGCATTGCAAGGAATATATACGAAAATGTCGCAAGTGTCAAGAGCATGGAAACAAGATACATACTCCTCCGGCGGAGCAAAAATCTATTCTCTGCCCAATTCCCTTTGCTATGTGGGGGTTGGACATTGTGGGCCCATTCCCGGAAGCTTCACCAGGGAGGTTCAAATTCATGTACGTTGCCATCGACTACTTCACAAAGTGGGTCGAAGCAATGCCTACTATCTCCATCACGGCTAGGAAGTCACAAGAATTCATCTGGAAGTATGTGGTATGCAGGTTTGGTATACCGAAAGCAATAATAACTGATAATGGAACACAGTTCAATTGCGAAAGCTTCCGAGAATTCTGTGAAGAATGGAAGATCGACTTAAGATTTGCATCAGTAGCTCACCCTCAGGCAAATGGGCAGGTCGAGAATGCGAACGGGCAAATAGTAAGGGCGATAAAGAAGAAACTCGATGAGAAGAAAGGAAAGTGGGCAGAATTGTTACCCCAGGTCCTTTGGTCGTACAGAACGACAGAAAGGGGGCCCGACGGGAGAAACGCCTTACAGATTGACATATGGTTTGGAAGCCGTCATTCCGGCGGAGATTGTGGTGCCATCCATAAGGTGGGAATCATATGACGAAGAGGTCAACAATCAAGGGGTACAGGATCACCTAGACCTCCTTGAAGAAACCAGGATGGCCGCCGCAGTAAGGATGGCGAAAGATAAATCCAAGGTAGAAAGATATTTCAACAGGAGGATAAAAGAACGAAGTTTTGCCCCAGAGAATTAGTTCTCCGAGAGGTTAGGCAACCCAAGAAGCTGGAACCCCAATGGGAAGGACCGTACATCATACACCAGAAGACGGGACGAGCTTCATACCGCTTGAAAAATAGGTGAAGGGTACGAATTGCCGCATTCTTGGCATGGAGAATGTCTGAAAAAGTTCTATGTGTAAAATTTATAACTTTTCAATAAAAGGTATTATTTTGGGAAGTGAAAGAAAAAGAAAGCACCGGCCAACGAGCCATAGGCTATCATGCCTTGAAAGTAAGTACCGGCCAACGAGCCGCAGGCTATCATGCCTTGAAAGAAACATCCGGCCAACGAGCCGCAGGCTATCACGCCTTGAAAGAAACATCCGGCCAACGAGCCGCGGGCTATCATGCCTAGAAAGAAAAAAGAAAGCACCGGCCAACGAGCCGCTGACTATCACGCCTTGAAAGAAGCATCCGGCCAACGAGCTGCAGGCTATCACGCCTTGAAAGAAACATCCGGCTAATGAGCCGCAGGCTATCATGCCTTGAAAATAGGCGTCGGCCAACAGGCCGCAGGTTCCTATACTCCATATCCTAAAAAATCCGGCTAAAAACCATAGATAACCATACTTTGAAAGGAAAAAAAGGGTCCGGCCGGAACAAAATTCCAAAACCGCAAGCCCCTTGTGTTATAAAAAATGAATACTACACTGGCATAACTTGCATAAGATAACCATACGTGCGCCGTTAAAAAAAAGAGAGAGATATCACGGCAATAGGAAACTTGTCTCAAAAGAGGTACTCCGGCGGACAAGTAACTAAAGATGGTGAAAAATATAGCTTATACTTCTCCCAAAGTGTGGGGTAAAAACAGTTACAAAATATGATCATTCAGCAAACACAAAAAATACATGCCGAAACAAAAACTCCTCTAAAAATAAAAAAAACTTCTATTCCACTTTCTCTACAGCTTCTTTTTCAAAGCTAACAACCTATCGCCGCTACCAGCCACACTCTCAGAAGACTTAGACCTCCTAGAAAGACGCTGCATCCCTCCAGCAGATTGTAGGATGTTGCTTCCAGCTGGAAGGAATGAGGCTTCGCCGGCGCCAAAAAATGTCTCTCCGGGACTGCGGCAGAACCTCTCGAGCTCCAAAAAGAAGTTGGACTTCTGGGCAACAGCCTTGAACTCCAGCTTGTTGTACAGATCATCATCCAACAACTCTCCTTTCTCGAGAGAGTGATCCGAAACAATCTGCTGGCAAATATCAACTATCCGGCGACACTGAGAAGCGAAGGACTCCTTTAGATGGGCGTTAATGTTGCCTTGCTTCTGTATCTCCTCCTGAGATTGCCGGGAAAATGACTTGAGCCTGGCCACTTGAGATTCAAGGGTCAGGACTTGGGCTCGATACTTATCACGTTCAGAATTGGCAAATGACAGCTCCTCCTTAGCGCGGGCTACCCGACCACTCAACTAGGTGACGTGCTTCAGTAAGTTGGCAGAACTCAAGCCTAGCCGGAACACAAAAAAAAGAATAAGAAGAAGAAAGGGCAAAAGGAGAAACAAAAGTCGAAGGCCTGAAAGTTTACCATGGCCCGATGGCTCAGTATTCTCGGCTTGAGAGCGAGACTTGGCTTCCTCCAGCTCTTTTATTCTCTCCTCCAGCCTGGTCCTCTCTTCTATCAGGGCAGCTTTATCCGCAGCAATGGTTTTCTTCTCCTCTTCCAAAAGAGAGCAATCTCGGAGCAGAGACTGCTTCTCTTGATCAAAGGAGGACCTCGACTGCTCTTCCAGTGCGGCCTTTTCTTCCGACAGGCGATCAAGCTCCTGCATAAGCTTTTCTTTTTCCTTCACAAGGGCTTAATTCTCCGTTGAAGAGTTTGCTTCTCCAGCTCGAGCGTTACAGCCTCCTGCTTGAAAGAGTTCCTCTCCTGATAGAAAAAGGTTTGTCAGCCTGAAGAGAGTTCACTTCATTCCGGTGCATAGAGCGCACCTGATCCAGCATAATATCTAGGTCAAAGAAGGACCGAATCAGCTTATCTTTATCAAGGAAAAAGAGATGGTTTCATACCTCTATCAAAGTATTATCAGCTTCCTTGATCCGGCCTCTTAGAGAGAAGTTCTCCTCCGGAGTTTCTTCAGCTGCAACTCATACTCATCACGCTGACGCTCGCATTCTCGCCGGGACAACTGCAGGTTGTTTATTGCCTCAGTTCTCTCCTTTGCCTTACGGTCGATCTCGTACTCAACCTGGTCAATGTAAGCATCATGAGAAGAGCGGGACAGCTTCAGTTCCTCTTCAACATTATTGGCTCGGCTTTCCTCATAGCGAAGCCTGGATTGAAGGTTGCCAAAGTGAACCTCAGCACTTTGGGCCATGGACATCACCTAAAAAAAACAAAATTCATAAAAACAAGGAAAAAGCCAAACCAAAGCAGAAGAGAAACACAAAAGGGATACGCATGCTAACCTGAAAGATTCCCCCCCACATCATGTCAAACACTTCATTTATCAGGAGGGAATGCCGCATGATAGCATCTGCCCCCCCATCTCCGATCCGCAGCCTTTTTTTGGTAGCAGTAAAGGTTGCTGGAGGAGCAAAGATCCCGTCTGGATGACCACATCTCTTTATTGCCTCCTTCCAAACGGAGGAGTACTTGGCAGAGTCGTAGGTTATCAAAGGGAGAGGGTGCCCGCAATGGTAGAACCACCCTTCCTTTTGGGAGGGTCCAGTATAGGACTCCTGAGCAGGAGGAGGAGGGGAAGAAGAAGAAGAAGCTATGTAGTCCTCTCTCTGCTTACTCCGGAGCTCAGGATCCTCCGGCACCTGGTGATACTCCATTGCTCTATCCCTTGCCGCATCCATGGCCGCAGCAACATCAATGGAGAATGATCCTGAAGCCTCGGGATCACCAGGGTTTGTCCTTCTCCTGATGCCCCTAGCTCTGTGGCCTTCGGCTTTGATGTAGTTTTCTTTTTTAGTCTTTTCTTGACAGGAGCGGGGACTGCCGCAATAATAAAAACAGTTAGGACCAGAAGGTTGAAACTGGAAGTGGAAGGATACTAAAAGGGAAGAGAAGTAAAGAACAGGAAAAAGTGGCGAAACAACCAAAACCTTCTTCAGCCGAAGGACCAGCACAGAAGTCTGTGGCCTCCAGGATGTTTTCCTGAGCGGGATCTGAGGAAAAGTAACCCGTCAAATCAGGAAATTGCTCGCAAATAGGAGTCGGATGACCGGACTCCCGCCCCAGGCGAGAACCAAGGTCTAAACCCGAACCAGGGGTAAGGGGAAGGAGGACACGGCGCCCAGACTTGGGGCTCACATGCCATGTACCTGACAGCCCGGCGTCAGCACGTTCAGGAGATTCTAGCCTCTTCTTTTTCTTTGAGTGACCGGCTTGGTCATCCCCGGCTTCTTGCCTGGAGCGCTTTGCCGGAGGAGCACTCTACAAAAGCTGCTCGGCCGCATCAGTAGCCGCATCCAGCGTGTCGTAATAATTGATTTTTTCGTCCCCATTCTTGAAGGTGACGAAGTTCCAGCTATGAAAGGGGCCGAACTTGTCCCCCTTCTGGAAGAAATCTACATACAACATGTCAAAACAATAAGAAGACCGATAGGAATGACAGAATTTGAACTAAGAGTTTAAGGCCATTACTGTGATATGTCTTCAGAGAAGACAAACGTGCCTTTGTAAAAACGCCTCGACAGTCGGCGGTTTCTTGCTTAGTGCCCTCAGAACCTTCGAAATGGGCAGCTCAGCCGGAGGGGTTTGGGGGCTGATTAGCTGACCTTTGACAACTTCAGCGCAGTATGGGACGCCCAATACTCGGCCAGATGGAGGAACAATAACGAACCACCGTGACCCCCACTCGTGAGCCTTCTTATAGTCGAAAAGGGAGTATCCAGCCTTCGCGATGAGGGTTAAGCTATCCGGGTCAGCCCTAACTGTGAAGAACCGGACGAAATCGGTACCTTCCGGCCGAATTTTGCTTCCCTCGCAAAGAGAAACAAAGGCGTGGAGGTGCGAAATGGCCTTTGGGTGAAGGTGAGCAAGAGTGCAGCAGCGGCGAAGGAGGAAGCCCAGCACAAAAGGGTGCGGGGGAATGGTCAGACCGGAGCGGAAAAAATCAGCGAAAACTACGTACCCACGGCCAAAATTGTTGTTAGGGTGAGAGTCGGAGGATGGAAGGTAAATCTGCGTGCCAAGTGGGGCTTCGACATCCCTGAGACAATCGCAAAGGGAGGAGTAATTGAGAGAGGAGGGAGAGGGTTGACGCCCAGATAGGAAGGGTCTTGTGAACTTCAGATACGAGGGGCGAAAGCCGTTGGAAGAGCGAGAGCCCTGAATTGCCCTCAATGGCGGGCGGAAATTTAGCAGCGAGTTTATTTGTTTTGCGGAGGAAGAAGGCATTGTCAAGCCTAACAAAGGATCAAAGGGCGACGGCAATGAAAGACAAGGTAGTACACAGCGGCAGGGGAGCGAGAGAAGAAGAACAGTCGAAGTAAAGGGGCAGTAGAAGAAGAAAGAGGGAGCTCAAAAATCGGGCTTTAAGGAAAGTTTTTTCCCGCTCAAATAAATAATATATATACATGTGCGAACAGAAAGTATCCTTTCTTTGCAGGGGAAGAGAAAGAGTCGCACGCTTCCTAAAGACGCTTCCGATGTTTAGTCGAAAGAAAGACCCTGCGTATTCTACACCGAGAACAGGTGGAAAAAATTCAAAAAGGCGGTACGAAGCAGGTTCGAACCACGAGCTATGCACATGGCCAATAAGAAGTTCCTTTTCTCCAAGTATGAAGAAAAAGAACTTGTGGGACTGAGGGATAAGGAAAAGACGAAGCTCAGACAGACCAAAGAGCCTCAGAATTGGCCGCAGTCAAAATTTTCGTCGAAACACAAGACACGGAAGTTCTATTTTCTTCACCAAAATTCAGAAAGATAGAACTTGTGGGACTGATGAGAAGGGAAGAAGTGGTGCCAAGCCGAAACAGGATACGTAGAGCATCCGGCTGCTTTAGCCGGATGGAAGTAGAAACACATAGGGCATCCGGCCGTCTCCAGCCGGATGGGGATAGGACTTAGGCAAAGCAAAGTATTGTACGACCGACCGTCTGTGGTCAGTCAAACATACTAGGACAGGGTAGAACCGTACTTATTCATGTAAAATACAGGCTGGCACCATAAAAACTAGGCCCAAAATACTATAAATATGGGGGTACCACCATGGAATAAGACACGTAACATTTGGCAGTCAAACTTACATTCGATTCCAATAGAAGCTCTCTTTCTCTCCCTCTCTACTCTTGTGAGACTCTGAGATCGAGACCAGGTAATGTAGGATAGAAGATCAGATCGGGTCATGCTAGGATAAGCGTACTGTTTCATTAAGATCAGATCGAAGGATACTAGGATTGATGTACTTTTCATTTGGCGTCGTCTGTGGGAAACGAACAACAAGAAGCAACCACGAGACCACCTAGAAACAGGGAAGCAATCTGCGACGATTTATAGCGAAAGTCCTGAAATAACTAATGACATTTTTTGCAGGATCGAAGCATGAAAGATGGCTCCAAGATCAAAGAAACACCGAAGAATGCTACCGAAGATAACAATCGCTGTGAAGAAGAATGAGTTCGGAGATGCCAGAAGCCATCTCCAAAAAGATCTCGAGGACATGCTAAAGGGGCTAGTCAGATCCATCGACAAAAAAATTATAGAGGGAAATGAGACTTTGCAACAGGAATTAATGCAAAGGGACGAGGAGTATCAGAGAAAATGGGACGAAATGACTGAGGCCATTGAAAGCTGAGAAACAGAGATTCCAGAGGCAGTAATGGTGAGGAAAGCAAGGATAGAAAGCGCAATGCAATCATTAGCGAAGAAGAGACGGAAGAAGATGACCAGATAGACATGAGCTTGTACCCCTTCTCAGAGCGGATAAGAAAAGCAAAACTCCCGCCGCACTTCGTCGCCCCGGCAATTGAGAAATATGATGGGACTGAGATCCCGCCCAGCATATTAAGAAGTTCATGTTTGCCATGAACACTCAGGGGATTAGCTCCCTCGCCCTCTACAATTTGTTCCCCGGAACACTTTCGAAGAGAGCGTTGGGATAGATCTCCACGAGATCGCCACAGTCCATCACGAGCTTCAAGCAGCTGACTGAGGATTTCTAGCGATACTTCACTACGAGTAAGAGGGTTAAAAAAGAAACAATAGAATTGTTGGACGTTAAGCAGCGAAAAGGAGAGACGTGAAGGAGTACAGCGAGCGCTTCCATAAGAAGGTTGCGGAAATTGATGATATCGACGAGAAAATCTTGATTAAGGCCTTTGGTAACGGCCTAGCTCAGCCTCGACTTGCTGGAAAGATCGCAACGAAGGCGCTGAAAACTCATGGAGAATTAGCTGAAATGATCCATGATTTTTTGAAATCTGAGATAGCGGAAAACAAGGCTAAAGAGCTAGCGGACAGCTTCAAAACCGCAGGGGTGCCGGAAAAGAAGGAGGGACATGGAGGAAATACCGGAAGGGGAGGGTCAAGGTACAAGCCATATTATGGCAAGTCTACTGCCGGATCTTCCTCTCAGGGGGCACAACACCAGGGGGCAAGAACCATTGTCTACATTGACCCAGGGAAGTATGCCGCTGCAGTAAGAGAAGGGTACCTTCCCCAGCCTAGAAAGCCGCCGTAGGGGGAAATTCCGGTTGCATTCTGCGAGTACCACGGGAACCGCAGCCACCGGACTGTAAACTGTGCTACCTTGGCCAAAGAACTTCGAATCATCGAAGAAAATAAGAAGAAAGGAAAGCAGGTAGCCGGAGCACAAAGGCAATACGGCGGCCAACAGGGCAGTACCCAGAATGCACCTCGAGGGCGACAAGAGGAAGAGGTTCACCCCAGGCTTGATCCCAGCAAATCAGTGGGAATGATAACAGGTTTGTAAAAAGGAGAGTAAAAGTTTTTCTCCTTTCATTCAGGATAACATTCGGAGTTCTTTCTCCTTTCATTCGGTAAAATTCGGGGTACAATTTGTAGCCCTGCTTTAAGATGAAAATTTTGTGTCACAGAGTTTGTCAAAGATCATGTTGCCAAAAGGAGAAATAAAATTCCATTCTTTTTGCATTTTTTACTATTAACAACCCCCCTCTTTTCCAAGAAGAAAGCTAACAAAACTTTCTCTAAGAAAAACTCACAGGACTTTTTTCAGAGGTAGGACCACTAACCCTAATGAAAGAAAAAGGCACATTCATCAAGTACATCAAGAGCTCCCGGAGAAGAAAATCGCCAAAAGGAAAGGTTTCCTCCAATTTCTTCTCCGACGAGGATGAGGATGGAGTGCTATACCCGCACAACGATCCACTTGTCATTCGTGCACAGGTAAACGATCGAATGATGGAGGGAATTTTAATCGATAGTGGGGCCGGAGCAAATGTCATATCAGCCGAGGCGGTTAGGAAGTTGGAGATACCTGAGGACCGGATCAAGCCCTATTCGGCGGTTCTGGGAGGATTTGTAGGAGGCGTCTCTACCACGTCTTCCGGCAGTATAGATTTCACAATGACCTTGGGCCAAGGAGACGAAAAGAAGGACAGAGAGACTCACGGCTTTTATTGTGCCAGGCCTTTCTGGATATAACATGTACCTTGGAGGCCAGGAATCAATGCTTTCAAAGCCATCCACAGCACTCATCACTTAAAAATGAAATATTTAACCTCACACGGGAAGGTGGTTACGATAAGAGGAAGCCAAAAGATGGCCGAATGTGTGAAGTCCGCATCATGGACAACCTTCCTAGTGAGGAGGTGGTCAAGACTGTGGGATCGGACAAGGAATTCAAGGGAAAGTTGCCTTCTTCCCCAGGGCCGAGTCAAGAAAAGGAAGGATGTCGAACAGCCCAAGATTCCCCAGAGAGGTACAATTAAAATCTGACCCTTCTAAAATTTTTAAAAAGGAACTGCGTTTGACAGTGGAGAGCAAACTCACTTAATGAGGTTCCTGGAAAAAAGAAGGGCAACATTCGCTTGGAGCACGGACGAGATGCCTGGTATAGACCCAAGCGTTATCCGGCATGAGCTCAGGGTAGACCCTAAACATCCGGCGGTCAGGCAAAGGAAAAGGGTAATAGGGGAAGAAAGAGATTTAGCCGCACGAACCGAGGTCCAAAAACTCCTCAAGGCCGGTTTCATCAGGGAGGTTGCGTACCCACGATGGTTGGCTAATGTTGTCATGGTGAAAAAAGCAAATGGAAAATGGAGAATGTGTGTGGATTTCACAGATTTAAATAAGGCATGTCCTAAAGATTTCTATCCCCTGCCATCAATAGATAGATTGGTGGTTTCAACTGCCCAGAGTTCTGTGTTAAGTTTTCTGGATGCTTTCTCCGGTTATAATCAAATAAAAATGAAAGAAGACGATTCGGAAAAGACATCCTTATTACTTCAGCCGGAACATTCTGTTACAAGGTAATGCCCTTCGGCCTAAAGAATGCAGGGGCCACTTTTCAACGAATGATTGACAAAGTATTTTGTCAGCAAATGCTCGAAATGTGGAGGCTTACGTTGATGATATAGTTGTAAAAAGTCCGTCAAAAAGAACAACACATGAAGGATTTAGAAGAAACATTCGACACTCTGGATAAATACCAAATCAAGCTAAATCCAGAAAAGTGTGTGTTTGGTGTAACCAAAGGGAGGTTTCTTGGTTTCATTGTTGGGCAACGAGGTATTGAAGTCGATCCGGAAAAAAGTCAGGCAATCCTCGACCTTTCCTCCAAGAAATATCAAAGATGTCCAAGCTTTGAACGGAAGACTCACAGCATTAAGCAGGTTTTGTTCTAAGCTTCAAGAAAAATCGATCCCGTTCTTCAATATTCTAAGGAAGAACAGCAAATTCCAGTGGGGACAAGAGTGCATAGACGCATTTGAAAAGATCAAGGAGATGCTTCGGGATCTACCTAAATTGGGTGTACCTGCCCCGGGACAGGATCTATATCTTTACTTGTCCGCAACAGATTGGGCGGTTGCAGCTGTCTTAATCATGGAAGAGAAAAGGAGGTACCAGTTTACTATACGGGCAAAATCTTGAGCCCGACAGAAGGACGGTACACTAACATAGAGAAAATCTTGTTTGCACTGGTGGTGGCGTCAAGAAAACTACGACCCTACTTCCAGTCACATCGAATCTTGTCAGGACCAATTGGCCGCTCAAGCAAATTGCGAACAATCCGAATGCCTCCGGCCGGGATGGTAAGCTGGACAGTAGTAGAGCTGACACAATATGAAATTCACTTCTTGCCCAGAACGGCGATTAAAGCTCAGGCCTTAGCAGACTTCATAACGGAGACAAACTTTGCAAAAGAAAAGAAGCAGACTCAAAGTCCATATATCATCTTGGTTGATGGAGCTCGATGCAAAAGTGGGGCAGGAGCTGGAATAGTGGTACAGGCGCCGAATGGGCAAAGCTTGAATTATGCCTTCCGACTGGACTTTGACGTTACTAATAATGAAGCCGAATACGAAGCCCTTATCCAGGGTTGGAAGTAGCTACAGCCCTCGGGGCGACAGGTTCCATAGAAAAGATGCCTTCTCTGTTTTTTCATTCTTATAAAATCCTGTCTGAAGTAAAACTTATGAGAATATAACCTATTTTTAACAGAATTAGAGGTGTATTCGGACTCTATGTTGGTGGCGAGACAAAACGACAACATCTATGAAGTCAAAGAGGAAAAAACTATGGAGGTACTTGCTCAAGGTCCAGGAACTAAAAGCAAATTTCCAAAGATGCGAGCTAAAACACCTTCCCCGCGAAGAGAATGTCGAAGCTGATGCCTTAGCCAAATTGGCAAGTATGGCCGAAAAGGTACCCAATGAGATATGGCTAGAAATCAGAACTTCCCCAAGTATAGAAGGAACTCAGGTGTTTGCGGTGGAGATAGGTGACAAAGAAGAATCCTGGATGACTCCAATCATAGATTACATACGGCAAGGAAAGCTGCCGGAAGGAGAAAAGGAGGCCAGGATAATAAAAAGGCGGGCCGCATCATTTTTTATTGAGGATAACCAGCTGTATAAGCGATCTTTTGCAAGACCAGCACTGAAGTGTGTTACCATAGCTGAAGGAGCAGAATTAATAAGAGAGATACATGATGGGCTCTGTGGAAATCACCAAGGAGAAAGGACCACAACCCACAAAATCTTGAGACTCGGATATTTTTGGCCAAAAATGATGGAGCATTGCAAGGAATATATACGAAAATGTCGCAAGTGTCAAGAGCATGGAAACAAGATACATACTCCTCCGGCGGAGCAAAAATCTATTCTCTGCCCAATTCCCTTTGCTATGTGGGGGTTGGACATTGTGGGCCCATTCCCGGAAGCTTCACCAGGGAGGTTCAAATTCATGTACGTTGCCATCGACTACTTCACAAAGTGGGTCGGTCGAAGCAATGCCTACTATCTCCATCACGGCTAGGAAGTCACAAGAATTCATCTGGAAGTATGTGGTATGCAGGTTTGGTATACCGAAAGCAATAATAACTGATAATGGAACACAGTTCAATTGCGAAAGCTTCCGAGAATTCTGTGAAGAATGGAAGATCGACTTAAGATTTGCATCAGTAGCTCACCCTCAGGCAAATGGGCAGGTCGAGAATGCGAACGGGCAAATAGTAAGGGCGATAAAGAAGAAACTCGATGAGAAGAAAGGAAAGTGGGCAGAATTGTTACCCCAGGTCCTTTGGTCGTACAGAACGACAGAAAGGGGCCGACGGGAGAGAAACGCCTACAGATTGACATATGGTTTGGAAGCCGTCATTCCGGCGGAGATTGTGGTGCCATCCATAAGGTGGGAATCATATGACGAAGAGGTCAACAATCAAGGGGTACAGGATCACCTAGACCTCCTTGAAGAAACCAGGATGGCCGCCGCAGTAAGGATGGCGAAAGATAAATCCAAGGTAGAAAGATATTTCAACAGGAGGATAAAAGAACGAAGTTTTGCCCCAGGAGAATTAGTTCTCCGAGAGGTTAAGCAACCCAAGAAGCTGGAACCCCAATGGGAAGGACCGTACATCATACACCAGAAGACGGGACGAGCTTCATACCGCTTGAAAAATGGTGAAGGGTACGAATTGCCGCATTCTTGGCATGGAGAATGTCTGAAAAAAGTTCTATGTGTAAAATTTATAACTCTTCAATAAAAGGTATTATTTTTGGGAAGTGAAGAAAAGAAAGTAAGCACCGGCCAACGAGCCGCAGGCTATCATGCCTTGAAAGAAAAAGAAAGCACCGGCCAACGAGCCGCAGGCTATCATGCCTTGAAAGTAAGCACCGGCCAACGAGCGCAGGCTATCATGCCTTGAAAGAAACACCGGCCAACGAGCCGCAGGCTATCATGCCTTGAAAGAAACACCGGCCAACGAGCCGCAGGCTATCATGCCTTGAAAGAAAAAGAAAGCACCGGCCAACGAGCAGGCTATCATGCCTTGAAAGTAAGCACCGGCCAACGAGCCGCAGGCTATCATGCCTTGAAAGAAAAAGAAAGCACCGGCCAACGAGCCGCAGGCTATCATGCCTTGAAAGTAAGCACCGGCCAACGAGCCGCAGGCTATCACGCCTTGAAAGAAACATCCGGCCAACGAGCCGCAGGCTATCATGCCTTGAAAGAAAAAGAAAGCACCGGCCAACGCCGGGCTATCACGCCTTGAAAAAGCATCCGGCCAACGAGCCGCAGGCTATCGCCTTGAAAGAAGCATCCGGCCAACGAGCCGCAGGCTATCACGCCTTGAAAGAAACATCCGGCCAATGAGCCGCAGGCTATCTTGCCTTGAAAATAGGCATCGGCCAACAGGCCGCGGGTTCCCATATCTATATCCTAAAAATCAGGCTAAAAACCAAGATAACCATACTTTAAAAGGAAAAAAAGGGTCCGGCCGGAACAAAAGTCCAAAACCGCAAGCCCCTTGTGTTATAAAAATGAATACTACACAGGCATGACTTGCATAAGATAACCATACGTGTGCCGTTAAAAAAAAAGAGAGAGATATCACGGCAATAGGAAACTTGGCTCAAAAGAGGTACTCCGGCAGACAAGTAACTAAAGATGGTGAAAAATATAGCTTATACTTCTCCCAAAGTGTGGGGTGAAAACAGTTACAAAATATGATCATTCAGCAAACACAAAAAATACATGCCGAAGCAAAAACTCCTGTAAAAATATAAAAAAAAAACTTCTATTCCACTTTCTCTACAGCTTCTTTTTCAGCAGCTAACAACCTATCGCCGCTACCAGCCACACTCTCAGAAGACTTAGACCTCCTAGAAAGACGCTGCATCCCTCCAGCAGACGGTAGGATGTTGCTTCCAGCTGGAAGGAATGAGGCTTCGCCGGCGCCAAAACATGTCTCTCCGGGACTGCGGCAGAACCTCTCGAGCTCCAAGAAGAAGTTGGACTTCTGGGCAACAGCCTTGAACTCCAGCTTGTTGTACAGATCATCATCCAGCAACTCTCCTTTCTCGAGAGAGTGATCCGAAACAATCTGCTGGCAAATATCAACTATCCGGCGACACTGAGAAGCAAAGGACTCCTTTAGATGGGCATTAATGGTGCCTTGCTTCTGTATCTCCTCCTGAGATTGCCGGGAAAATGACTTGAGTCTGGCCACTTGAGATTCAAGGGTCAGGACTTGGGCTCGATACTTGTCATTCAGAATTGGCAAATGACAGCTCCTCCTTAGCGCGGGCTACCCGACCACTCAACTGGGTGACGTGCTTCAGTAAGTTGGCAAAACTCAAGCCTAGCCGGAACACAAAAAAAGAAAGAATAAGAAGAAGAAAGGGCAAAAGGAGAAACAAAAGTCGAAGGCCTGAAAGTTTACCATGGCCCGATGGCTCAGTATTCTCGGCTTGAGAGCGAGACTTGGCTTCCTCCAGCTCTTTTATTCTCTCCTCCAGCCTGGTCCTCTCTTCTATCAGGGCAGCTTTATCCGCAGCAAGGGTTTTCTTCTCCTCTTCCAAATGAGAGCAATCTCGGAGCAGAGACTGCTTCTCTTGATCAAAGGAGGACCTCGACTGCTCTTCTAGTGCGGCCTTTTCTTCCGACAGGCGATCAAGCTCCTGCATAAGCTTTTCTTTTTCCTTCACAAGGGCTTCATTCTCCCGTTGAAGAGTTTGCTTCTCCGGCTCGAGCGTTTCAGCCTCCTGCTTGAAAGAGTTCCTCTCCTGATAGAAAAAGGCCTTGTCAGCCTGAAGAGAGTTCACTTCGTTCCGGTGCATAGAGCGCACCTGATCCAGCATAATATCTAGGTCAAAGAAGGACCGAATCAGCTTATCTTTATCAAGGGAAAAAGAGATGGTTTCATACCTCTATCAAAGTATTGTCAGCTTCCTTGATCCGGCCTCTTAGTGAGAAGTTCTCCTCCCGGAGTTTCTTCAGCTGCAACTCATACTCATCACGCTGACGCTCGCATTCACGCCGGGACAACTGCAGGTCTTTGTTTATTGCCTCAGTTCTCTCCTTTGCCTTACGGTCGATCTCGTACTCTACCTGGTCAATGTAAGCATCATGAGAAGAGCGGGACAGCTTCAGTTCCTCTTCAACATTGTTGGCTCGGCTTTCCTCATAGCGAAGCCTTGATTGAAGGTTGCCAAAGTGAACCTCAGCACTTTGGGCCATGGACATCACCTAAAAACAACACAATTCATAAAAACAAGGAAAAAGCCAAACCAAAGCAGAAGAGAAACACAAAAGGGATACGCATGCTAACCTGAAAGATCCCCCCCACATCATGTCGAACACTTATTTATTGGGAGGGAATGCCGCATGATAGCATCTGCCCCCCCATCTCCGATCCGCAGCCTTTTTTTGGTAGCAGTAAAGGTTGCCGGAGGAGCAAAGATCCCGTCTGGATGACCACATCTCTTTATTGCCTCCTTCCAGACGGAGGAGTACTTGGCAGAGTTGCAGGTTATCAAAGGGAGAGGGTGCCCGCAATGGTAGAACCACCCTTCCTTTTGGGAGGGTCCAGTATAGGACTCCTGAGCAGGAGGAGGAGGGGAAGAAGAGAAGCTATGTAGTCCTCTCTCTGCTTACTCCGGAGCTCAGGGTCCTCCGGCACCTGGCGATACTCCATTGCTCTATCCCTTGCCGCATCCATGGCCGCAACACATCAATGGAGAATGATCCTGAAGCCTCGGGATCACCAGAGGTTTGTCCTTCTCCTGATGCCCCTGGCTCTGTGGCCTTCGGCTTTGATATGGTTTTCTTTTTTAGTCTTTTCTTGATAGGAGCGGGGACTGCCACAATAATAAAAACAGTTAGGACCAGAAGGTTGAAACTGGAAGTAGAAGGATACTAAAAAGGGAAGAGAAGTAAAGAACAAGAAAAAGCGGCGAAACAACCAAAACCTTCTTCAGCCGAAGGACCAGCACGGAAGTCTGTGGCCTCCAGGATGTTTTCCTGAGCGGGATCTGAGGAAACGTAACCCGTCAAATCAGGAAATTGCTCGCAAATAGGATTCGGATGACCGGACTCCCGACCCAGGCGAGAACCAAGGTCTAAACCCGAACCAGGGGTAAGGGGAAGGAGGACACGGCGCCCAGACTTGGGGCTCACATGCCATGTACCTGACAGCCCGGCGTCAGCACGTTCAGGAGATTCTAGCCTCTTCTTTTTCTTTGAGTGATCGGCTTGGTCATCCCCGGCTTCTTGCCTGGAGCGCTTTGCCGGAGGAGCACTCTTCAAAAGCTGCTCGGCCGCATCAGTAGCCGCATCCAGCGTGTCGTAATAATTGATTTTTTCGTCCCCATTCTTGAAGGTGACGAAGTTCCAGCTATGAAAGGGGCCGAACTTGTCCCTCTTCTGGAAGAAATCTAGATACAACATGTCAAAACAATAAGAAGACCGATAGGAATGATAGAATTTGTACTAAGAGTTAAAGGCCCTAACTGTGATATGTCTTCAGAGAAGACAAACATGCCTTTGTAAAAAATGTCTCGACAGTCGGCGGTTTCTTGCTTAGTGCCCTCAGAACCTTCAAATGGGCAGCTCAGCCGGAGGGGTTTGGGGGCTGATTAGCTGACCTTTGACAACTTCAGCGCAGTATGGGACGCCCAATACTCGGCCGGATGGAGGAACAATAACGAACCACCGTGACCCCCACTCGTGAGCCTTCTTATAGTCGAAAAGGGAGTATCCAGCCTTCGCGATGAGGGTTAAACTATCCGGGTCAACCCTAACTGTGAAGAACCGGACGAAATCGGTACCTTCGGCCGAATTTTGCTTCCCTCGCAAAGAGAAACAAAGGCGTGGAGGTGCGAAATGGTCTTTGGGTGAACGTGAGCAAGAGTGCAGCAGCGGCGAAGGAGGAAGCCCAGCACAAAAGGGTGCGGGGGAATGGTCAGACCGGAGCGGAAAAAATCAGCGAAAACTACGTACCCACGGCCAAAATCGTCGTTAGGGTGAGAGTCGGAGGATGGCAGGTAAATCTGCGTGCCAAGTGGGGCTTCGACATCCCTGAGACAATCGCAAAGGGAGGAGTAATTAGAGAGGAGGGAGAGGGTTGACGCCCAGATAGGAAGGGTCTTGTGAACTTTAGATACGAGGGGCGAAAGCCGTTGGAAGAGCGAGAGCCCTGAATCGCCTCAATGGCGGGCGGAAATTTAGCGGCGCGAGTTTATTCTGTTTTGCGGAGGAAGAAGACATTGTCAAGCCTAACAAAGGATCAAAGGGTGACGGCAATGAAAGACAAGGTAGTACACAGCGGCAGGGGTGCGAGAGAAGAAGAGCAGTCGAAGTAAAGGGGCAGTAGAAGAAGGAAGAGGGAGCTCAAAAATGGGCTTTAAGGAAAGTTTTTTCCCACTCAAATAAATAATATATACATGTGCGAACAGGAAGTATCCTTTCTTTGCAGGGGAAGAGAAAGAGCCGTACGCTTCCTAAAGACGCTTCCGATGTTTAGTCGAAAGAAAGACCCTGCGTATTCTACACCGAGAACAGGCGGAAAAAATTCAAAAATGCGGTACGAAGCAGGTTCGAACCACGAGCTACGCACATGGCCAATAAGAAGTTCCTTTTCTCCAAGTATGAAGAAAAAGAACTTGTGGGACTGAGGGATAAGGAAAAGACGAAGCTCAGACAGACCAAAGAGCCTCAGAATTGGCCGCAGTCGCAAAATTTTTCGTCGAAACACAAGACATAGAAGTTCTATTTTCTTCACCAAAATTCAGAAAGATAGAACTTGTGGGACTGATGAGAAGGGAAGAAATGGTGCCAAGCCAAAACAGGATACGTAGAGCATCTGGCTGCTTTAGCCGGATGGAAGTAGAAACACATAGGGCATCCGGCTGTCTCCAGCCGTGGGGATAGGACTTAGGCAAAGCAAAGTATTGTACGACCGACTGTCTTTGGTCAGTCAAACATACTAGGAGAGGGTAGAACCGTACTTATACATGTAAAATACAGGCTGGCACCATAAAAACTAGACCCAAAATACTATAAATAGGGGGTATCCCCATGGAATAAGACACGTAACATTTGGCAGTCAAACTTACATTCGATTCCAATAGAAGCTCTCTTTCTCTCCCTCTCTACTCTTGTGAGACTCTGAGATCGAGACCAGGTAATGTAGGATAGAAGATCAGATCGGGTCATGCTAGGATAAGCGTATTGTTTCATTAAGATCAGATCAAGGATACTAGGATTGATGTACTGTTTCAATCACAGAAGCATGTTTTACCTCAAGCTTCGTGAGGTAACTACTGAGATTAGCCGGATTAGACATGCCAAGGTCCCCGGGATGTCCCCTGATTGCCTGTTTCCATTTTCCCATAAATAGCGAAGGTTCGTGCAAGATTCAAAGGTCAGCGCCCCTCAAGACTCTAGGTTTAATGATGGCCCCCCGTACGAGCAAACAAGGATCATACAAGTTCAACATGTCCTCACATGACGTTCTAAGCAACTTGGGTATGGATCGATCTGGAGAGGTGCTTGGGGCGCGGGCCCAGGTCACCACACAGGAATAGGGCTTGCACGCTATTCTCTTTGGGCTTCCCCACTTTTTTTCACATCACCTGAAGGTGTGCGTCTACGATCGGGTCTTTAACTGACCAAACAATGGGCTAGGTAAGGGTACTGCCAGGAAAATGCTTGGGGCTAAAGCCCAGGTATTAAGGGGGTGTGGTTAGACGACACCCTCCTCTTTTCCCCCACTTATTCACATCACCTAGAAGGTGTGAGTCCCTGGCAGGGGACCCTCAAATGGGTCCCGGGGTGAAATCGATTTGCGTGGACCCGCTCTCACATGATGCAAAGGTGCAGGAATTAAAGTGTGCACGAAAGTAAACAAATGAAGTAATAAAGCCATAAATAAACAATTTTTCACGTTAAGCCCTCTTTCTTAAAATTAAACAAGTTAATATTAAGAATTTATCCGCAGCAGAGTCGCCAGTCTGTGAGCCTCGATTTTTAAACCCTACCCTATATTGATTAAGTTGATTAGGATATAGTCGGGTTTTAAGTCCACTTATAACCTAAGATTAATAACTATGTCATATAACAATAATTATTAAAACCTAAGCTAGCCCAGTGGAACCTATTATGAGTCGCCACCTAATTTTTACCTAGATCAAATTAGGAAAGGAGAGTTCGGGTTCGGGGGCTTGATATTCGACTTAATTAGGGCTCAATTACTTTCATTACCCCTCGAAGTCGTTTTTCCTGTACTTAGTTTAATTACGGCTTATTACGAGTCGTTTTAACCTAAGTGCGCGCTTTTGATTTTTTTTTATTTTTAACATTTTTGACAGAAAATTAAAGTGGAAACTAAAAGTACCTAGACTAGGGTTTCGGAGGCAGAATCAGGTCAAATTTTGTTTACGTCCGTAGCCACGGACCCCATGTCCGAGACCATGGACCCTAGTTAACCTAACTAGACAGAAAAGTCGAATTTAAGAAAAAAATGAAATTTTGAAAAGTCTGGGGCCACGGACAAGCTGTCCGTGGGCCTGAACATTATGTAAAAAAACCTAAATTTTAAATTTTAAAATTCCGCCGCCGTCTGTAGGTGTCCGTGGCCACGGACAACCCGTCCGTGACCCCGGACCATAGGTCCGAGGTCCCGGACCACCCACGGACAGGGGTTTTCTGATGGTTCCCGACAGTTTTTTCGGCTAAAAAATTATGCACGTGTAGCCTGAAAGATATACAATACGTTAGTAATTGAAAGATTGCATTTTGAAGTCTAATTACGCATGAAACTTGACAAACAAGTAACAAGGCAAAGCAAAAGCAATTAGCAATACAGAAGCGTAAAAAGGTTAGTTTGAACCTAAAATTTGACAGAGAGTTAATAAGGTCGTGGAGAGTTAGAAAAGTAGAATTGTAACCTGTTTTACCTTCGAATTCAAGAGGATTCTTCACGTCAGGATTCTTCAGAGGCTCCGATGGTGCCGGTTCCGGATTGAGTTCGACCCGAGCTTCTCGTTGTTGGTTGTTGAAGGTGTTCTTCACATTTTGGAGGTGGTTTGGTTGATGTTTGATGATTTTTGATGTGTTGGGAATTGGAAAACGTGTTTCGGTGTTGATTTCGGTGAGATTTCGGTGTTGTTTTGGTGCTTGAAGGTGCAAAAACGTGGGAGGCTGGCTATGGAGAAGAGTTTTGACTGCCCAGGGTTCTAAGAGCTTATTACTTTCTCCCTTTATCATAAGACCTATCCCTTTATATAGATTTTTTTAAAGATAAAGAAAATCTAGTAAAAGTAAGATTTTTTGGCATTTTAATTAAATGACTTCCCAAAGGAATTTTACTGTGAAATTTTAACCATGTGTCAAGGATGGCCATTATGATTTTTCGGAAATGGAATCGGATTTTTCAAATTTTGGAATATTTTAAAATTGAATTTCTCATCAGATTCAGTCAGAAATTGCTAGAAAATTATTGGAAATTCGAAAAATCAAAATTCCAACGCCATTACGCTTAAAATGTCATCCTCTATCATGGGTTAAAATATCAAATCATTTCAAGCTGATTTGGGCATCTTTTGGAGGAGAGAGAGAAAGCCTACAGGAGGTCTCGAGAGCCTTAAAATTACGAAAACGCCCCTGACAATGACAAAACTGCTCCCCATGCCCTGGAATGCGCCGATCGAGCTGAAATCTCTCATTACTTGATTGAAATGCCCCTCACAACACCAGAACCTCGTAGACCCTAACTAGGGGGGTCAAAATTTTGGGTATAACACAATGCCAACAGTATTCATAATATCCCGAAGGTTGGAGGAATTCATTTGAAAGTATGTGGTATATCGGTTCAGACTACCAAGGGTAATAATCACATACGAAGGGGCTCAATTTAATTGCATGAACTTCTGCATGTTTTGCAGAGAATCAAAAATTGACTTAAGATTTGCCTAGGTAGCTCATCCATAGGTGAACGGCCAAGTCAAGAATACCAATGGACAAATAGCAAAGCCTTGAAGAGGAAGCTAGACGAAAAAAAGGGAAGAAGGGCATAACTGCTACCCAAGGTTTTATGGGCTTACTGAACAACTGAAAAGGGACCCACGGGGGAGACCTATTACAAGCTTACGTATGGGCTGGAAGGGGTCATCCCAACCGAGGTGATAATACCTTCTAATTGGCTGGAATCCTATGATGAGACACTCAATGACGAGAGTATTCGAGATCACCTCGATTTTCTTAAAGAAATTAAGGCCGAAGCACAAATAAGAATGGCAAAGTATAAGTCCAGGGTTGAAAAGTACTTCAATCAAAAGATAAAGGAACGATCGTTCATTCCTGGAGATTTTGTTCTCCGAGAATTTAAACAACCAAAGAAGCTTGATCCTCGGTGGGAGGGACCATACATCATTCACTGGAAAAATGGGCGAGCTTCATACATGTTGAAAAATATCAAAGGTTGTGAGCTTGCACATTCTTGGCACACTGAGTGTCTGAAAAGTTGCTTGTATAAAACATATTGAAACATCAATAAAAAAAAGGGATTACAACTCTCTTTGTCAAAAAGCAATCATAAAATTAAGGCTATCACGTCTTGCCATCGTGCCAATTTTGGGCTATCACGCCCGGCCATCGTGCCAAAATAGGCTATCATGCCCATCAATCATAAAATCTCAGGGCTATCACGCGTGGCCATCGTGCCAATTCAGGATATCACGCCCGACCATCGTGCCAAAGTAGGCTATCACGCCTAGCAATCATAATATCTCAGGGCTATCATGTCCCACCATCATGCCAATTTATGGTATCACGCCGCGCCATCGCGCCAAAATTGGCTATCATGCCTTGCAATCATAAAATGTTATGGCTGTCACTCCCGGCCATTGTGCCAACTTGGGCTATCACGCCCCACTATCGTGCCAACTTGGGCTATCACGCCCGGCCATCGTGCCAACTTGAGCTATCACGCCCGGCGCAAGTTAACTTGGACTATCACGCCCCGGCCATCGAGCCAACTTGGGCTATCACGCCCGGCCATCGAGCCAACTTAGGCTATCACGCCCACCATTGTACCAAGATAGGCTATTACTTACGACTATCCATTATGCCCATACAAGCTATAACACCCAGTCACTATTCCACAGAAAGTAAATCTCTTTGGGTAGTATAAAAAAATGTAAGAACAAGCAGTTTTACTAGTCAAGACTATGGATTATCGGTCGCTCCGCGTAGATCCAATGGTCAACTAATTAAAAATCCATAAAATAAAAATTGGAGTTGTCAAATGAAAAGTAAAAGTTATCATTCATTAAACATTCATGGATTACAAGCATGGCACCCAAACCAAAAGTGCAAATGCGGGTTAAATATTACAGAAGTTTCCATCATCCAAACAAAAATAATTTTTTACACCCTAATAATTAGAAGCTTCTTTGGTTGACTTTGCAAAACACGTATGACCAGGAAGATGCCCAAATATCTCACTTTCTTCATAAAAGTGAGTCTTTTTGCTATCTCCTCACACTCCATTTGGGAACACAACTCTACAGCAGGAGGTTCCCCTTTCATCAATAATATGCCATGTAGCCTAGCGACAAACATTTGTAAACTTGCCGCGTTAAGAAGTAAGCAATTCTTTTAAGCCAGCAACAACAATGCTATGCTGCAAACATGAATTTTCGGTCTACTAAAAGCTACGAAATTAATCCTAGAAATTAATAAATCAAAAGCCTACGGGTCACAAAATAAATCCCGGTCACTATAGTAAAGCGTATTTGACAAGTAACCAGGTATCGAACTGAGGGACTATATGGACTAATCAAATCATAGCGAAAGCTCTAAATCGGGGGGAAATTATCGATCAATAAAATTAAGAACAAGCAAAATGTAACTGATAATAATATAACGAAAGCGGAACTCCGGGTTCTAGTGGTCTATCCTAGTTAAGTCTTGCAGTTCTTTTACCATTTGGATAAGGGAAGAGGGTTCGGTAAATTCTAACAAGTTTCTAATGACTAAATCCTCTCCAAATAGAACTCCCCTACATAGAACGCGATAAATCAAATCATGAATCTATCGCAACAAATGCAGAACGATTAAGCGCAAGAATTTAAATTGCATCTGAGGGTTAAACTCATCAATCAGATAAAGCTTTCCGCCGACTAAAGATTATAACAACATATCTATCAATCACTGATACTTGACAGATTTCACAAAGCTAAAAATAAAGTAGCAGTTTTTATTGATACCGCAAACAAGATTTATAATCTGAAACAAACCCAAAATTAATTTCATATCAACTGATTATAAATCTACAAAACTTTAACTATTTACAACCACCATTCCCCGGAGTTTAATCCCTTAGCCGAGCATAACAACAAATGAAACAATAAGAGAAGAAGGTGAAGAAATCATCTATAAGTTAAACTGAAGATCTACAAGGAGTCAAGTTGAATGGACTGGTGAAATCAGGGCAGAAATTCTCTTGCTGATGATGTAGGGTTCCACGGTCGTGTCTCTGAAGTAGTCTCGTGTCTGGAGTCGTGTCTCTGAATTCTCTTTAGATCTCTCGTGACGCTCCTTTAAAAAGAAATTTTGGACAAAAAATACACACGTCCGGCTCACTCGTCCAGGTAGGAGAGCCGGACGTGAGATAGAACTGTCAAGTGACTTTTTCTGGTTTGTGAGACGTCCGGGCCACCTGTTTGGGTCATTTGGCCGGACGTGTGGGTTGAACGACTGAATATTAAATATCCTTGGCGCTGCATTCGTGGTCGTTTATATAGCCATCCTTCTAAGCACGTCTAGGTCACAGGGTCGGACATATCATCCGGACATGTGGAAGCTTCGAAGAGTGAGATTTAGGCGCGTCCGGGTCTTCGTCCGGGTCAGTTAGCCAGACAAGAACAACGCGTCTGGGGCAATGGTGCGGATGTTGATCCGGACATAAGAGAAAACGGGAATCGGGTGCGTTTGAGGCCACAGACTGCCGGTCAGGGAATACGGACGGCCTGTCCGGGTGACAGGTGTGGACGTGAAGTCCGGACGTGACCCACATTTGTGTTTTTGTGCCGATTTTCTCTTGGATCGTCCTAAGTTATAAAACACTAAAATAAGCTAATGTGAGGTACTTTTACTTCAACAAAGATATGAACATTATTAATTCATGAAACTTAGGAAAAAAACACGTAAGATTAGGGGTTTAAGCGCTAAAAGATATACCAATAATCGATGCATCAAATTCCCCCACACTTATCTTTTGCTTGTCCCCAAACAAATCTCTCAAATAAATATTCAAGCAAGCCAATAGATAACAACCACAGAGAGAGAGCACAGAAGAATATTTTGCAAGTCTTTCGGCCCGGGGGATTAGATTTTCTAACTCTAAACAAAAGAATTTTTAGAACAAACCAAGAAGTTTTAGAAGTCATACAAAGTTGAGAGAGAAGAAGAACCATAAGAATTGCCATTAACCATGAGCCAAACAACCATTTCCTTCACATTCCTTTTCGAATATCAAGGGGCATGAAGTAAGATCTTATTCCATTTTACCTTTCAATGCCACGCACTCATGATCCCATAGATAGAAGTTATTGAAATCATTTAGCTCAGAAGGTGCATAGATACTTCAATTGAAGTTCATTGATTTCTTTCACCCTAGACTTTTCTCTTCGCCCATGTAGCAGCTTTGGGTCAACTATCCCAGATTCAAAAAACCTTAGGTAGCTAGGTGATAAGGCACCCCAAAAGACTTGATAACCGAGTGAACGAGGCATGTTTTAGGATCAGAAAAATACCTTAAAGGATCAGGGGAGTACCTTGCTTTTGTTCTTCTCCGCCTTTCATTCCATCCAGTCCAAGGCTCAAAGTTAAAAACAAGGTTCATATAGCAAAAATTATCAATCATATTAGCATAGTAGACAAAGACTTCAATTTTATCAATAAAATCAAAATAGTCAGAAAAACAATTTCACACCCCCTAACATGTCAACTTGCTTAGTTTCCTCTGTGTTTTCCTTTCATTTATCATTATTAACAAGCCTTAAACAAGTGCAAGAAAGAAAAACTTAATAACAAGCCTCGACGGTGGCAAACGTCCCCCACACTTAAGCCAAAGCAATGCCCTCATTGCGTAGTAAAAATTAATTCCAGAAAGGGATATAAACCAAAATGACAATCAGGCAAGCGGAATAAAAAGGATGGAAGTAGCAAAATAAGAGAAAGAATACTCCCCAAATTCAGATGCGCAAGCCTTTGGAACGCCCCCTCACACTTGAGTTCAGCAGTGAAATGAAGAGAGTGCTCCTGCTAAGGTATTCTACACAGCCAGAAGAACTCAAGTGTACTGAAAATACAACCAAAAGTGTAAAAAGAAAAGAAATAAAAGTAAGCAAACCGAAAGGAAAATAAATGAAAACGATAAAAGGGTGGGTTGCCTCCCACCATACCGCTCTGCTTTAAAGTCTCCAGCTAGACTTACCAAGCTTACTGATCATAACATCCTAAAGCGAGCTTCCGAAGCTTCTGAAAGGCATAACGGAGCCTCCAAGGGATCTTTTTTTTACCTTATGAAGTCGGGAGAATGGAAGTGTCTAGGGCATCAAAATGATCCTACACAAAAGATACTGAATGCATAACAAGAGTAGCATCAATAATACCAAGATACTTTTCAATCAAGCCTCATTAACTTTAAACACTTCACCCTTGTGATTTTCAAGCTCGTAAGCCCCGTAAGAAGTGATACCAACAACTTTGAAAGGACCGGCCCAGTGGCACATAAGCTTCCCAGGGAAAAGCTTTAACCGAGAATTGTAAAGCATCACCAAATATCAAACTTGGAAGTCCCTCCTCTGAATCATCAGATCATGCAGCTCCTTGGTGTGCTCTTTGTAAATATTTGCACTATTGTAAGCTTGATCCCTCGTCTCCGCTAATTCAGAGATCTGACACTTCCTTCTCTCACCAAAAACATGAATATCAAAGTCTAGGGCCTTAAGTGACCAGTATGTTTAATGTTCCAACTCCATAGGCAAATGACAAGACTGACCATAAACTAGCCTGCGAAGACATCCCAATGAGGGTCTTGAATGCAGTTCGGTAGGTCCATAGAGCGTCATCAAGCTTTTGAGACCAACCTTTCCTTGAAGAACTGACGGTCTTCTGAAGAATCCACTTGAGCTCTCGATTAGACACTTTAGCTTGTCCATTTGTCTGAGGATGGTAGGGCAAAGCAACCTTAAATTCTGGCGAGATATCGGCATGAACTTTGTAAAATATTTATATCCCTAACCACATTTTTCAAAACATGTTAGATAACATGAATAGATACATACTCTCAGCCATGAATAAAAACATTCACCTAAAAGAATAACTAAAGACAAAATGATACTTACACAATTCAAATCCAAAACAAAAGAAATCTATGTGATAAGTACCCCGGGACCCACGCTCTCATATATCTTCAGTATCCTTGTGGAAACATTTAAGCACATAGATGTTGTAAGAAATACTATTAACGGTATTAACCTAAGGAAAAGATAGGGAAAGCACTCTAAATCACTATAGCACAACATGGTCGCATCCAGGAGAACACTGATTTCTAAATCCCTAGCTTCGGTATCTAGTAATTGTAAAAAAAGAGTGGTAAAGTGGGTTAACCAGAAGCACCTTGATCATTCAGTTCAGTCAAATATAGAAAACAAATAATTGAACTAAAGTTGTGTTTTAGTGGATTGGATGGAGAAGTACCCTAGGATAGTGAGGAATCACCTAAGTCACCCAATTACACTATAGACATACCTCAATTTAGTTGTTTATTAGAGTTATTTTAAAGACTTCCCAAATCTTGGACCAGTCAAATCTTACTTAATTAAACTACCTCTTATTTCAAAGATGGGTTGAGTCATTAGATAGTATTAATCACAAGCTCTTAACATTGGCCCTAAGGTTTTACCCCCTAATTGTAGAGTGTAAAAGTTAGGTTTATCCCTCCTTGGTCACAACCCTTATCTTAAAACCTAATATTGCTAGGAGTTACCGTAAATGCAATAGATGACCAATTTAAAGCGTTAATTGAGCATTGGAGAGGATAAAAGAACTACAATAAATGAGGTAAGTATAAAAGTATCATTTGGGTAATTTAGGGTCAAACCTCATCCAAAGGTACAATGAGGACGACTCAAACATTAGAGGGTAATAGAAAGAGAAAGAGTGAGAAATAGTCATTAATGGAGGCTAGGAGCTTTAGTGAAGGTGAAGTTTTTCTCCTTTTTCTTATCATTTTATTCCCATCTTCTTTCCTCTTATCTTCTTTTTATGTTTTATCGCCTCTTTCTGTGTGGAAAATGGGGCTGGGCACAAGTGAAGAGAACGATATTAAAAAAGTCTTAAAATCTTTATATAAGTCTATTCGATGCTGCACATTTTGCTTGGTCTGGGTGTGGATTCAGGTTTATAGACTTGGGCCACACTATCGTGGCACTCTATAGTCCTCTCATCTTGGCCTAAGTCTTTTACCCGGACACATCCCCGGACCAGGTTGAAAAAAGAGGCAGAAACCCCAGGTGATTGGTCCAGCTATACATCCCGGACACATTTCTGGGCGGCGTCCAAAACTTGGTAAAACATTTGGTCCAGGTCTGTTTTCTCGGACCTAGCCCCGAACCATACTCCAAAATAGGAAGAGGCTACATCAAATGGTAGGTCTGAGTTTATACCCGGACATAGACCCTGCAGACAATCCTAACAATGCTCCAAGCATGTTATTTTGCTCCCCTTTTGTCCATTCTTGATTTTTAACCTCTAGACATGCATTCCAAGATCTCGTTCAAGCACCCAAACAACTTTTTTATCATTTAATCATGCTTTAATGAGCTTTTAAGAAATTGTAACAAAAATGTATAAGTTCGGTGAAATAGGTCATAAACTCAATAGAATGGCAGTGAATAATGACCCTATAATTACATTATTTCACCACTTATCAAATCCTCCACACTTATCTTTTGCTTGTTCTCAAGTAAAACTAGGAACCCACAAGAAGGAGAAATATTCAAAGCTAGCAAGTGCGCAAATGAATTTTTGGATTATAGTGAGCAAAAAGAGTGGAAAACTCATGACAAGTGCAAACCAACCTAATCGTGGCTACATGGGTGTTCTTAGGGCAAATAAAAAGATAGACTTTTGGGGTATGATTTATAGTGCTATGAAGCACATAAAAGATTAGGGAACTTGGAGAACTTTTACCATGGCCAATATCTATCAAGAATGGGCTTTGTGGAGAAAACAAATGGAGAAAATAGATGTTTGCATTTGTTTCACTTTTGCCACAAGGGGTGAAGAGAAGATACTTAGGCATTTTTCATTTGCATTCTAGAACACTCAACTCTCATCTTGTTGGTGACCAATGGTGTATCTAAAGTCCTCTTTTTAAAATTTTACAAGGAAGCACCATTTTGCAATCTCTAGTTGATAAGATAGGAAAACCCCTAAGCAATAAAATTCACCAAAGATAAGGTCATGTGGTTACACCACATATTAAATGTGCCTCGATAGAGAGATTTTAAAAGTTTTTGATGAAACATTTCAAGAATTCACAGGAAAAATTGCTTCCTATAAATGTATCTCCTAAGTGGAAGCAATAGATAAGCATGTAGAATTGAGCATTGCACAAAAAGAAAAGGTCGCTCCCCCCACACTTCAATGGGACAATGTCCTCATTGTTCAACAACTATCTTAGAGAGAACAAAATTCATTTTTGTAGCACGAAGCATAAAGATAGAGTAAACTAAGTATGAGTTATATTCTGTGAAATCAAAAAGGAGAATGAAACTAGTTTTCCCCTGATAAGGTGCAAACTATAAATGGTTTCCCCATACTTGTAGGTGTCTAGGGTCGTTTTGGCACTACCTTCGACATTTTGTGACTATGGGCCATGGGAATTTGCTAGTGATTTCTTTGAAATGTTCCCTAATCAATTTTATTTTTGAGGGGCATACCTGTTTCCCAAATATTGACAACACAAACTCTAATAATTTGGTCACAAAAATGTAATTTCAAAGAATGCTCAAACGACCATTAACTCTAAAGAGTTCAAAATTTTATGCATGATAAAAAAAGTATTATGAAATATTGGTTGCCTCATAGAAAGCTTTCTTATTTAATCTCTTCAGTTAGATCATTTTAAGCACGAGCTTCATCCTTCTCAATGTTGTCTCCTAAATAGTGTTTCATCCTAGATCCATTCACCATTAAGGTGTCACCCTTGACATTCTTTAGTTCGATTATACCATTAGGGTTTCCCTTGCTACAGTTAAAGGGATGGGCCAACGGGACTTCAACTTACCGGAAAAACTTCAACCTAGAGTAGTACAGTAATACCGAGTTGCTCTCATGGAACTCCTCTTCACGATCATCTTGTCATGCCACTTCTTGGCCATCTCCTTGTAGATTCGGTTATAGGCTTTTTCCAGCAATTCCTCAAACTCCAATTGGAACCTTCTCTTGTCTCTGGTATTCTTAAGATCAAAGTTGAGCACTTTTACAATGCAGTATAACTTGTGTGCAAGCTCAACCGTTAGGTGACACGCCTTTCCATACACAAGCCGATAAGTGATGTGCTAAATAGAGTCTTTTAGGCTGTGCTATAAGCCCATAGTGCATCGTCATGCTTAAAAGACCAAACTTTTCTTGAAGAGTTAATTTCTTTTGAAGGATCCATTACAATTCTCGGTTGGTGACTTCAGCTTGGCTATTTGTTTATGGATGGTAAGGTAAAGCTACCTTGTGTCTCAAGCCACATTTTCCTATTAAGGCTTCATATTGTTTGTCACATAAGTGAGACCCACCATCACAGACAATTGAATTTGGCCCTTCAAACCTTATGAAAATGTTCTTCTTCAAGAACTTAATCACCATCTTTGCATCATTAGTGGGGGATGCAATGGCTTCCACCCACTTAGTCACATAGTTTTCAACCACTATAATGAATATGTTTGAGCATGAAGAAGAGAAAGGGCCCATGAAGTCAATGCCCCATCGATTAGAGGTTCAACCTCAATTATGACATTGAGAGGCATCTCATGCTTCCGAGAGATGTTTCCAAGCCTCTAGCATTGGTCATAGGAAGCGACAAAGGAATGGCAGTCCTTGTGTAACCCAGCTTGAAGAACATTAGCCATTGTTCGTGTCGGCCCATGTGTCCTTTAGCTTCACCAAAAGATAGTGGGTGAGGATTCTATGAACTTCACTCTTCGACACACACCGTCGTATCATCTCATCTGCATTAGACTTGAAGAGGAATGGATCATCCCAGAAGTATTGCATGAGATATCCAAAGAACTTCTTCCTCTGCTAGTAAGTCGACTCATAGGATTCACTCCCCTTGCAAAATAGTTTACTATGTCGGCATACTAAGGGTCACCAGCCTCCCAATCATAAAGACACTCTCATCCAGAAGAACTCATTGATTGGCACACAGTCATCCAGTATTTTCATGCGAGAAAGATGATCTTCTACCACATTTTGCACACCCGGCTTGTCCTTTATCTCGACCTCAAACTTCTATAGTAGAAGGATCCACGTGAGCAATCATGGTTAACTGGGAAGAGACAAACTTGGTGCTTAACTAGGAAAAGTGCTAGATGAAAAGAGCATTCGTTATCCGGCACATTCATCCATGAAGACTTTGATGCTCTTTTCCAGAAATTCAAAGAAGATAGACATCATGCACCTCAAGAAAGTGGTGTGGGCATTACAAATCCAAATGGCATCCTCCTGTAGGCAAGCGTCCCGTAGAGGCAGGTGAATGTAGTATTTTCTTGGTCCCCGGGAGCAATGGGGATTTGAAAGTACCCTTAATGACAATCAAGAAAGCAGTAGTAATTCTAACTTTCCAACCTCACAAGCATCGGATCAATGAATGGTAAGGAAAGTGATCTTCCTTGTGGCTGAGTTCAACTTGCGGTAGTCAATGCAAACTATCCAACTAGTTATGGTTCTCTGAGGGACTAACTTACCCTTGGCATTGGGAACTACTTTGATGCCTTCTTTCTATGGCACTACTTGCACTAGACTCACCCACTCACTCTTAGAATTGACGTAGATAATCTTAGAGTCGAGTAGCTTTATAACCTCCTAATTCACCACATCCTTCATGTTCGGATTTAGCCTTCTCTAGGGTTGCACTAGGGGTTTATAGTTATCCTCCGTGAAAATTTGATGAGTATAGAAACTGAAGTTGATATGCTTGATATTTGAGATGGACCACCCAATGGCTCTCTTGTGGTTTCGAAGCACCATCAAATATTATCCTCTTGTGACACTATTAGAAAAGAGAGATAATGACATATAGATCACAAGGATCGGTCCGATAAGCATATTTCAAGTGGAAAGGTAGAGATTTCATCTCCATAATGGGATACTTCTTAATCGAGGGAGAAGGCTTTTGGGCAGTTTTCTCCAATGGCTTTGGTGGTTGGGTAGCATGGTCGAGGGTATGCAAATCTAACATCCGAAGTTGCTACCATTTCAGTTACCTTCAGTTCCATTTACTGCTCATTACAAGACTCGTGCAAAGCTAGTTCAGGGCATCACACTCAATGAGTAAGGAACAATTATTTTGCGCATTTAAATCGACAATATCTATTGCAAAAATAGTCTTCACTAGTGAGCTTCTCTTCATTATCCTAGAGATGTCAAACTCAAGTTTTTCATCATGAAGTTTTAATATATTTTTTCCTTTATCCACATTTGTTAAGGTTTTAGCAGGTCTCATGAAAGGATGAACCAAGATCAATGGTACCCTAGCATATTTCTTCATATCAATCACAACAAAATCAACTGGAAAATCAAAAGTTCTAATAGTCAAGACTATGTCCTTCACCATCTCTTTTGGGAACACTATGGACCTATCAACTAATTGCAATTGGATAGAAGTAGGCATGCATTCACCAATCTCAAGCTTATTAAAAATTGAAAGTTGCATGAGATTAATGCTTGCTCCTAAATCACACAGCCCACTACCACAGTCAATGTCATCAATAGGGCAAGGTATGATAGGCAAACCGGGATCTCCATGTTTTGAAGGAAGGCTTCTTAGTAGCACTGCCGAAACTTCCTTTGTGAGATGCTCAGCATCAACCTCTTTCAATGATCTTTTGTTGGTGACGATGTCCTTCATAAATTTTATATAGATCGGCATCTGTTTCAGGGAATCAGAAAAAAGGATATTAATCGTCAATTTCTTGAAATGCTCTTTTTCTGTCTATTTGGAAAAGGAAGAGGGGGAAGAGAAACATTAGCAAGAGTAGAGGGAATAGAGATTTCATGAGTTTTTGTTAAGAAAGATGTTTCGAAAGAACGAAATTATACTCTAGAAGTCTTGTATAAAAAAGGAGTTCCAAGAGCTTTTGTTAAGAATATGATTACTTATGCACAAATGATCAAAATTGTGTCCACTTGACGGATAAATCACACCATTTTCCACCTATTCAACTCTATTTTTAATCAAATCAATCATATTTTGTGTGAGCCTCGATTTTTGAACCACTATCCTATGTTGATTAGGTCGATTAGGATCTGGTCGGGTTCTAGGTCCACTTATAACCTAAACTTAATAACTATGTCATAAAACAATATTTACTAAGTCATAAATTAGCTCGTTGGAACCTAATTAGAGTCGCCACCTAATTTTAACCAAGATTAAATTAGGCAATGAGAGTTCAGGTTCAGGGGCTTGGTATTCGACTTATTTAGGGTTCAATTTACTTTCACTACCCTTCAAAGTCATTTTTCCTCTACTTAGACATTTACAGCTTTAACCTAAGGTTTATATACTAAAGGAGGCAGCTTCTATTTTTTGTGTTTTTTAATGTTATTTGACAGAAATTGAAAGAGTAAATTAAACTTACCTAAATAAGGGCTTCGGGACTCTAATTAGGTCAAAAGTTTTTTCTGTCCGTGACCCCGAACTTATTGTCCGTGACCACGGACTTATAACAGAAAATAACATCACGAACACGAAAATAGCAAAAAAAAACAAACTTTTTATAGTTTCCGGGATCCCGGACCTCATCTACAGAGTTCAAATCATCAAATTTCAAAAAATATTATTTCCCGTCAGTGGCCTCGGACACCGTCCGGGACCTCGGACAGGGTGTCCACGGTTGCGGACGCCAACCGGACGGACTCGTTTTTAGGGTTTCGGGTGGAGTTTTTTGCTCAAATTTTGAATGTAGGCTCCTAATGTATTGTAAACCTGTTGGTAACTTAAAATTTCAGTTTTGATGTCGAATTTTAGAGTAAACGTGTTGAACAAGTTATTGACTGAAAATGTAAACAAATGACAATTCAGGAGCCGAAAAAAAGTCGGTTTGATCCCAAAATTTGAGAGGACGCCAATAAAGTTGTGGGGAGTTAGAAAAATAAAATTCCCACCTGTTTTACCTTCAAATTCAAGATGATTCCTTATGTCAGAAATCTTTCGTTGCCTCGTTGGGATCGGTCCCGAATTGAATTCGACCTGAGCTTCTGAACCATTCTTCTTCATGCTGCTAAGGACGTTTGTTTTTTTATTTGTGGTGTTTGGAAGTCTGATGGGGAAAGGAAAATTGTGTTTTCAGTGGTTTCGGGGTGATTTCAACAGAGTTTCGGTATTGATTTGAGGCTTGGGAGTGCAAAATCGTGAGGGGAAGGTTGATGGCTGTTTTATGACTTTGGGAATGTTCTTCTCTGCCATATTTTGTTATTGGGAAGGTCTCTTATAGTAAAAGGCTGAGCAGAAAGGGAAAGGAGGATCTCTTCGTAGAAAATCTTTATGCGCACTAAGAGAGTTTGATTTTTTAAAATATTTTATAGGCCGAGAAAAATTATGAAATTGTAACTGAAGGTAAGAATAATTTTTAGGAATTCTGAGAGTTGGAATCGGGTAATTTTAATAAATAACCGATTAGATAAAAGTTTCACAATCTGAAATCTCCCATAATTCATAACTTACGATAGGAAAATCAAAATAATGAAATTCCAACGGTTTTAGTCTTTAACAATCATTCTCAATCTTGTGTAAACATTTCATGACATTTGGACTTCATTCCGGTATTTTCCAAAGGAGAGAGAAAATTGCAAAACTGATTGAATTTCTCTTTTAAATTTTGGGCTAAGGTACCGACTGTATGTAGTCATGAAACCATGTGAACATTTTATTTTAATTTTGGAAACCTTTTTTCTATTTTGAGGCTATTTCATGTGTTAATTATTAAAGAAATTAGTTATAATATGAATTAAAAGCTAAATTTCCAGAATAAATATTATCAGAAAATCAGGACATACCTTTTATAATTACTATGATATTTGGAAGTTTGGACATAATTAACAAGTCATTTGAAAATAGAAAATCCCGAGAATGTCCTTGGAAAATCCCGCCTTGGTGCTTTTTGACTATTTTGCCCTTGTCTTTGCATTTGTGCACTTGAGCCCTTTCCCGAGGGTCAAAATTTTGGGTATAACAGATTGCCCCCCATCAACTAGCCTTTGTAATGAAATTGAAAAGGCTAGTTAATGGTTGAGTGACACCAAAACATTTTGCCCGATTTTGAGGAATGAGCTCCCCGTTTTGGATTTCTACCAAAAGTTTGTTGATTGTGCTAAGCTACTATGAGGCACTAGCTACCTAGGAGAAAAAGTCTAAGATTATTAGGCTATTATGAGGCGCCAACCACCTAAAAGAAAGAGCTAAATGTGCTGGGCTATTATGAGGCGTCATCAACCTAAAAGAGATAGATGTGTCGGGATATTATGAGGTGCCAACAACCTATAAGAGTAGTCTAGATGGGTTAGGCCATTATGAGGCACCAACTACCTAAAATGATGATATGATGTCGAGCTATTCGAAGGCGCTGACTACCTAAGGAGAAGAGATGTTGTTGAACTATTCGAAGGCGCCAACTACTTGAAATGATGATATGCTTTCGAGCTATTCTAAGGCTCTTTCTACCTAAAGTGATGATAATGATGTCAAGCTATTCTAAGGCGTTGACTACCTAAAGTGATAAAAATGATGTCAAGTTATTCTAACGTGTTGACTACCTAAAGTGATGAAAATGATGTCAAGCTATTCTAAGGCGTTGACTACCTAAAGTGAAATAAAGTATGAAGAACATTCTAAGGTTCGGGAACCTGTAATGCAAAATGTAGATGTCATGCAGAGGGGAGATGATATGATGATGATATGCTGATGCAGATGACATGATGGTATGCGGATGATGGTCGGATGCTTCTGGGGACCGAAACCCGTTCCAATGCTCCTGGCTGGTATACTATGGGGACTTATTGCCTCTGCCCACCAACTGGGGTGCTGGGATAACTTCTAGATTACCAACGGGACTTATTGCCACTGCCCACTAGTTGTTTCTCCTAAAAAGTTGACATGAAGATGAAGACTTATTGCCACTGCCCTGCCAACTTGGATCACGCACTGTCTCGTACTTGTCTCACACTGAAGATGATACTAGGTCTCGTACTGGTCTCGCACTGGTTTGACACTGAATGATGAAGATGCTCGGCCTCGCACTGAATGAAGGAAAAGCTAGGTATCACACTGAATGAAGGAAACTCTGGGTCTTGCAATGAATGAAGGAAATGCTATGTCTCGCACTGAATGAAGAAAATGCTCGGTCTCGCACTGAATGAAGGAAATGCTAGGTATCACACTGAATGAAGGAAACTCTAGGTCTTGCACTGAATGAAGGAAATGCTATGTCTCGCACTGAATGAAGAAAATGCTAGGTATCGCACTAAATGAAGGAAATGCTATGTCTCGCACTAAATGAAAAAAATGCTAGGTCTCGAACTAAATGAAGAAAATGCTAGGTCACGAACTAAAAATGCTGGTAGGTCTCGTGTTAAATGAAGATGCTAGGTCTCGCACTGAAGTCTCATACAAAATGGATGAAGAAAAAGCTGGATTTCGCACTGATTTTGGGTCTGCACTAAAGAAAACGATGGGTCTTGAACTAGGAATGAGTTGGATTCTTGCATGTGAAGTGATGGAAAAATAATGGTCTCGTGCAAATGATTATGATGAAAACTAATTGTCAAAGTGCCAAATGAGGCAACGATGAGGTGTGAAATCAAAGCGCTAATAAAGATCGAAAATTTCTGAAAAAAGAAATTGTTGAAAAATGTGCCAAACGTGGCTATGATGTGGATTGAGCATTCACCCAAACCAAGAAGTTGCTGGAAAACATGCCAAAATTGATAAGCATGTTGGAAAATGTGCCAACGTGCCAATTCTTGAGAAAAACTCTATTGAAAAAGGAAAGTGAAATAATCATTTCCTGACTAGAAATTTCCGATCTGTAATTTATTTCTTAGAAGATGAACATGTCGCGGTGGGAGTGTGTAGTGTTTAAGTGGTGGTCACAACTTTTGATGGACCTGTGGTGTATGATGTGAAGGTAAGGGCTTATGTGGGCTTGTGTGGTGGTGGTGTTGGTGGTGCTTGAGCTTTGGGTTCCAATTGTTGTTGTCATAGCAATTGTTGGAACCAACAATTGCCCCTAGTATTTTTCCTTAGGACAATCTGAGCTAGAGTATTGACCCTTGTATTTTCTTTGATTAAACGTTAGAATAAGTCTCGTCCTCACAGGGCCAAGGCTTACATTTTGATGTGGTGCTTCCTAATCTACACTCGACGTGTTTGGTGTTTGCACTTGTTTCTCGCTTATAGTCATAACTTCTAGACCATTTAATTTGATATTTGATGGATTTACGCATTCGATCTGTTAGTTTCACGTGATTAGACACACAACTACCAAGTCGGAAGTCTTTTAAGCTTATAACGTGGCCATGGGTGTGATGAAAGACAACGGGACCGTGGAGGGATGTTTGGGGTATACGGAGCTAAAAGAAGTGACCAAAGCTACACCTTGCGTCTTCTCTCAGATTCGTCTTCTTTGTCTTGAAGTTATCTGGCTGCTTTGAGTTGACGTTGTTTTCGAGCTTCTGAACTTGGTCTTTTGAAGTCGTCCTCTACACCATTTCTCTTCTTTTTGTCATTTGGATTTCTTTGAGGTACTTCAGGGTTGCCTCTTTGTTTATCCTTTCATGACTTCATCTTCGGGGTTCTTGTGTCTCCCGGTTTCGAGCTTTGAGAGTTGTTTTGATGTTAGCTTATTAGATCCTGTGTCACTCTGGGACCATTTGTGGATCGCTTCGTCATGCTGATACGGCGTTGCTTCTGTGTCTGATGAAAATGTTATCTGAGAGTCGGGCTCTTCACTTCTTTTGGTACCTGGTTGAACATTCATCATTGGCTGGGTTTTTGTGGAGTTCATAATATCAAAAAGGGATATATGAATATCTCAGTAGGGGTGTGAGGTTTAATGTCAGGATGCACAAGCTTTTAGCTATGTGGTGCTATACCTAGGTGCCTCGTCATTCCTGATAGTTGTGTATCCTCTATTTGTTACTTTTCATAGGTCTAAGAGTAAATTTAAAAATTATCTCCTTCGGTCAGAGTTATGCCGTTTACCTCACCTTTGAATGTGGTCTTACCGGAGTCATGTAAAATTGACACGCTCGTTCACTCATGGTTTTACCACTCAAGACTCCCTCACGAGATTTTCACTCAGAAACTCGTTCACACGTTTGAACAAAAGATGAAAGATGACGAACTTAAACTCAAATTGCCCCCAGTATTAATCTAGAGTTTATGACAACAATTTGACAAATGTAGGCTTTGAACCGTTATGTGGGTGTTTGGATTAGGGGTGAGCTGTAGTGTTTGGTTGGACATGTTCATCCTTTTCGAAACATAAGACAAATCGTTATGTTGCATAGTTGGGAAATGATTACTCCGTGATCCTTTTCCCTAAAAAAACATATATTTTGCTTTCTTGTTTGTTTGAATAAGTGCACAAAAAATTATGAAAATGGAACTATGCTCTAAATCACGAATGGAAAGATAACATCGAAAATTGTAGTCTTAGGAAAACTACCTAAAATGAGAAAGCAAGCTAGTTACCGTAAAAGTTGGAAAAACGACTGAGAAAAGAAAAACTACTAAATCGAGCAAACATATAAAATAGTGATGTTGAACTCACTGATGCCAGTGTACTGAAGACTCGAGCTCTCAAACGTCGGTACGCCATTGTGATGACCATGATTGTCTTCCTTCTGAGCTTCGAGTAGGCTCTGTAAAATGTCAAAACTTGGAATGCCTATGGGTTATGTAGGTGGAACTTGGGTATGAAACGTTTCCAAACTGACAGTGAAGTGCATGGGCTAGAGTGATTCCTAGACTAGAACGGATGTGCGGCAGAAATGCCCTTAATCTGAAAGTGGAGCAAACGGACTGAAGAAGCCGCATGGACCGTGAATGGGCCACTGGGCTGAGAGAGAAACCTTGAAGTCTAAGATTCATTTGATTTTCTTGTTCGGCCTCGAAGCCAGGAGGTGGAATGAATGAGTGATGCAAACTATCTTGGATTCAAATGTTTCATGCTATGGGCCAAAAGTATGGATTGAAAGCGAAGCTTATGGGTCAAAACTATGAATTGGTTTATGGGCCCAAATGGAATGAGTTATGAGTGTGGTACTGGCCCGGAATGATTTCTAAACCAAACTCTAAATGGAATTTGGTCTGAAACCTGAACGAGTAGTTTTGATTGAACCTGAAGGATGATGCCTAGATCTAGGATTTGGGCCATGCCCGAGTGAAAGTTTTCCCTAGACTAGAAAGGGCCTTGAAATGGAAAGGCCTGATGGATTTTTATGTCTCGTGGTTACTTTAGGTGGATTTGTTTTTCATGGGATTAGAACTAAATTGATAATTCGAATTGGGCCAAAAGAGAGAAATCACCTAAGTCTAAACTTTTGGGCCGAAGCCCAAATGACTCACATATTAAATCAAACAGGGCCGCAAACAATAAAGTTGTAAATTCGGGTTGGGCTAAGTTGACAAGGAAAAAGTTCCTATCAATTTCTAGGCTGAATAGTGGGCCAATCATACAAGTAAACAAGGCCCACACAAATTCAACATGTCCTCACTAGACGCTCAAATCAAACCGGGTATGGATCATTCCGGAGAAGTGTGAATCCCTGAAAGGGGACCCTAAAGCGGACCCCGGGGTGAAATCGGTTTGTGTGGACCCTCGCTCTCATATGATGCAAAGGTGTAGAAATTTAAATTGTGCACGAAAGTAAACAAACAACATAATAAAATCCGTAATAAACAATTTCAAGTTAAGCCCTCTTTCTTAAAATTAAACAAGTTTAATATTAAGAGTTTGTCCCCAACAGAGTCGCCATTCTATGAGCCTCGGTTTTTGAACCCTATCCTATGTTAATTCGGGTTGATTAGGATCTAATCTGGATCTAGGTCCACTTATAACCTAAGATTAATAGCTATGTCATAAAACATTAATTAGTAAGTCCAAAGTTAGCTCACTGGAACCTAATTAGAGTCGCCACCTAATTTTTAACCTAGATTAAATTAGGAAAGGAGAGTTCAGGTTCGGGAGCTTGGTATTCGACTTATTTAGGGTTCAATTTACTTTCACTACCCTTCAATGTCGTTTTTCCTCTACTTAGACATTTACGACTTTAACCTATGGTTGATTTACAAAAGGAGGCAGCTTCTGATTTTTTTGTGTTTTTTAAGATTATTTGACAGAAATTGAAAGAGTAAATTAAAATATCCTAAATAACGGCTTCGGGACTCTAATTAGGTCAAAAGTTTTTTCTGTCCTTGACCCTGAATTTATTATCCTTGACCACGGACTTATAACAGAAAATAACATCAAGAACACGAAAATAGCAAAAAAAAACAAAGTTTTTTTAGGGTCCGGGGTCCCGGACATAAGGTCCGTGACCCCGGACATCGTCTACAGAGTTCAAATCATCAAATTTTAAAAAATATTATTTCCCGTCTGTGGCCTCGGACACCCTGTCCGGGCCTTGGACAGGGTGTCCACGGCTGCGGACGCCTACCGGACAAACTCGTTTTTAGGGTTCCGGGTGGATTTGTTTGCTAAAATTTTGAATGTAGGCTCCTAATATTATTATAAACTTTTTGGTAACTTCAAATTTCACTTTTGATGTCGAATTTTAGAGAAAACTTGGTGAGCAAGTTATTGACTGAAAACACAAACAAACGGAAATTCGGGAGCCGAAA
Source organism: Limonium bicolor (assembly GCA_023374045.1). Lineage (NCBI taxonomy): Eukaryota > Viridiplantae > Streptophyta > Magnoliopsida > Caryophyllales > Plumbaginaceae > Limonium > Limonium bicolor. The sequence goes on along the minus strand of CM041776.1, from coordinate 140,791,814 downwards.
AAAAGTCGGTTTGATCCCAAAATTTGAGAGGATGCCAACAATGTAGTGGGGAGTTAGAAGAATAAAATTCCCACCTATTTTACCTTCGAATTCAGGATGATTCCTTATGTCGGGAATCTTTCGGTGCCTCGTCGGGATCGGTTCCGGATTGAATTCGACCAGAGCTTCTGGACCCTTCTTCCTTTTGTTTCTAAGGATGTTTTGATTCTGTATTTGAGGTTTTTTGTGTTTGGAAGTTTGATGGGGAAAGAAAATTGTGTTTTTAGTGGTTTCGGGGTGATTTCAGTAGAGTTTCGGTAAAGATTTGAGGCTTGGGAGTGCAAAATCGTGAGGAGAAGGTTGACGGTTGTGTTTCTGACTTTGGGAATGTTCTTGTCCGCCTTAGTTCATTTTTGGGAAGGTCTCTAATAGTAAAAGGCTGGGCAAAAAGGGAAAGGAAGATCTCTTTGCTAAAAATCTTTATGTGCACTGAGAGAGTTTGATTTTTTAAAATATTTTTGTACGCCGAGAAAAATTATGGAATTTTCACTTAAGGTAAATAATTATTTTTAAGAATTGTGAGAGTTAGAATCTGGTTATATTGATAAATCACAGATTAGATAAAAATCTCACAATCTGGAATCTTCCATAATTCATAACTTAAGATTAGAAAGTCGAAATAACGAAATTCCAATGGTTTTAGTCTTTAACAATCATTTTCTATCTTGCGTAAAATTTTCATGACATTTGGACTTCATTTCGGTATTTTCCAAAGGAGAGAGAAAATTGCGAAAATGATTGAATGTCTCTTTTTAATTTTGGGCTAAGGTTCCAAATAAACTGTATGTAGTCATGCTAACCATGTGACAATTTTATTTTAATTTTGGAAACCTTTTTATTTCTATTTTGAGGTTATTTCATGTGTTAATTATTAAAGTAATTAGCTTATAATATGAATTAAAAGCTAAATTTCCAGAATAAATATTATCAGAAAATCATGAAATACCTTTCATAATGACTATAATATTTGGAAGTTTGGAGATAATGAACAAGTCATGAAAATATAAAATCTCGAGAATGTCCTTGGAAATTCCTGCCTTGGTGCATTTTGACTGTTTTGCCCTTGTCTTTACATTTATGCACTTGAGCCCTTTCCCGAGGGTCAAAATTTTTGGTATAACATCCATCTAACTCAGTTGGTAATGGAGACTGAGATCCATCTAACTCAGTTGCTTATGGAGACTAAGATCCTTCTAAACTTGACCAGGCTATTTGAAGAATGCAATATGCTTGATGATGCGAGGATGCAAAGTATGTTTTATCCAAATGATTGTGGTGAAAGTCGATTATGAAAGTGCCAACACTGGCAATGATAAGGTGCTTGTCAAAATGTAATCAAAGTGTACGTAAGACACTTGCTCAAAACAAGAAACCATTGAAAATGTGCTGAACATGGCAATGTTGAGGTGTCATGCAGAAGTTGTAAAATGAAATTAAAGTGTTTGTTGGAAACTTGCCCAATACAAGAAACTGTTGAAAAGGATGCCAAATATGGTAGTGTGTGAGAAAAACCTTCTCTTTTGAAAAGGAAAGCGAAATCATCATTTCCTGACTAAAGACTTCAGACTTGCAATTTGCTTCTTAGGAGATGAACATGCCACTGGTCGGAGTGTGTGGTATTTGTTGTGGTGCAGAAAGCTTTCACTGGTGTTAAGGATTTATGACATGCCCGAGGTTAGGTTATGATTTTGGATGGTTATCAGGATTATGCCAATCCTAATGTTTTGTGGAGGTAAGGCTAATGACGGGCCTGAGAGTGTATGATGTAGAGGTAAGGGCTTATGTGTGCCTGTGTGGTGATAGTGGTGGTGATGTTTGAGCTTTTGGATTTCAATTGTGCTTGCAATTGTTGGAACAAACAATTGCCCCCATTATTATTCCTCGAAGGCAATATGAGCTTTAGAGCTTATGGCAATCGATCGGGACAATCGATTGCCCCTAGTATTTTCTCTGATTAAACATGTGAAATGAATCTCGTTCTCACTGGGATAAGGCTTATGTTTAATATGGTGCTTCCTATTCAACACTCGACGTGTTTGGTGTTTATACTCGTTTCCTGTCTACAATCATAACTTCTAGACCATTGAATTTGATATTCGTTGGATTTACGCATTCGATCTGTTACTTTCAAGTGATTAAACACACAGCTACCAAGTCAGGAATCTTTAAATCTTATAACGTGGCCATGGGGTGCTATGAAAGACAATGGGACCATGGAGGGATGTTTGGGTGTGTGGAGCTTAAAGGGGTGACCAAAACTGCAACTTACGTTTTCTCTCAAATCTGCCTTCCTTGTCTTGAAGCCATCTAGCCGCTGTGCATTGACGTTGTTTTGAACTTCTGGAGTTGGACTTTTGAAGTCCTCCTTTACACCATTTCTCTTCTTTTGTCATTTGGATTTCTTCAAGGCACTTTGGGTTTGCCTTTTTTGTTTTATCCTTTCTTGACTTCACCTTCGGGGTTCTTGTGTCTCCTGATTTTGAGCTTTGAGAGCTGTTTTGATGTGTGCACTTTGGATCCAGTGTCACTCTAGGACCATTTACGGATCATTTCATCGTCTTGGTAACTACATTGCTTCTTTAGACTTGTGAAGTTGTTGTCCCGAAGTTGGGCTCCTTGCTTCCTTTGGTCACCGGGTTGGTTATTCATCATTGGCTGGCTTGCTTTGTGAAGTTTGTAATGTCAGAAAAAATGAGATATATGAAAAGCTCAGATGGGGTGCCTAGGGTTTAATGTCAAGGTTCACAAGCTTTTGGTTGTGTGGTGCTGTACCTAGGTGCTTCGTCATCCCTAATAGTTGTGTGTCTATTCTTTGTTACTTTTCGCAGGTTTAAGAGTAAATTTACAAATTATCTCCTTCAGTCGGTGTTATGTCGTTTACCTTACCTTTGAATGTGGTCTCACCGGAGTCGTGTGAAAATGACACGCTCGTTCGCTCATGTTTTTTTTTCGCTCAAGGCACTCTCGTGAATTTTAACTCGAAGACTTGTTCACACGTTTAAATGAAAGATTAAAGATGACAAACTTAAACTCAAATTGCCCCTAGTATTGATTTGAGGTTTCATGACAACACTTAAACAGATGTGGAATTTGGACCATTTTGTGGATTGTTTTGGATGTTCTATGATGGTTTTTGGACGGACATGCTCACCCTTTTGGAAGCCGAAAAGACGAATTGTTTTGTTCTATTGCCAAGAGATGATTGTTTCATGCGCCTTTATCAAAAGACATACTCAAACCATTTTTTTTCGTTTTGTTAGAGAGAGCATTTATTTATGAAGCATTTGTATATGACTTTATTAAAGATGTGAAGAATGCAAAAGCTTTATTAATGGAAAATATATTCAACAATGCAAAGCACATACATCGAAAAGCTGCTCAAAGTATACTAAAGAGGAAACATGAATGGAAACAAAATATCCTAAAGTCTAAACTAAGAACCGTGAATTTAAAGTGATTTGTAACAAGAAAATTCCCCTAAATATCATCGCATTGAAATCCCTGGTCAAAGTGGTATTGGATCGTGTGCCTGAAAGCCTTGCAATCATCGGTGTCATGACCGAGTAATTGGTGATACTGACAAAACTCACTTAGCTTCCATCCTTTTTGAGGGACCCCGGGCCGGGGGGTGAGAGGTTGTAGCATGTTTCGCTCTTGGAGGTTTTTAAATGCCTGGCTCTGCGGCTGGTTGATGTCAATAAACTTTCTCTGACGGAGGTTCTGTCTAGGTGGTTCTAGTGCTCCAACGGCCCAACCTGATCCTCTTAACCACCGGACGGAGTTCACCTCATGCTGCCTAGTTCTCTTTCGAGTGCCACTTTGGACACAAGCTGCTGTCCTTGAACCATTTCTAGTGTTTTTTCTGTTCCCAAGCTTTAATTCTCCCTTATAGATCCTTTCCTCTAGAACACTGATTTGTCCCTTTAGCATGTCAAAATCAAGAAAGTATGTATAATAAAGTTCATCGATGTACTACTTGTGCAAGTTCTCGATTATCATGTAGATTTGCTCTTGTATGTCCATCTTTGTGACCATAACGGCTGCCTTCGTCCTCCAACGCTTAACGAAGTCGGACATTAATTCACCCTCAATATGTCGAGTGCTCGCAAGATCAGCAGTGGTGACTCCGAAACTTTTAGCGTAGTCAAAATGATGCACAAAAGCTTTGCAGACCTCCTCGTAGGTCTTGGTGTTCATCCTTTGAGTTATGTACCAACGCTGAGGAGTCTTATCAAGATAGCGAGTAAATACTTTGGCCTTCTACTTGTCGTTTAGCATAAGGATGGACATTTCTCTATCGAACATTGCCAAATGAAGCAGTGGGTCAGAGGAAACTTTGCACAGAGGAAGTGTTGGCAACTTCAACTTTGGAGGGAGATCAACCTTGGGATATAATCTAGTGGAAAAGTAGTCAAAACCGTCTGGCTTGTTGGCCCTCTCCATGCGCTCAATATTTTTCAGCATCCCCTTGAAAACTACGGCTAACTAGTCATTGGGAGCAATTTCCCAGACACACACTTGTGAATCCTAGGCTCCCATAGAATCTACCTCGATATAGTCTTATTCATGCGGGAAGTTGATGGGCCTGCCTGCAGGTCTATCCTGAACTCGATGATCAGCCTTGAGGGAGTTGACCTTGTTCCTTAGTTCTTTCGTCTCGAACTCCATGACAGTTAACCAGGCCCCTATGTCGGTTGGATTTCCCTGCCCTGCCATGCTTAGGATTTGGGTTTTCCTGTTTCCAAAGTGCTGTTTGATTGAAAACAAAAGAGGACTGAGCTAAAATTATTGGCCGTGAAGAAGTTCTAGGTTAAAACTTGTTTGGGCTACAAGAAAATCACATGAGCTGGAATGTTTTGAAGATTGTGGGTCGGCATTGAGGCCCAAAATGAGTCGGAAGAGAGGCACATGGGCCGACTCCCCTAAGATTGTTGTTACTTGCATTGAAGGAACTCCCTCACACTTGAGCTTTAGCCTCAATTAGCATAGCTTGGTTGCGGTGTGGACGTTAAGTTGCACCTGCATAACACACTAGAAGCAACCAACTACAAATGGGGTTAAAAGTTAGCAAAAACAAAATTAGAGGAGAACTTGAAAAATTAAAATAAATGAAAATGAAAGAAAATCATCCACGTTGCCTCCCGGGAAGCTGCCCTTCTTTAAGGTCTTTGGCTAGACCGTACCACAGTGAAGTCCTCCAGGATCGAAAATGAATGTTGAAGTGGGCTTCAACGGGTGGGTTGGGCGGGCATCATTTTTCATTGAAGAATGGCCCAAGTATTGAGGTTGATGATCCTAGGTGCGAGGATCATCTTGTGGTGGAGACTCCTCTTCAAATTTAAGGACGAAGACATCCTTATCTTCAATGAACGGTGCAGGGAGAACTCTGGGGTGGACTTTGTCTTCAAACTCTAGTCCAGGATCAAAGGGGAAGGTGGGCTCCACACTTAATGGGTGAACTTTGAGTTTCCTCCCTACTTCATTAGTGCACGGGTGGGGAAAGCCTTGATCCTCCAGGTGAAGATCAAAGTTTAATGGCTCCTCCTCCTCAAATTTGAGGATGTAAATGTCTTCAACTTCTTGGTGAGGCTCGTTGGAAGAGCCTTGATGAAATCAACTTCAGCGGGAGGTGACTCCATGAAGTTGATTATAGCACTCGCCTCTGATGGCTCGGAGGGAGGCGACATCTCCTCCTCCTCAAGGTTAAGGATGTAATCATCCTCATTGTATTGATGAACAAGGGAGGGGGTGACAACTTGGTGGTTGACTTCAGAGGGAGGAAACTCCATGAGGTCAAAGTAGAAACTCTCTTCTGACGAGTTGTCTTCATAATCAAGCTGGTGGTTGTTTGGCGGTGGAGTTTCTGATTCACTTAAGGGAGGAGAGAGAGGGCAACTCAAGTCTTCAAAAGGTTGCTCTAGCTCTTGAATTGTTTCGCTCTCAAGTTGTTGCATAATTTGATCCAGTAGAGCTTGAACATTCATGTTGTTGGTGCTTTGCTCAGCTAACATTGACTCTGCTGCTTGGTACGCAAACTTGATGGAAGTGGTGAAATCCTCCATGAGAGCCTCCAATCTTGACATTGCAACCGGACATTGAGAACGCTCATGGTCTCCTCCACATTCTTGGCATACAATCCATGGGTTGGCGACTTGTGTAAACTCATGATAGTCCTTCACTCCAGTTGGTCTACTCACATATGGTTGGTATCTTGAGATATAATCTGTAATCATGTCCTCCTACCTAGAGCTTCCAACCTGACATTGAGAACTGTCATGGTTTCCTCCGCATCTCTCACACACAAACCATTGATTGTAGTTTTCTTGGCCATAAGAGTAGCCATTCCAACCTCCAGCTAGATCACAATAACCATCTATCAGCTTAAAGTTCCTACAAAGAAACAAAACAAAAATTATACACAAAAGGGAAAATAAGGAAATGAAAAATATGCACAAAAACTAAAAAGATAATTAACGAGATAGTTGGACCGAAGTCCCCCCTATAAGATTTCTCTCTCCTCCGAAAATGGCTTAATCAACTCGAAATGCATTGAAATTTAAGTACATGATAGAGGATGACATTTTGAGCGTAATGGCTTTAGAATTTTGATTTTTCGAATTTCCAATATTTTTTAGTAATTTTAGATTGAATCTGATGAGAAATTGAATTTAAAAAGATTTCAATATCCAAAAATTCTAATTCCAACTCATAAAAATCATAAATATCCTCCTTTACACGTGGCTAAAATTTCATAGTCAAATTCTTTCTGGAAAACCATTCAGCTAAGACATCGGTAAATCTCGGTTTTTACCGGATTTTTTCTATCATTTAGTGAGGCCTACTTAAGGAACCTTATCCCTTGATCAAGCCAGAAGAGGAAGAGCCTTAAGAAACCAAGAAATATAGCCGCCTTTTCTCTCTCACGTTTTGAAGCTCCCGACAAAATCCATCGAAATACCATCAAATTCATCACCTAAACACATCTTTTAATCCCTTTTGCTGCTACAATCATCGAAACAACCTCCACAAAAGGTGTAGAACACCACTAATATCCAAGGGTCAGAAGCTAGTCTTGGACCTAAACCAAAATCGACTCTGGCGAAGCACCGAAAGACTCCCGGCGTGAAGACCCCAATCAATCGCAAGAGCAAAACAGGTTGGAATCCTAATTTCCTAACTCCCTGCAGCTTTTTTAACCTTGTGTTAAAATTTTAGTTCGAACCGACTCTGTAACACCCCTCTCAAATAAACATGTAAAAGTCACTCACGTTAACAGAAAAATAAAACGTCTTACAGCGGAAGAATAAATAACAACAGTAATGCTCACTCGGGTGTCACCTGCCATTACTCGCCCATGCGAGTAACGAAGCAGAACTAAATCCAACAACCAAAATATGTAACACTACTAACCCGCTGTGACAACGAGATATCCCTATACATACTAAGTCCACATCCATAATAGTCGACAAGTGAGCATCTACCCAAATCCCAAATAAACACAACCGCACCATCATACATCCACAGACTGATATCGTTATACAAATAAATTCTATGTACAGCAATTAAAGTAACTCCAACTACCCGGTACCCGCACTTCGGCTTCAACGTTGATCAGCAACCTGCACAATGAGTGTAGTCTCAGCGATAGACGCTGAGTATGCCGGGCCTGGACCTTATTGGTCACTTGTCATTTTTAACCATCTTGATATTAGATTGATTTCATGATTTTCCATTTTACAGATACAATAAATACTGTAATAAACATGCATAAACACATAACCATCCATCTAATCCAAACAGTCATTATAAATATACGCAGCACAGTCACACATCATACAATACAATAGCATTGATAACTCATATGTCATATATTAACAACATCACGTATTACATCATTCGGCCCCCCGGGCCATGACATATCATTTGATTTGGTTAGCACTTTCGGGCGTCAGTTAGGACAACCCGAAATATACTCACTTGGACAGTAGTCCCACGTACACACAAGGTGCTTACTGCCCTGATAATCCGATGACTCCGGGACTATTTCACTTTGCCTTTGTAAAGGCGTTCATTTAGGTGGCCAAGGGCCTGGTGCCAACGGTAGCACACTTCGCCTGAAGATCTATCTAGGTTCGTTCAGGATTAACTAGGGTAAACCCGATACGGGATAACCCAAGAGATCTCTACGCGCGACCAGCAGCCAGTGACTGTCTGGATTAAGGTACATCATCACATTCATTCACACACCACTGTAAACTTCATTAGTTAGGTAGTCAGTTACAGTTTTAATTATAGAGAACATCATTTATTTTGTTGGCTGCCCTGTGGGTCTTACGCATGCCTAGAATGATTCTAGGTAGTATATATGTTAGAGTTGAAGCTCTAGGGACCGACAATGTCGTGTCCTGTTCCTAAGTGTTTTACTTAGGTTATAGCTACATACTTTTAATACTTAGCATATTAGGTCAGGCAACGGTAATTCCAATCACACGTCTCGCATATGTAGTTTTATATAAGTCGATCTATAGTCGACGTAGTATTAGTCCCGTAGGATGTTCGTGCATAAATAAATAATGCAGTAAACGCAGATATCCATCACACACATAATCACATACATACATCCACACAAGTTATTTATCAAACAAATCCGAGCCCGAGGAATTCCTCAGGACAACCCAGATCAAACCCCTTTACATACCGTAAACCGTGTCAAGGTCGCGCAGTGTAGACCGCTAGGGCTATCGAGCGTGCACGTCTGAAGGGCGATCTAGAAATACAAGGAACGCTAAGTGTCAATCCCCATGACAGTATGATTCGGTATTTCCGAATAACGTCTGTAATCCCGGTACTACGCCCCCGGATTTTCAACTGTTACTATTAAAGTATAGTTATCTTAAAAATTCCTTACTCGTAGTAAGTATTAGTACTCGGTTTAACAAAGATGTCGGTTTTTATTCGAACGTCGTGGTTAACACTTTCAAACTTAGGAATTACAGTTTCCATCCTTAGTACTAAATAAGCGTTATGCCTAATACAAAATCGTTCGTTCGTTCGTATAATTAATCCAACTTTTATATCGCATGCATAGGTATATGTTATAACCTATAGCTGCATGCATGGTTACATTTTATAACCTATAGTTGTATGCATTCCATGCAACGTTAGTTTATACTACATAGTATATTACTATTCTTTAATATACCTTATATTATACAACTTCCCAATTATGTAACAAATTGTATTTATTTAAAACCTTATGACTTTATAGTATATAATTGTATTAACAAGTCAATATTCATTGTTTATTATTATATGGTTTGTAAACCATAATATATATGTGCATGTTATTTGCGCCGGTTTGCATATATGTATATATGTACATTGATTTCTTAATGAAACATGAAGCCTTATATTATATGCATGTTCATTCCTCATCCAAGGTTTATTTAACCTTCCAAAAATCATATCTTAGCCATAGTATTTTATGTCATTGTATACTATAGTTTTATATCTTCATTTTGATATATATAATGTATATATATATATATATATATGCATGCGCTAGCATGCTAGTTTTTATAAACAATGCTTTTGACCACATAACATTATTTAGTGTTACACTTATATCCTGATATCACATTGTATGATATTTTATATGTCATTAAACTTTATAACTTATGGTTTTAGTAACTATTCATTGTTGCCGAAAAGGCATGTATTTTCCATTTCATTTCATTTCAAATCCTATACTTTCCAAATACTACAATTTCACTACAATTTTTATAACATACTTAACTTACCATATACTATAACATTTAAATCATATAATATGTATATATTATGGTTTTAAATTTCCAGAAACCCCAAACAGTCCATTAGGTTCTGTTTGTTTTTGTTTTAACCCTTCAACTTTTCATATTTATTCTTTTACCACAAATCTCATAATATTTTTACATAACATATGTTATATCATCCAAACATTACAATAATTATAACATATAGTTTTTATATGTTATTTCTTATATATTATCGAACAACCCATAGCTGTTTGGTATATTTATTTTCCAGCCATAATATTTTCTTTATTTACATAATAACCACATTCATTATAACAAGTTATACATATAGGTTATATTATATGGTTTTAATATTTATTATCCATATAACATATAGTTTTATGTTACTTTATTCCTAACAGCCCCAAGTTGTTTCTATTCCACTTCCACCCACAAATTTTTCCCTTATTTGCATTTTCACCCCATTTTATATTATATACTTCCATGTGTCACAAAAACCATATATTATACACTTTTATCAATATAGCCTTTTATATACTTCCAGAAATTCCCAAATTTAATACTTAGGATATAAATCATCATGTTAACCAAATCATACCTCTACTTTTCGGTATTTACATTCTAAACCCCATAAGTTTTATAAATTCAACATTTCACCTTTAATGTTAATATAAGTTCATAAATTAATCATTCATGACATTAAATTGGTCAAACCTCCTAATATGGTCTATGTTGACCTACTTATTTTCAGTTAGGCCAGAAGTTTGTATATTTACAGTTTGGCCCCTATAATTTTCATAAATTACATTTTTGTCTCAAAACTTAATTAAATTTCATGAAATTCATAGAATAAGGTTTTAATGCCTAGTTTTCGGTTATTATTTCTAGTTAACCCCAAAAATCATTTAAATTAGAGAAAATCCCCAAAATAATTCGGTAATGTTTAGTCATCACTTTAAATTCATTTTAAACCTATTTTTAAATTAATATAGCAATTAAACTAAATGGCCTAAAATGCTTGGCCTTATTACAACAATTAACATAGAATATAATTACACATAATTGTCATAAAAACTATATTGCTTACGGCTTATTATATAGTTTTTCTTTAATGTTTCCTAAAATCATTTAATTAATTCCTATGACATTATATGTCATCTAAACCTCATATTATCAACTAGAAATGTTATAAACATTATAATACATAGTCTAGTCATTTAAGACCATGTTTGGTCTCGGCTTTCATTACCCATACCCCAATATTTTTATAAATTATGTTTTTGACCCATAATTACTTTCCTTGACCTTATAGGTCATTAATACACCAACTAACCCACCAAAAATGTTATTAAACATGTTAATACACAATTAAGTTATATAGTCCCCATAATACCCACGGCTGCTACACTAATGTAACAAAATGCCATAAAAACCACATTGCTTTTGATTTCCAAAGCCACCAAGCACACCAAACTCCTCCTTAGGCTCTCGGCCTATTTTTCAACATAGGATTTATTTAGTTTTTTTTTTTAAATGCTAACCTTTAAAGCTTAATGTATATATCATTAAGGTAGTAAGACTCACTTTAGTATAAGTATGTTTGGTCTGCTTCTTTACGGTTTTGTGCAGGAGGTTTTCAATGAGTTTTCCAACAGCATTTCATTCTATGAAAAGAACACATGTTAGCCATATAAGCAAGGTTATTATCGGTTGGTTTAAGCTTGAAAAAATACAAGATCTTTACCTTGTTTTGAAGCTGGTCTCAAGGCTTGTTTATGCCTGGTTTCAGTGGGCAAAAACATGGTGTTACACCACTACTAATACTAGTTTATATTACCGGTGGAATCAAGAGTATAAGATGGGATTTTTCTTACCGAAACAAGGTCATCCAAGGGTGTTGTTACTACATGTTTCATGGGCATTTCTCCTCTCTGTTTTTACATGAAGAAACAAGTGGAAGAGCTCAGCATAAGCTAGGTATGTTACCGGTAGAAGGAAGAAAAGGATGAGCAGTTTTTTTTTCTTACCGATGCTTAGTACAACAAGGATGTTGTTTGGACATTTTCACTGCATGAACCAGGGTGATTCTTCTCTGTTGGGACGTGAAGAAAGCATTGAATAAACTGGGTATATTGCCGGTATATCAAGGAGGAAAAGCAGTGGGGTTTTTCCTTACCGTAAACATGATCAGACAAGAACATTTGCATAGGTTTTGTTCTTTCGCAAGCTGGGTAACTCTTACTAGTATTTACGTGAAGAAAAGCAGAGGAAAGAGCTTAGGGAAAGCTGGAGAACTGAGAGTATACTACCGGTAGAACAGCAAGCAGTATACATGGTTAGAGTTTACCGAGTTGGATGGAAATGAAACGATTGAGCTTGGATTTCTTTTTGCTTCACAAAGATGGTGTTCTCCTCTTAACAAGACATTTGAAGCAGCTCCCTTTACTTCCCTGTATTCAGTCGAGATACCACACTACTTCAAACACTCACACAGCTCTTGTTTGCTGGATGAAATGGAGATGGTGAGCTGCTCTTGAGAAGTGAGTTAAGTTGCTTCCTTCTCTTCTCCTTATATCAGCTGAGAAACTCCACTATTTCAGGTACCACCTCAGCTTTGTTTGCTGGACAGAAAATGACTTGGGTGAGTTTCTTGAAGAGAGGAGGGCAGTGGGTATTTTTTTTGAGTCAAAAATACTTACCTACAGCAGTAGTAGCATCCATGACGATGGGTGTTATTCTCGGTTTGAACTCGGCAGGGATAGGAGCTAGAGTTTACGTGGGAAGAAGAAGAAGAAGGGTACTGCAGGAAAAGAAAGAAACCGACTAAAGGTAGTAGTGGTAGGTGTTAGTATGGGCTAGAATGTCAAGCGGGAACTTCCTCAAATCGAAGTAGTCAATTAAGCTTGAAGCTGTCAGATGGGACAAGAAGGGATGGGGTCATTAGTTTAATAAAGTCTAAGGTATGCTTTCTTGCTTTAATAAGTGAAGGTGATGGTCATGATGTATAATATGTATATATATGTCATAGGCTGAGTAGTAGTAGGCGGTGGCTCTTGCAGATTTGCAAATGGATAAGAGGCTAAAGAGCAGGCGGAAATAATGAGTGTACAAGTGGGTGGTAGGTTTGCTTAATATAATTATATAAGAAACGTGTTCATGTCACAATAATGCCCATATTTATGTGTGTATTCGGTGGTTCTGCAGGTGGATCAGAGTGATCAAGTTAAACATACGGTAATGATCAGATAAGGTGGGAAGATAATGTTGGTTATCATTATAAAATAAAAAGTACTTATGACTTCTTTAATAAGGTAGAAATGATGGGTGATATATATATATATATACTTCAGTTGGTAACGGTAATGTGCTGGTTTATCAACCTTATACTGGCGGAAATATATTAGCCAAGGTCAAGGGAAACATATTGACCCTAGACATGATTAAGTGATTAACTGTTATTTTTGCACTATTTGGCTATTATTCACAAAACAATGCACATATTTTTGGTTATTTTGGAAAACTTGATTTATACATTTTTAATGTGGTACATTATGTCACATTAGTATTTTTTTAAGGGTATTCGAGACCCTAAAATCAAATAAAACTCATTTTGGAAATAATCTCACAAAAATGTGCTTTAAGAAAGCTTAGTGCAAGTTTTGTGTTCCAATGAGTTTCTGAGCTTGGTTTCCCTTGGAAATGGTTTTAATGTGTTCATTTATGAGTTATAAGGCTCAGATTAAAATTTTAGGTCAAACAGAGTTCGTTTGAATATTTAGTCACCCTAAAAGCTCAAAGGGTGTAATTGTTGCTTTCTGTTAAACTTTGTTGTGTTTAATTTATTTTTAAGGCATGTTTAGGCCTTAATTTAATTGATTATATGTTTAGTCAACATTTAATTAAGTAGGGGTATTTCAGACTCCTTTCAGCTTTTGAATCGTCATTTTCTTTCATTTCCGCCTAATAACTTGTTTTCCAAGTTTCGTGTTAAATTCGAATTCAAACCGAACTTTTTTTATTACTAACATATTGGAAATCATTCAGACTACGTACCCATATTTTTTTTAGCCGAAAACACTACCAGGAACCACCAAAAGGCCACCGCCGGTGGCAAGTTCGAGCCTGCGGACAGCCTGTCTGAGGTCCCGGACGGTCTGTCTGTGGCCTCTGACATCCTCGGATCCGGATTTTAAATTTTGAAAAGTTAGGGTTTTATAAATCCTGTTTGGGCCCATGGACGTCCTGTCCGTGACCCCAGACTTTTCAAAATTTTCATTTTCTTTTCAATTCGACCTTTCTGTATAACTAAATTAACTAGGATGCGTGGGTTCAGACATTCTGTCCGTGGCCACGGACGGAATCAAAATTTGACCTAATTTTGCCTCCGAAACCCTAATTTAGGTAATTTCACTTTTCACTTTTGATTTCTATCAAAAATAGCTAAAACATAAAAAATCAGAAACGTGCACACTTAGGTTGAATCGACCTCATAATAAGCCGTAAATGACATAATTAGAGGGAAAACGACCTAGGAGGGGTAATGAAAGTAATTTGAACCCTGAATAAGTTGAATACCAAGCGCTCAATCCGAACTCGCCTTTCCTAATTTACCCTAGGTCAAATTTAGGTGGTGACTCTAAATAGGTTTTGGAGAGCTAACTTGGGTTTTAATAATTATAGTTATATAACTTAGTTATTAAACTTAGGTTATAGGTGGACCTAGAACCCAGTCAGATCCTAATCAACACAAATCAACTTAGGATAGGGGTTTCAGATATCAAGGCTCACAGATCTAAACAACAACTCAGCTAGGAACAAGGTAGTATAACTCAACGATGCATTGAGAAAATTGCAAAATGACTACTGTGAAATACTTGCTGCTCATGAAAGGTTAAAGATGAAAAACAACCTGAATTGGATGAGATGATTTCTACTCTTAGCAAAAAGGGAAAATAACTAGCATCCCTCAAAGAAAAATGTGTAGAACTAGAGAAATCTGCTATAACACCCAAATGGAGTGGTAGATGATCGATCGCGTACCATGCGGGCACCTATCGACAAGGAGTTTGTCACATTTGCAGATAATCTGGTCACCACACCTCTAGATGTCATAGAACTCGATTCATGTGACACTAGAAATTAAGAAATATTGGACTAAAAAGGGTGGTATAAAGGGATCACAGAACATAGATTGTTGGTGATAATGAGCCCAAGTATTTTTGGAACCCTAATCCCACAAACTAACGTGCTAAGTACAGAATCGAGCGGGATGGGATCCCTGCTGGTACATCAATAGCGGGTTCACAAAACACTTGACATGAGACAAGTGGAAGTTCCTCTCACTTGAATCAGGAGGCCAAGGATCCATTTCCTTTGGCAACAAGAAAAAGGTAAAATCATCGGTGTAGGTTAGGTAGGTTTGTTATCTGATTATGTTATTGATAATGTCAACCTAGTTGATGGGTTCAAATTTAATTTTCTTATTGTATCTCAAATTTGTGACAAAGGAAACTTAGCTCATTTCTATTCAATACATTGTAGTATAATAAGTCTGAGTGATCAAAAGAAATGTTAAGAGGAAAGAGATGGAGACATGTGTATATAACGAGTCTAAAGGATATTGACAGTTTAAATCTTCCATGTCTAACTGCATCAATAGATGACTATACATTATGACACAAAAGACTAGGGCATGTTAGCATATCATTGTTAAGAAAATTAGTCAAAAATTAGTTGGTGAGAGGTTTTCCGGGGATTAAGAAAACTGAGACCAATCTTTATGATGCCTGTGTGAGAAGTAAACAAACTAAGACCTCCTTCAAGTCAAAAACCATTGAGAGTACTTCCTTACCAATTGAACTACTCCACATGGATCTATACGAACCATTACGGATCAGAAGTTATGGAGGAAACTGGTTTGTATTTGCTATTGTTGATGATTACTCATGTTTTGTGTGGACTATCTTTATTTCTCTCAAGGATGAAGTCTTTGAGAAATTTCAAGTATTTGTAGGACAAGTACAGGTTCAACTCAAAATCAAAGCTCTACGATTAGATCATGGTTCTGAATTTGAGAATCATAACTTCATGGAGTTGTGCAACAAACAAGGAATTAATCACACATTCTAAGCACCTATGACACCTCAATAGAATGGGGTAGTGGAGCGCTAAAACAGAACATTGCAAGAAATAGCACGAGCCATGCTACTAAGGAGCGGTCTCCCATATATCTTTTGGGCAGAAGTTGTGGCAACCGCGTGCTACATCACCCATTGAACACTTGTTCGACCAATCCTCAACAAAACCCCTTATGAGTAGCTCGAAGGAAGAAAACCAAACATTAGTCACTTTAGAATATTTGGATGTAAGTGTTACGTTCATAACAATGAAAAGAATTACCTAGGGAAGTTCGATGAAAGAAGTAGAGCGTACAAAGTCTTCAACAAAATAACTTCAAGAGTAGAAGAAAATGTACATGTGGTGTTTGACGAAGTTGAACCTCATGTGATAAGAGGTGCTAATGAAGAAGAAGCATTTGGATTTGATTTGACCAGACAAAACCACACTGAAAATAACAAAGATGAGTTGCCAACTGAAGAACTCATGCCCGACCAGTCAGCGATAGGTCAAAAACCTGATAGCGAAGAAGATGTTGAAGAAGCAATCAACAATCCTCTATCACCAACAATGATTCATCAATCTTGAGTCTTGTATAAGAACCATCCTCTAGAGAATGTCATTTCTGACATCTCCAAAGGAGTTTAAACAAGATCACAAGCACGAGATCTCCTCACCTTCTCAACTACAGTTTGATCCATTGACCCAAGAACATTAAAGAAGCACTCCCAAACTTAGACTAGATAAAAGAAATGCAAAAAGAACTTAATCAATTTGAGAGATGTAAGGTTTGGTATCTTATACCTCGAGCTTCACATCAAGGAGTACTTGGAGCAAAATGAGTCATTATAAACAAAATGAATGAGATGAGAGAAGTTGTAAGAAATAAAGCTCGTCTTGTGGCACAAGGACATCGTCAACAAGAGGGAATAGCTGTAACACCCTGGATTTTGCCTCAAGACATAGGTAATAAAATAACAAAGCTAACGGTGAAAACGGCTTCGAAAACGGAATCCAAACGAGCCCTAAAGGTGCAAAACAAGCCTGGTCCGAACTTGTGTCCGGACATGGGAAGTTCGGACACAAGCCGAGATAATTAAACTGTGAAAATCCATCCGTCCGAACTTGTGTCCGGACATTGATGTTCGGACACAAGTCGAGAGTTAAAAAGGTTTGAAAACCAGAGGCGTCCGAACTTGTGTCCGGACTTGGAAGTTCGGACACAAGTAAGTTTGAAAAGTCCGAGAAATTTAACGTGGCGTGTCCGAACATCGACGTTCGGACCAAAGTTCGGACACACCAAAACAGAGAGCCTCTGAAACATTCGGGACCTGTCCGAACATGGATGTCCGGACGGACGTTCGGACAGGTCCTGATGGGCATCCTTTCCAGCGCAAACAGAACCAAATTAACATCAAAATCAACCATAAAACTCAGCAATCAAAGGAGAATCATTCCAATAACTTGGTACCTCAAATGATAGCAAAATACACCACCGCAAGATCTCTTACACAATAAGTATCTCTTCATCAAATCCAAGACTCCTTAAAGAATTATTCGAGTAAAACACTTCAACTAGATAGCAGCGGAATAGCAAAATCCAAAAGGCGTTACCGCCACACTCTAACAGAGAGTGCTCAGGCTTAAACCACTAACCAAAACCAAAACGTTTCCAAAACTTGTAAAACATAGCGAATTCAAAACATAACTCAACTCGTTCCAAACGTAGTAATTGTCCAATCATCCTAAGCTATGTGATAGCGTGTCCCAATCCCCAAATCAGCCATGAGTACCTGCGATCATAAAACAACAATAGAAAACGCGAAGGGATCGCGCAAATCAGCGAAACTGAGTAAACATTAACCGGTTGCACTGTAAAATATATTTGGAAACCCATTTGAAATTTTAAAACCATACTTGTACAGAAACGTAAACCACAACACCAATTCCAAATATCAATCACAAAACATTTCGGGGAGAACTTTCCAAGAATCAAATCAATGGCTTACACGGACGACCCCCAAATCGGGTCGCAACAATTACAATCCCACCTCACTCTATGTCCTTAAGTGTGCACACCCCCCAGAAGGTAACTTGCGACCCAAGGAGTAGATCAGTAGAGCTTAACTGCAAGTATGTCTGCAGGCAAAAATACGAAGAATATCCACGGGGTACATAGTACCATAGTTACACGGAGCGCCATATAGGCACCAACAAATTACATGGAGCACCAAGAGGTACCAACAATTCCAAATAACCAATTCAAAGAAAGTCTCCCAAACCTTTATTCAAACCTTTCGCAAAACATCTCACCAGAATACACAGGGGAAAATAATTCCCAAACTTCCACAATCTCAAACAACAGTAAATCCAAATCCTCGATAATCACAAAACACAGAGGTAAGAATGTTGAGCACAACATTTACCGGATACGCTCACAGCCACCAAATCACTCAGCAAGGTCAGTAGTAGCGTTCGTCAGGGAACTCGGTGTCTAGAATCGCAAGCAGAAATACAATCAGGATCTACTCAAACCAAAGAATTAATAACTAACCTTACCAACGGATTCCCCTTACCCTTCTACAAAAACCGGCACCAGAGAAGCGGCCTAACGACGCTGGAGAATAAGAGCGTGAATTCAAGAGGGGTGGGAGCTTGAAGAAAGAGAGAAGAGTGGAGGCAGTAGGTTGAAGATGGAAGCGATCGTGATAGCGATCGTGGTATTAAATAGAAAACAATATGGAAATAATTAAAGGATTAGTCTTAACTAATAAATGTATTTAGATTAGTGAGAGGAGAATTTTAAGTAATGTTGTAAAATAACTTGAAATGAGTTTATAAATAAGATTTCAATTTAAAGGTAAATGAATAACGTTAAAATCATGGAAGGATCTAGATTCAAAATTTAGAGAGATAAATAAATACTATTTGGCTAAAGTAAAAAAAACAAAATAGAAGAAGGGCTAACTGATCGTTAGTGAAAGATGAGGAGAATTATCTAAATAATTAGATAAAATGAATAAATACATAATAGCTGAATAAATGAGTTAGGAAGAGGAAAATATTTTAGAGAGAAGTAATCAAATTTGTATTCTTGAACATAATATAGTTATCTGAAATGAACATAATTATACCTATGTATATTGCTTCTCTGGGCCTTTATTAATCTTACCCATAACTTCCTTGACTATATGCTAATTTAATCCTACGCCAAAATTCACGGGTATTTCATCTTATCCCCCTTAAATAAAGCTTCGCCCTCGAAGCTAAGCCTAGATGATATCCCAACCAAAACTGATTCTGAAAGCTGAATCCGACTGAACTTGACATAAGTCTTAAACGGTTACCTGCTCGAAAAGCTGAGGGTATTTCTTCTTCATTTCCTCTTCGACCTCCCACGTTGCCTCCTCAGTCCCATGATTCGACCATAACACCTTGAATAAATCTAGTCCCCGGCAACGGCGCCATTTTGCAAACGTTGTAAAATGAGTGGTTAAACTGGAGTAAAAATAAAGAAAAGAAATTAAAACTCAAAATAAACGTCGGGCTGCAAACAAAATCCCGGTCGTGGTAGTATAGTAAAAATGTAAGCGACCGGATGTCGAACCGTGGGACTAATGTGCATATTATAGTACCTAAGCGTGTCACAAGAGGGGGGATTAATTGACTTGTTTTTATAAATAAAAAGGAAAGATTAAATAAACTAAGTTAACAGATAAACTAAACGGGACTCCGGTTCAGATTAATATTATCTGCTCTTTCATGCTAGGTCTACTGGTTTAATTATAATTGTTTGGCAATCCTGTTTTTATTCTTAAGGACTAAATCATAGCCTCATAAGAACTCGTTCCAGTTGTGCAAGGTCCGATGAAAACTCAAGCACCTACTGGTGGACGGCAGAGGAGTATGAGGATTTTATTCTTGCAACTTGAAAATACTACTCATTAAATCATAATAAGCTTTCTCCAGTTATACGGCTTAATTAACCTATCTATTTATCACCTGGTCTGATCAAAATAGACTTAGAAAAGCAATTTAATAAACTCATGACATTTATTAAAAAGATGCGAGAAAACCTTTAAGCGTAACAAACTTCATAAAATTAAAACCAGTAAAACATATTGCATAATAATATACAGATACATATAATTATTCCCAGAGTATATGTAAACTAGCCTAACATATTAATAGTTTGATCTTCTATTTAAATACGTGAGACTAGAGGTGAGAATAATGAGATGAAAAGAAAACAAATGGAGAAGCGGGAGATTAGAAGTGAAATGAACGAGTGTGAGTGAAAGTGTAGTGGTACGAAGATGGAATGATGGTGTGAATTGGAACTCCAGGAGGAACCACGGACGAACCTCTGGAAGGACACCGGAGAAGATAAGTTGAGCATGGTATTTATAGAGGAAGTGAAGAGTGGAAGCACGTTCATTGCCCTTGATTGCAGCTCCTCATTGATTGAGGCTCATTGATTGCAGGGGACAGGGCTGCAACGCGTGCGTGATTTCTGGTAGGCGGTGGGCGGAGTAGATGGATAAGGTAGAAACAAGTCGACGGCGAAGTCGACGAGCGAAGAAGATAAACCGTTGCGTTAATTTCCAGATCTGTAATTTACACATGTCCGCATGGTGTCCGCTGTTCTTTAGGCGGTTGTATGTTACTCATGTCCGCCTATAATGAGGTGGTACTTGGGCGGTTCTTCTTCATGGTCACGTCCGCCTATATTGAGGCGGTTGCAGCCTCTATGTTTTGTGCGCCTAAATTGAAGCGGTCTCCTCTCTGTTCCGTCCGCCTATAAAATGGGGTGGTTGCCCTCTACCTTGTCCGCATGTTATGGGGCGTTTTGCCCCCTCTACCTTGTCCGCATGTTATGAAGCGGTACAGGGGCGGTCACGGCACATAAATAAGCCACTGCGTGCTTCTCGCGTGGCTCTATTTAATCCTTTATAATATATGTCTTTATTTGGCATTTTTCCTACAATTTAACACATATAAACATCAGTTAATATAACAACATAATTATAGGAAAAACCCAAGATAAGTGAGAAACATTACTAAACATGCTGCAATTTATAAGGTGATTAAACCTTAAATAGTCTATATATTTTGCACTTATCAAACTTCCTCACACTTGACTTTTGCTTGTCCTCAAGCAAATAAGGAATATAATTATCTCTAAGCCATAATAATAAAAAAAGATTAAATAAGTGTAGAAGGGAATTTAGACAAAGTGACAATTGAAAGGATAATCTGCTCCTAGAAGTATTTTTATAAACAGTGAAGAAGAATAATTAATAAAAGCATAGAAAAACTAGACTGTAGAAAACAAGTTAGATTAACCTGGGATTCAACCAATTTCAATTCTCTAACCCGGAATGACAAGGGGTGTGAAGTAATGCCTTATTCCGCAATACCTTTCAACACACATACTCATGTTTATAAATATAATAGCAATTTATTTACTCTTTCTTTTTTTTTGAATGTGCAAATTGTATATACAAAGCACATATTATTATTTATATATTTTTTTTTTGAATTGCATTATTTTTCTGTACCCTAGACTTTTCTCTCTATCCTTGTAGCGGTGGTTGGGTCTTCTATCCCAGATCACGAGACCTTAGGTAGATAGGTTTAAAGCACCCCAAAGAACTTAATAACCGGATAGACGAGGCTGTTTTTGGTTAGAAAATTCATAAACAGTGGAGTACCTTGTCTTTATCCTTTTCTTTCCTTGACTTTCACATATTTCCATAATCCCAACTAACTAAATTGGTTTTTACAACTAGCAGATCTATCATTTTTGAGTGGAAATAGAGTATTTTGAAGGAAAATAATTTTATACAAACTTCTTAAAATAAAAACTATCTTTCAGTTGTCACTTGACATAATTTCAGACACTTCTACAATTATTTTATCTCATTTTTTCATCATTTTTTTTAAAATTTAGGCAGTTTAGAGTAGCAAAAAGTGAGTGTGGCATTATCGAACTACTGTCATATTTTCAGGGAAAGGTCTCTCCTTCCTCACACTTAAGAGGAGCAATGTCCTCATTGTTCAGAATTAAATTCAAGAAAAGGACCTTTCAAAATATGACAGATTCATAAAGGAAGAATTGAAACTCCCCTTGTATCGTAGATTGAGGAAGGTATCCTTCCTCACACTTAAAGCTTGGTAGGGTGAGACGTTCCTCACACTTAAGTTTGCGCAAGTGTTCAAACCGAAGATATCGAAATTCCTAGAGAAACTGAGGTTGCTCCCATAGGCGAGTTCAGCTATATGTTCGAATATAGGATTTATTCTCAAAAGGGAAACATATATAGCCAGCAGAACTCAAGTGGCACCAAAAGAAAATAATAATATGAAAAACATAAATAATTAGGCATAAAAATAATGCAAAAACAATAAAGCACTACAATAGATAAAACAGGAAGTAAACTGAACTGTTACCTTCCTAAAGTCTGATAAGGTTAAACAGTATTGTCTACAAATGTTAGTAAACAACAGAGAAATTAAAATACAATAAAATAAAGATAACAATAAAATAAAATCACTGCGGTGGTGGTGGAGGCTGCACTGGTCCCTGGCCTATCTGAGCAAGGAGATGCTGCATGAGCTGAGCAGTCTGTGCATTCTGCTGCGCTGTCTGTGCATGCAACTCGTCACTCCGGTCCAAGCGCTGTATCACCGTGCCTGCTCAGCCAGAATCCTCTGCTGGGACTGCTCAAAGCTCTCAAACCTCTGATGGAAGGCCTGGAACTGAGTTTGGAGATCTGTCGAGATAGGTACAGGAGCAGGAATCTACATCACGGCAGTAGTCGGCACGTAGGGCTCCTCTCCCTGTGCAGTGTCAGCGGACGGTGGTCGGGATCAGCTGAAGGTGTAGCTCCCGTAGAGGGCATTGCTGTTGTGGAAGATGCAGTGGAAGACCGAGCAGCGGTACCCCTGACCCAAGTACCGTCATCTAAACGCATAAAGCCCCAGCTCCGCACAGTCTGCAGTGTGACTGGGCGCTTTCCTGATCGGAGCTCTAAATCTCGCTTGACCTCTGGTGGGAGTGGGAGGACACCGACAAGGTGGTACCCGATGAAGAAGGGAAAAATGGGAGTGATCTTCTTCTTCTTCGTCCTCAGGTAGGAGACCACCTTATGGAGTTGGCCGAACATGATGTGGCTGAAGGAGATGCGCTGCGTGGGTGGAGATGGACCTAGGAAGTAGTCTAGTAAAGCGCAATCCTCATCAGAAGCATCGTGCGCCCGATGGGCGAATCTGATGACTGAGGATCCGGGAGAAGCCCTTGCTGCAGTGTGGGGAAGCTCGCGAAAGGAGGACATCCTTTTCCTCCCTCCCTCGATGTCAGATCCTCCGACCTACAACCTGAAGCCACCTAGACTTCGACCTCTGCAAGTACTCCTCTGTGAATCCTCGGATATCGTCAGGACCATCCGGGAACTGTAGGAGAGAAGTGAATGTCGAGGGTGTGATCTCCACGGGGTGATGGCGTACGTAAGAGGTAATGCTCAGATTGCCCGCCCGGGCATTAGCATAAAACTCTCTAACCAGCTCCGGACAAAAGACTCCCGACCCCGTCTTTAGGACCATCGTAAGTCCTAATCTGGCAAACAGGGTATTCACCCCTGCAGCCTCTAGCACCGCAGGCTCAAATCTCCTCTCCATAATAAAATCCTTGCCTAATCATACCAGGCACGAGCCTCTGCTGAAACAAGCCGTCGTCCCGAAGACGAGGTGCAGAAGAAGATGCACCGGGCAATCGCCACCACGTATACGAGGCATACTAATATATTTTAAAAAATTAAAAAGCAAACAAACATTAACAGCATAACAACTAATATTAAATATTAAACAGGGTATTAATAACATGAAAATTAATATACAACAACTACCTAAAATCAATCAACAACAACAACATAAAATTAACAAATAATAACAACATAAACATTAATAAACAACATAAAAATTAATATCAAACAGAACATTATATTTGACAAACACAACTTAGCAAATTAGCAAAATAGAAAACAAGATGAACAAAGAATGTGGAATATAAACAGAATAATTATACAACATAAATTCTATCGAAAATTCGACAGAACCTCCCCTAAAATTCTACGATTCTCCACAATTAATTCAGTCAAACACAAGGTAATTTAATACCGTTATCAGCCTAAATCCACATATAACATCCTATAATCATAATTATTCAGTTAATAACAACAAGGTATTACAGAATTCGAAAATGCATTTTTGAACAAGCAATTCTCGTATCTACATATACCTAAATTTGGAATTCACCCAAAACAACAAATTTAAGTATAATTAGTGTAGATTAAACTTGTATATGTATATTATGATTAATAGAAGAAGAATTCGAAGACAAATTTGCAAATTAACTCGAAATTTCGAAACGGTTAACCTAGGGTTTCGAAAATTCAGTCTCTAATTTCTCCTAATGTAGTTCATCATTTGCGGATTGAAGCTATAGAAACGTAGAGAATTGAAAAACGAAGATTTCGGTACTAACCTTGCGTGATTTGATGAAGAATTGAAGAAGATGTGGGCAATTGAGGAAGGGGAGTCGCGCACGAGCTTGTTCGTTCTTCGCTTCTGTTCTTCGTCGCGAGTTCGAGCTGAGCAGAATTAGGGAAGAATGAAACGATGAAACGCTGCGTTCTTTTTTTTTCTATTTCGTGACTCGTTCGCGCCGTTTCAGGCGGTTACGGGTGTGACTCGTCCGCGTGTTATTAGGCGGTCACGGGTGTGACTCGTCCGCGTGTTATTAGGCGGACACGGCTGTCTGCTCTGTTCGCCATTTTTTTTTTGATTTTAACGGAAACATGTACATTAAATAATTACAATAAAAATGGATATAAATTATAAGTTATAAATAAAATGACATAAAGTTAAATGTTAGGACAATGGAAATTAAATGTTAGGGACGATGGAAATTTAAATGTTAGGGACAATGGAAATTAAATGTTAAGGACAATGGAAATTAAATGTTAAGGACAATGGAAATAAATGACAGAAAATTAAATGACAGAAATTATAAGTTAGTAGTTAGTATACTGGAAATTTGAAGGACATGGAATTTAAATAACAAAAATATAAGAGTTAGTAATTAGATGTCAGAAGTTAGATGTCCGTAGTCAGATGTCCAAAGTCAGGTGTCCAATTATATTAACAGATTATTAGATGATTAATATTTAACAAAATATAGTAGATAATTAATATAAACAATAAACAAAATATTATAGACATAATATTAACAGAATAAAAAGAACAGAATATTTATAATTAAACAGGTGAATAATCCGGAGCTTAGGAACTAGAATAAATCTAGTCCCGGCAACGGCGCCATTTTGCAAACGTTGTAAAATGAGTGGTTAAACTGGAGTAAAAATAAAAGAAAAGAAATTAAAACTCAAAATAAACGTCGGGCTGCAAACAAAATCCCGGTCGTGGTAGTATAGTAAAAATGTAAGCGACCGGATGTCGAACCGTGGGACTAATGTGCATATTATAGTACCTAAGCGTGACACAAGAGGGGGGATTAATTGACTTGTTTTATAAATAAAAAGGAAAGATTAAATAAACTAAGTTAACAGATAAACTAAATGGGACTCCAGTTCAGATTAATATTATCTGCTCTTTCATGCTAGGTCTACTGGTTTAATTATAATTGTTTGGCAAGATCCTGTTTTTATTCTTAAGGACTAAATCATAGCCTCATAAGAACTCGTTCAGAAGGCCGGTGATGAAACTCAAGCACCTACTGGTGGACGGCAGAGGAGTATGAGGATTTTATTCTTGCAACTTGAAAATACTAACTCATTAAATCATAATAAGCTTTCTCCAGTTATACGGCTTAATTAACCTATCTATTTATCACCTGGTCTGATCAAAATAGACTTAGAAAAGCAATTTAATAAACTCATGACATTTATTAAAAGATGCGAGAAAACCTTTAAGCGTAACAAACTTCAATAAAATTAAAACCAGTAAACATATTGCATAATTAATACAGATACATAATAATTATTCCCAGAGTATATGTAAACTAGCCTAACATATTAAATAGTTTGATCTTCTATTTAAATACGTGAGACTAGAGGTGAGAATAATGAGATGAAAAGAAACAAATGGAGAAGCGGGAGATTAGAAGTGAAATGAACGAGTGAGTGAAAGTGTAGTGGTACGAAGATGGAATGATGGTGTGAATTGGAACTCCAGGAGGAACCACGGACGGAACCTCTGGAAGGACACCGGAGAAATAAGTTGAGCGTGGTATTTATAGAGGAAGTGAAGAGTGGAAGCACGTTCATTGCCCATTGATTGCAGCTCCTCATTGATTGAGGCTCATTGATTGCAGGGGACAGGGCTGCAACGCGTGCGTGATTTCTGGTAGGCGGTGGGCGGAGTAGATGGATAAGGTAGAAACAAGTCGACGGGCGAAGTCGACGAGCGAAGAAGATAAACCGTTGCGTTAATTTCCAGATCTGTAATTTACACATGTCCGCATGGTGTCCTCTTGTTCTTTAGGCGGTTGTATGTTACTCATGTCCACCTATAATGAGGTGGTACTTGGGCGGTTCTTCATGGTCACGTCCGCCTATATTGAGGCGGTTGCCTCTATGTGTTGTCCGCCTAAATTGAAGCGGTCTCCTCTCTGTTCCGTCCGCCTAAAAATGGGGCGGTTGCCCTCTACCTTGTCCGCATGTTTTTTGGGCGGTTGTCCCCTCTACCTTGTCCGCGTGTTATGGGGCGGTTGCCCCCTCTACCTTGTCCTCATGTTATGAAGCGGTACAGGGGCGGTCACGGCACATAAATAAGCCACTGCGTGCTTCTCGTGTGGCTCTGTTTAATCCTTTAAATATATGTCTTTATTTGGCATTTTCCTACAATTTAACACATATAATACATCAGTTAATATAACAACATAATTATAGGAAAAACCCAAGATAAGTGAGAAACATTACTAAACTTGCTGCAATTTATAAGGTGATTAAACCTTAAATAGTCTATATATTTTGCACTTATCACTAAGCTATGTGATAGCGTGTCCCAATCCCCAAATCAGCCATGAGTACCTGCGATCATAAAACAACAATAGAAAACGCGAAGGATCGCGCAAATCAGCGAAACTGAGTAAACATTGCCTCAACCTGTAAAATATATTTGGAAACCCATTTGAAATTTTAAAACAATACTTGTACAGAAACGTAAACCACAACACCAATTCAAATATCAATCACAAAACATTTCGGGGGAGAACTTTCCAAGAATCAAATCAATGGCTTACACGGACGACCCCCAAATCGGGTCGCAACAATTACAATCCCACCTCACTCTATGTCCTTAAGTGTGCACACCCCCCAGAAGGTAACTTACGACCCAAAGGAGTAGATCAGTAGAGCTTAACTGCAAGTAATGTCTGCAGGCAAAATAATAAGAATATCCACGGGGTACATAGTACCAATAGTTACACGGAGCGCCATATAGGCACCAACAAATTACACGGAGCACCAAGAGGTACCAACAATTCCAATAACCAATTCAAAGAAAGTCTCCCAAAACCTTTATTCAAACCCTTTCGCAAAACATCTCACCAGAATACACAGGGGAAAATAATTCCCAAACTTCCACAATCTCAAAACCACAGTAAATCCAAATCCTCGATAATCACAAAACACAGAGGTAAGAATGTTGAGCACAACATTTACCTGGATACGCTCACAGCCACCAAATCACTCAGCAAGGTCAGCAGTAGCGTTCGTCAGGGAACTCGGTGTCTAGAATCGCAAGCAGAAATACAATCAGGATCTACTCAAACCAAAGAATTAATAACCTAACCTTACCAACGGAATCCCTTACCCTTCTACAAGAACCGGCACCAGAGAAGCGGCCTAACGACGCTGGAGAATAAGAGCGTGAATTCAAGAGGGGTTGGGAGCTTGAAGAAAGAGAGAAGAGTGGAGGCAGTAGGTTGAAGATGGAAGCGATCGTGATAGCGATCGTGGTATTAAATAGAAACAATATGGAAATAATTAAAGGATTAGTCTTTAACTAATAAATGTATTTAGATTAGTGAGAGGAGAATTTATAAGTAATGTTGTAAAATAACTTGAAATGAGTTTATAAATAAGATTTCAATTTAAAGGTAAATGAATAACGTTAAAATCATGGAAGGATCTAGATTCAAATTTAGAGAGATAAATAAATACTATTTGGCTAAAGTAAAAAAAAACAAAAATAGAAGAAGGGCTAACTGATCGTTAGTGAAAGATGAGGAGAATTATCTAAATATTAGATAAAATGAATAAATACATAATCTGAATAAATGAGTTAGGAAGAGGAAAATATTTTAGAGAGAAGTAAAATCAAATTTGTATTCTTGAACATAATATAGTTATCTGAAATGAACGTAATTATACCTATGTATATTGCTTCTCTGGGCCTTTATTAATCTTACCCATAACATCCTTGACTATATGCTAATTTAATCCTACGCCAAAATTCACGGGTATTTCATCTCATCCCCCTTAAAAGAAAGCTTCGCCCTCGAAGCTAAGCCTAGATGATATCCCAACCAAAAGACTGATTCTGAAAGCTGAATCCGACTGAACTTGACATAAGTCTTAAACGGTTACCTGCTCGAAAAGCTGAGGGTATTTCTTCTTCATTTCCTCTTCGACCTCCCACGTTGCCTCCTCAGTCCCATGATTCGACCAAAACCCTTGACCATCCGGGTGGACTTCGATCGGGTTTCTCTAGTCTTGGTGTCCAATACTTTAATGGGTACTCCTCATATGATAGGTTCTGCTCCAATTCCAGCACCTCAGGCTGTAGAACGTGGGATGGGTCGGGAACGTAACGCTTCAACTGAGAGACATGAAAAACATTATGGACCCTCTCCAGCTCCCCAGGTAGTGCCAATCGTAGGCCACCTCTCCAATTCTCTCCAGGACTTCGTAAGGACCCACGAATTTGGGGCTTAATTTCCCCTTCTTCCCAAATCTGGTTACCCCTCTCACAGGAGACACCTTCAGGAAAACTCTATCACCAACTTCGAATTCAACCGGTCTCCTCTTTAAGTCGGCATAGGACTTCTGCCTGTCCTGGGCTGCTTTCATTCGGCTCTGGATGGTTCGGACCTGCTCCATCGTCTCCTCTATCAGCTGGGGTCCCAATATCACTGTCTCACTGATGTCGCTCCAACATAAAGGGGTTCTGCATTTCCTCCCATACAAGGCTTCATAGGGAGCCATCTTAATACTAGAGTGGTAACTGTTATTGTATGAGAACTCCACCAGGTGAAGTCTATCTGCCCAAGTCCCTTGAAAATCCATGACACATGCCCGAAGCATGTCCTCCAAGGTCTGGATAGTCCTCTCTGTCTGACCATCTGTCGCCGGGTGAAAGCAGTGCTCAACTTCAATTTAGTACCCATAGCTTTCTGAAACTGCTGCCAGAAATGTGCTAAGAATCTCGAGTCCCGATCAGATACTATCGTCTGAGGCACGCCATGGTATCTGACCACATTCTTAATGTAGGCGTCCACTAGCTGGCTCATAGACCAAGTGCTCTTCATAGGTATGAATCGAGCGGACTTGGTGAGTCGGTCCACGATCACCCATATCTGGTTGACTCCACCCTTCGCCGCGGTAGCCTACAAAGTCCATAGAAATAGAGTCCCACTTCCATTTGGGTACCTCCAAGGCTGCAACAATCCTCCCATCCTCTTATGCTCGAACTTCACCTTCTGACAGGTGAGGCATTTAGACACAACTCTGCTACCCCCTCCCGCCTCTCTTCGCCATTCTACCTCCCGCTTCATCTTCGGCCACCAGAACAGCTTCTTCAGATCTTTACAACTTATCTCCGCCTGGGTGGACTGAATAGGGGTATTATGAGCCTCCTTCATCAGTCTCTCTTTCACATCTGCACAACTCTGAGGGACGCACCAACGGCCTCTGAATCTAAAAATGCCATCATCGGGGATTTCGAACCCTTCTGCCTTCCCTTCCTTTAACTTCTCTCTGATTTGTTCCAACTTAACATCAGCCGGCTGTCCCTTGAGTATCTCCCCATAGATGTCGGAAGAGGCACTCATATACAACTTCACCTCGTGCTCTACTCCCCCAGACTCCATCCTCCAAATTCAGCCTCTGAAATTCCCGAGCTAGCTCACCAGGGAGGACCCACATAGAATTCACTGAATGACTCCTCTTTCTGCTTAACGCATCTGCTACTAAGTTGGACTTCCCTTCATGATACAGAATCTCCAAATCATAGTCCTTAATCAGCTCTAGCCATCGTCTCTGCCTCATATTCAAATCCTTTTGGGTGAAAATATACTTGAGGCTTTTATGGTCGGTGAAGATCTTGCACGAGACACCATAGAGGTAGTGTCTCCAGATCTTGAGTGCAAAAACCACGGCTGCTAACTCCAAGTCATGCGTCGGATATCTGGTCTCATACTCTTTCAACTGTCTCGACGCGTAAGCTATGACCTTCCCGTGCTGCATCAGGACGCACCCTAAGCCATAATTTGGAAGCATCGCTGAAAACTTCAATCCATCTGTCCTGAAGGCAAGTCAGAACTGGAGCGTGGTCAACCTCTTCCTCAATGCCTGGAACGCCTTCTCACAGTCGCTGTCCCACTGGAACTTGATCACTTTCTTCATAAGGTTGGTGAGAGGTCTCGCTATCTTCGAAATTCTTCACACGAAACGTCTGTAATACCCTGCCAAGCCAGAAAGCTTCGCACTTCAGTCAGGTTACTGGGCCTTGGCCATTCTTTTACGGCCTGAATCTTCGACGGATCTACTGAGATGCCTTCACTAGTGATGACATGGCCCAAAAATGCCACTCGGTCTAACCAGAAGTCACACTTGGACAGCTTCGCGTACAGCTGCTGCTCTCTCAATGTCTGCAATACTAGTCTCAAATGTTCCTCATGCTCCCGTTCGTCCTTGGAATATATAAGGATGTCATCTATGAAAACCACCACAACCGATCCAAATATGGGTGGAAGATACGGTTCATGAGGTCCATAAAGACAGCTGGGGCGTTGGTAAGTCCAAAGGGCATCACCAAGAATTCAAAGTGCCCATACCTAGTCCGGAAGGCTGTCTTCGGGATGTCTCTCTCTGCTACTCTGAGCTGATGGTACCCTGACCTCAAATCGATCTTCGAGAAGGTCCCTGCCCCTTGCAGCTGATCAAAGAGATCGTCTATTCTCGGCAAGGGGTATCTGTTCTTCATTGTGATCTGGTTCAGCTCCCTGTAGTCGATGCACAACCTCATACTCCCGTCTTTCTTCTTCACAAACAAGACCGGGGCTCCCAAGGCGATACACTCGGGCGAATGTATCCTTTATCCAAAAGATCCTCCAACTGGGTCTTCAATTCTTTCAACTCTGAGGGTGCCATCCGGTAAGGAGCC
The DNA here is from genome assembly GCA_023374045.1 of Limonium bicolor. Lineage (NCBI taxonomy): Eukaryota > Viridiplantae > Streptophyta > Magnoliopsida > Caryophyllales > Plumbaginaceae > Limonium > Limonium bicolor. The sequence continues at coordinate 140,760,393 of CM041776.1, read as the reverse complement.
TTCGAAATCGGTGCTGAGCCTGGCACAAGGTCGATGCTGAATTCCACTTCTCGGTCTGGCGGCATACCCGGAATCTCGTCTGGGAACACGTCTGGATATTCGCTTACTACTCGGATCTCCTTCTTCTCGTCTGACTCCTGGCTCAAGTCTTGGACATAGCAAAGGTATGCTTGCTGTCCTTTTTTACTTGGGAGAGAATTGTCATTGCTGATACGAGCTTCACTCCGGGCTTCTCCTCCACATTCCTGTACGAGACTCTCCGTCCCGACGGTCCTCTGAGAATAATTTCTGCTCGCTGCAGTCTATCCTTCCCTTGTATTTGCTCAGCCAATCCATTCCCAGGATTATATCAAAGTCGGTCAAGGCGAACTGGATCAAATCTATTACAAATTGCTTGCTCCCCCTTGATATCTATGCCTACGTCTTTCATTACATTCATACAAGTGATCACCCGTCCCGATGGTATAGATACAGCTATAGGGGAAGTCTCACAAATCTCTATCCCCAATTTCCCAACTAGGCTATCAGATATGAGAGAGTAAGTAGCCCTAGTATCAAAAAGAATACGCGCAGAGTACCAAGAACAGTAAAGGTACCTGCTAACACGTCTGCCTCGGCCTCGGCTTCGGCCCGACTCATCACATTGATCTTCCTTGGAGCCCGCTGCTGGTTGCTTCGGTACTCCCCTTGGCCTCTATTGCCACCATTGCCGCCCTCTCCATTACTACGCTGAGGAGCGTCCCCGCGCTGACTCTGATTCGGGCCTCTGCCCTGCTGGTCGGTCTGCCTGGATGAGCGGTCGCCACTATAGCCTCTCTGCTGACTACCTCCTTGGGGACTCTGAAAGCACTCGAATAATCGGTGTCCCCGCCTCCCACAACGAAAACAGGTGACTGAGTTCCCCTCACAATCTTTCCCTGGGTGGTCCTTATTGCACCTTTTGCAGTAGAAGTGTCTCTCCTGCCTGTACTCCCCTCTCTGAGTCTGGTGCTGGGGCTGGTCACCTCGCCTCTGATCACCCCTCTTATCTCCCCCATGTCTCGGCCTCCCGTCTCTGCGGTCCGAGTGAGGCTTCCATCTCTTCTCCTGCTGATGATGCCTGTGGGACAGATCCTCTCGTCCCCGGGGCTCGTCTCCTCCCTCCATCTTCCTCTTATTACCAGCCAGGACCTCCTTCCTCTTCTGCTGCACCCTGTACAGGTTAGCAGCTTTCCTGTACGCATTTTGGAGCGTCGGGATTGTCAGCACGCTGAGGGCCTCCTGCAGACTCCAGTTTAGCCCACCCACAAACCTCTGCACCTTCGACGCCTCGTCGGGAACCATCGTAGGAGCGAACCTGGCCAGCTCCAGGAACTTCGAATGGTACTCCTTGACACTCAGAGATAGCTGCTTGAGCTCTGAGAACTCCAAATACTTCTGCATCCTGACATGCTCGGGATAGAAGCGCCTCCTCATGGCCTCCTTCAGGCCATCCCAGCCGAAATCAGGTCCAGCTAGTAGCACATCTCTGTTGGCAGACCACCAGATGTCTGCCTCACTCTTGAAATAGTAAACTGCTGCGTTTACCCATCGGTCAGCTGGGCAATTGACTGCCTCAAAGATCTTGTCAAATTCCCTTATCCAGTCCTCATGTAGCACCGGGTCCTCCTCTCCCTTGAAGGATGTGGGCTTCAGATGGGCAATTCTCTTAGTGTAGTCCTCCGGCACATTATCCCTCTGAGCCTGTCTCTGGACTATCTGTCCCAGGTTGAGACCCAACTCCTGCAACTGCCCCATGGGGTCGTTGGCGGCCATCTGAGTTCGGTGACTCCTACTTCTAGTGTGGTATGGAAAGCTCAGTCTGACAGCCAGTCCTGCACTCCTCTAGAGCTCTAAGCGAACTCCTGATTACATATACTAAGCAAGGTAAGCAGCATTCACCCATATCCCCATATATTAAGTCCCTACCCCATATTAGGAGCTAGCACATCTAATAGCTCCAATACCAGTATGCAATAATCAATCAGTTATACTAACATCATCACAATCATTTTTACACACAAACGGAGAATGCACTCCAATATCCATACAGTGTAACATCATATACACAGTATCGCAGGTACTACAATTCCCCAACGGCTTGCCCCACATTTTAGTCCCTTTTTTAATCCAAATTTTTCTTATTTACCAAACATAGCTCTGATACCACCTTGTAACACCCTGGATTTTGCCTCAAGACATAGGTAATAAAATAACAAAAGCTAACGGTGAAAACGGCTTCGAAAACGGACTCCAAACGAGCCCTAAAGGTGCAAAACAAGCCTGGTCCGAACTTGTGTCCGGACATGGGAAGTTCGGACACAAGCCGAGATAATTAAACTGTGAAAATCCATCCGTCCGAACTTGTGTCCGGACATTGATGTTCGGACACAAGTCGAGAGTTAAAAAGGTTTGAAAACCAGAGGCGTCCGAACTTGTGTCCGGACTTGGAAGTTCGGACACAAGTAAGTTTGAAAAGTCCGAGAAATTTAACGTGGCGTGTCCGAACATAGACGTTCTGACCAAAGTTCGGACACACCAAAACAGAGAGCCTCTGAAACATTTGGACCTGTCCGAACATGGATGTCCGGACGGACGTTCGGACAGGTCCTGATGGGCATCCTTTCCAGCGCAAACAGAACCAAATTACATCAAAATCAACCATAAAACTCAGCAATCAAAGGAGAATCATTCCAATAACTTGGTACCTCAAATGATAGCAAAATACACCACCGCAAGATCTCTTACACAATAAGTATCTCTTCATCAAATCCAAGACTCCTTAAAGAATTATTCGAGTAAAACACTTCAACTAGATAGCAGCGGAATAGCAAAATCCAAAAGGCGTTACCGCCACACTCTAACAGAGAGTGCTCAGGCTTAAACCACTAACCAAAACCAAAACGTTTCCAAAACTTGTAAAACATAGCGAATTCAAAACATAACTTAACTGTTCCAAACGTAGTAATTGTCCAATCATCCTAAGCTATGTGATAGCGTGTCCCAATCCCCAAATCAGCCATGAGTACCTGCGATCATAAAACAACAATAGAAAACGCGAAGGGATCGCGCAAATCAGCGAAACTGAGTAAACATTGCCTCAACCTGTAAAATATATTTGGAAACCCATTTGAAATTTTAAAACCATACTTGTACAGAAACGTAAACCACAACACCAATTCCAAATATCAATAACAAAACATTTCGGGGGAGAACTTTCCAAGAATCAAATCAATGGCTTACACGGACGACCCCCAAATCGGGTCGCAACAATTAGAATCCCACCTCACTCTATGTCCTTAAGTGTGAACACCCCCCAGAAGGTAACTTACGACCCAAAGGAGTAGATCAGTAGAGCTTAACTGCAAGTAATGTCTGCAGGCAAAATAATAAGAATATCCACGGGGTACATAGTACCAATAGTTACACGGAGCGCCATATAGGCACCAACAAATTACACGGAGCACCAAGAGGTACCAACAATTCCAATAACCAATTCAAAGAAAGTCTCCCAAAACCTTTATTCAAACCCTTTCGCAAAACATCTAACTAGAATACACAGGGGAAAATAATTCCCAAACTTCCACAATCTCAAAACCACAGTAAATCCAAATCCTCGATAATCACAAAACACAGAGGTAAGAATGTTGAGCACAACATTTACCTGGATACGCTCACAGCCACCGAATCACTCAGCAAGGTCAGCAGTAGCGTTCGTCAGGGAACTCGGTGTCTAGAATCGCAAGAAGAAATACAATCAGGATCTACTCAAACCAAAGAATTAATAACCTAACCTTACCAACGGATTCCCCTTACCCTTCTACAAGAACCGGCACCAGAGAAGCGGCCTAACGACGCTGGAGAATAAGAGCGTGAATTCAAGAGGGGTTGGGAGCTTGAAGAAAGAGAGAAGAGTGGAGGCAGTAGGTTGAAGATGGAAGCGATCGTGATAGCGATCGTGGTATTAAATAGAAACAATATGGAAATAATTAAAGGATTAGTCTTTAACTAATAAATGTATTTAGATTAGTGAGAGGAGAATTTATAAGTAATGTTGTAAAATAACTTGAAATGAGTTTATAAATAAGATTTCAATTTAAAGGTAAATGAATAACGTTAAAATCATGGAAGGATCTAGATTCAAAATTTAGAGAGATAAATAAATACTATTTGGCTAAAGTAAAAAAAAACAAAATAGAAGAAGGGCTAACTGATCGTTAGTGAAAGATGAGGAGAATTATCTAAATAATTAGATAAAAGGAATAAATACATAATAGCTGAATAAATGAGTTAGGAAGAGGAAAATATGTTAGAGAGAAGTAAAATCAAATTTGTATTCTTGAACATAATATAGTTATCTGAAATGAACGTAATTATACCTATGTATATTGCTTCTCTGGGCCTTTATTAATCTTACCCATAACACCCTTGACTATATGCTAATTTAATCCTACGCCAAAATTCACGGGTATTTCAATAGCCTTTCAAGAAACATTTGCTCCGATAGCAAGAATGGAATCTATTCGCCAACTCATAGGATTTGCTGCACATAAGGGTATACGACTCTTTCAACTAGACATCAAAACCACATTTCTAAGTAGATATGTTAAGGAGGGGTATATGTGGAACACCTACCAGGTTTACGGGCTCAAACAAGCTTCATGATCATGGTATGACCGTCTATCTTCATATCTATTGGAAATTGGCTTCACAAGAGGTAAAATTGATGAAACCCTATTTGTGCATAATGATAGAAAAGATTTCTTGATATTGCAATAAATTCAAAACATTAATGAAGAAAGAATTTGAGTTGAGTGATTTAGGAGAACTAAAGTTCATTCTAGGACTTCAAGTCAAACAAAATGATGAAGAAACAATCATATCACAACAAAAGTATGTTAAAGATTTGCTAAAGAGATTTGGTATGGAGACATGCAAGCCATTTGACACTCCAATGGCAGTTGGTACTAAAATGGGTATCATGACAGGTGACCAACCGGTCGATCAACGGTTGTATAGGGAAATGATTGAATCACTACTTTATTTGACTGCTAGTAGACCTGACATTATTATAGTGTTCGTCTGTGTGCCAGGTTTCAAGCTGATCCTAGAGAAAGTGACCTTACAACAATAAAGAGGATCCTAAGATATCTCAAGGGATCCATGAATCTCGGACTATTTTACCCTAAGTTCACTAACTATGCTATTGTAGGATATTCAGATAAAGACTATGGTGGATCCATAACCGACCGGAAGAGCATGTCAAGGACAACATTCTTCGTTGGTTCATGCTTGATTGTATGGGGATCCAAGAAACAACAAAGTGTTGCAATTTCAACTGCTGAATCAGAATACAAACCGCAACAAGCTGTTGTGCACAACTCCTATGGCTTAAACAATAAATTGGCGACTATGGTGTCAAAACGGGTATGTTACCTATCATGTGTGACAATACTAGGGCTATATCCATTTCCAAAAATACAGTGCATCACTCACGTACTAAACACATTGATAGTGAGGTTTTAACGAGGCCTATTCACAACCCATCCACTTATTTTTTCAATTTTATGGCTATTTGCCCAAGTTATAAAAAAATAAGAGCCACAAGCCCCCTTTAAAGCATTCACTCTTTGTTCCACTTCGTTTCTAGAAATTATCTTTTCAGATGTATGGACATCTCCTATTTTGTCTTATGATGGTTTCAAATATTATGTTATCTTTATTGATCATTACACTAGATACTCTTGGCTTTATCTGCTCAAACGTAAATCGGATGTTTCAGCTACATTTATTAAATTTTGATCTCTGGCTGAAAATTTCCTTAACTCCAAAGTCAAAATTTCATACTCCGATAATGGACGAGAATTTATCAGCCTCCGACCCTACCTCAATGAACATGGGATCAGTCATTTTACAACTCCCCCACATATACCCGAACACAACGAACTCTCTGAACGCAAACACCACCATGTTGTTGAAACCGGTCTCTCTCTTCTTACCCACTCAAGCATGCCTCTCCACTTCTGGCCGCATGCACTCCTCATAGTTGTGTACCTTATCAATCCTCTTCCCACCCCTAACCTCCACAATACCTCTCCTTACTCCCTTGTATTAATCAACCACCTACCTACAATACATTACACAGTTTCGGTTGTTTATGCTATCCTTGGTTAAAACCTTACACTGATCATAAGTTGGAGTCGAAATGTATGCATGTCTTGTTGTTGGTTACTCCACTACCCAGCATGCCTATTACTATCTCGACCCCACTACACATCGGATCTACACTTCTAGACATGTTAGGTTTATCAACTCCATATTTCCCTTCCTCACACAAAAACAGCCTGCGCAAACCCAACATCACCCAGATTAATGGACCATCATCTCCATTCCCATCTTAAACTTACCTTCGTAGTCACATTCAGTTAACACGACTTCTGATCCTCCTTCACCTCTGTCTGCAACCCCCAACCCAGCTATAACCCCACAGCCTCTCGTACAGCCCCCTGAAACTTCATCCGATCCCAGCCTCTTTACCTCCGCTACAACCAGTCCCTCTTCGTCTCCACCTCCATCACAACCGCCATCCCCGACCACCACATCCGATCCCCACATCACCCAACCACCACCTTAAATCATTCCACCACGAGAGGATTGTCACCCGATCAAGACACAACATTGTTAAACCTATTCAAAAGCTCAACTTACACACCATTACTCATCCTTCCCCTATTAAACCTAAAACCATTACTCAGGCCCTCAAGGACCCGTCTTGGCGCGCCGCCATACAACAAGAGTATGATGCCCTTTGCTAAAACAAAACTTGGACACTTGTCCCTTCTCACCCCTCTCAAAACCTTGTCGGATGTAAATGGGTCTTTCGCATCAAATACCACCCTGATGTTACTATCGACCGTTTCAAGGCCTGACTTATTGCAAAGGGATTTCACCAACGACCTGGCTGGGACTTTCATGAAACCTTCAGTCTGGTTGTTAAACTTGTCACCGTTTGTGTCGTTCTTACTTTCACAGTCTCCAACGGATGGCCTCTACGCCAATTAGATGTTAACAACGCCTTTCTTCAAGGCACACTAACAGAAGAGGTCTGCATCTCCCAACCTCCTGGCTTCGTTGATCCTACCCATCCTAATCATGTCTGTAAACTTCACAAAGCGCTTTATGACCTCTGTCAAGCCCCACAAGCATAGTACACTGAACTTCGCTCTTTCTTAATTTCTCTCAAGTTTCATAATTCTGCCTCTGATGCCTCTCTTTTCACCTCTCTACCAAGTTTGTGCTCCTTATTCTCTTGGTATACGTTGAAGACATTATCGTTACCGACACCCACCATTCTACAATTAACAATCTCATCAGCCGTTTAGCTGCCCCCTTCTCCCTCAAAGACCTTGGCCCTCTCTCATACTTTCTTGGCGTTGAAGTCCTTCCTCATTCATCTGGTGGCCTATTCCTCTCTCAGCGTAAATATGTAACCGATCTTCTTCTTAAAGTCGGGAAGGCAGATGCCAAACCTGTGTCCACCCCCCTCTGTGTGTCTGCTCCTCTTCCCCATAACTCTGGTGATTCATTGCCTAATCCTAGTGACTACATATCTCTTGTTGGCAGCCTCCAATACCTAAGCATAACCCGTCCGGATGTTGCTTACACTATCAACTGTCTATCTCAATTTCTTCAAAATCCAACAACCTCTCATTGGGCTGCACTTAAACGACTACTTCGCTACTTAGTGGGTACAATTGATAAAGGAATTTGCATCTCCCTAGGCCCTTTCATGTCGCTCCACGCTTTCTTCGACGCCGACTGGGTTGGCGACCGGGACGACTGTATCTCCACTACTGGCTGTATCATTTACCTTGGTTCAACCCCTATGTCTCGAAGTCACACAAGCAACGGGTTGTAGCTCGGTCCTCAACAGAAGCTGAATATCGTGCTCTTTCTGATACTGCGTCAAAAGTTCTATGGCTTCTCTCTCTCTTTCAGGTGCTCCACCATCGAGTTCATCAACCCATCTTATACTGTGACAACTTGGGTGCAACGTTTCTCTCCTCAAACCCAGTGTTCCATTCACGCATGAAACTCATTGCCCTTGCTTATCATTTTGTTCACCAGTATGTACAACAAAGAGTCTTTGTATTGCTCATATCTCCACAAGTGACCAGCTTGCAGATGTCCTAACTAAACCGTTGCATCGTACCCAGTTTGAGTGCATCATCACCAAGCTTGGACTTTGCCATCGGCTGTCCAGCTTACGGGGCATGTTATAGAATAATAATTCTGATTATATTTACTATTAGTTGTTACAGAATTATCATCTTTATATTTACAATCACTTGTAATTATCCTTCTGTTCCACATTATTAGCATTCAGTTACTAGTGGAGAGTTTCTAGCAACCTCCTTACAATAGAGATCTAGTGTGTATAAATACTGCAATCAGCAAACCGATAAACATACAATTCAAACTTATCTCTTTACGGTATTTGAATAACCACCGATCAAACTAGCCCTAAAAGACGATATATATGCATAAATACAATCCATATACCAAATACCAATGGTTTTTTTTTTTTTTTATTTTTAGTGTGTTATGTAGCTACATGTGTGCGAGTGGTCCTCATCATTGTCTTATACATATAAATCATTTCCACTACTATATGGTGATGCTCTTGATGAGATAATAACAAACAAACTTTGATTCTCTTTTTGTTATGTTGTTTTGCGTTATGATTGGTATAGGTTGCAAGTACATTTACACCGCATTCTTCACTATATATAGAGCCTAAACTGATGACATATGCTAGTGAATGAAGCCAAGCAAAGGATAAGGAAGTAGAAAAACCCCAAAAATGAAAAGCAAGACCGGAAGGAAAAACAAGAGAGGTGATGCAATAGATCAGGAGATTCGATTTCTTGCTTCTCTTTGCCGTCATCGAGAACAAAAAATATTTCCCGAATAGTGCTACTGTTTTGCCATGCCATCGTCATAACCTTATCTACAAAGGCAAATGGGTCAGAAAACCAAGTGGCCTATTCCATTTCAATTGATATGTACTCGCCCTACAACTTTTTTAATACTTTACAATTATATAATAAGACCAAATACGATAATAGTGTCCATATGGATAATGCAATGTATATAGCATGATATCGAATAATAGTGAGTTTATTGAACAGTCACTTTACATGTAACTAGATATACATGTAAGAATCACTCCACAGTACTTGCTGAGGGTGGGTGGATAGAACGGGCGCCTGATGTTAAGGAACGTTTACGAGGGCTGGGACCCATGATATTATGTGAGGGGTGGAATAGATAAATGGGTTCATTGGGGACAGCTGTTGGGGGCTGCTGTTGGGTCCTGCTGCTGGAAATTGAGAAGTTGTATGCTGATGGTTTTATAGACGTTGTCAGCTGCTAGTTTTGGTGTTTGGTGGAACGTCTGCTGATGGTTTTAAAAAGCAGAGACAATTATTAGGTCCTGCTGCTGAAAATTGAGAAGTTGTCAGCTGATAATTTTGCAGAAGCTGTCAGCTACTGGTTTTGGGTGTTTGGTGGAACCCTGCTGTTTTAGAAGCTGTTCCCCAAACGAGCTACAACCCAAAAAAAACACCCCGTTTGATATACGAATTACTCACTTGATGAAAGGTTGCGAATCGATCTAGGATTAAATGTCTCTTATTTTTTTTAAAAAAGTCTCTTAGTTTACTAATAACATTTTTGTAATGGGACCCGGTTGAAGGCTAGGAGCTTATTCTATTAGTATCTTATCATTATCCTATATTGATCGAAAGCATAAGGGACGCAATGAACTTTGAAATATATATGATCTATGGCATCGTTCTCTTTTTTATTAAAAAAGTAAAGGATATTATATTTATGAGTTACATAACCTAGAAATCGACACCGGAATATCCGGATAAAACCATTGTATAGTCGTACGGGTCGCACGAGGCTGGTTTGCCAAGCAATGGCATCTTTGTCGACCCCATCTACTTGTCGAAGATTATCTGCGCTTATCGATCCCAAGTTTCCCAGCATGAAGTTGAAACACGATGTCAAGCTGAAGTAAATTAATGATATATTTGTGTTTGAAAATCAACTGGTACAGTTCAGGATTGAATATGTATAACCGAAACTCGAAAATTTAAGCAAAATTTTTGTTAGTCTAGCGTTTTGATTTGCTAACTCAATTTTGAACTAAGAATTGCTAATGACGAGTACTCATTACTGAACTTAGATTAGAAGCGCACCAATCTAGTAGGATTTTATTTTCATCTCACTAGATGGTAAAATCAATTATGATATTACCAAACTAAGATTAGATATCAGTACGTAGTTACGACATCGAATAAAATTGGAACGATAGGGAGAGTTAAAATCTTACACTATAGTTATATTACGATTAATATGATATGGGATATAGGCGCTTCTAATCTATATACTCCCTCTGTCCTGAATTGACTGTCCTGTTTACTATTTGGACATGTCGTTTGACTTCAATTTTTAACATATAAGATAAAATAATTTTTAAAATTTAAGTTTTGCATATGATTTCTTACATGTTAAACTATATATTACAAAATTTAGTTTTATAAAAATTATTTTATCTCATATGCTTAATATTGAAGTGGAAAAACGTGCCATAAAGCAAACATGACGGTCAATTCAGGACGGAGGACTATAAATTAACCAATGATTTTAAGAAAAGAAAAAGGTCTTTAGGATGTGGATATACATACATGACATAATGTGTTATTGTTAAAATAATAAAAAGATAAGTTATAAAACCTTGTCCGTAGTCCTGGACGTTTTCAAAATTCGATTTCTTGCAAATTTGATTTTTCTACATAATTAGGTTAACTAGGGTCCGTGGTCTCGGATATTAGGTCCGTGGCCACGGCGGAAACAAAATTCGACTTAATTCTGCCTCCAAAACCCTAGTTTACGTTATTTTCAATTTTCACTTTAATTTCTGTCAAAAAATTTAAAAAATAAAAGAAATAAGAAGTTTGCGCACTTAGGTCAAAATGACTCGTAATAAGCCATAAATAAACTAAGTAGAGAAAAAAAACGACTTCGAGCGGTAATGAAAGTAATTGAACCCTAAATAAGTCGAATACCAAGCCCCAAACCCGAACTCTCATTTCCTAATTTAATCTAGGTTAAAATTAGGTGGTGACTTTAATTAGGTTCCAGTAAGCTAACTTAGAGCTTGGTAGTTATTGTTTTATGATATAGTTATTAAGCTTAGGTTATAAGTGGACATAGAACCCGACCAGATCCCAATTTGAATCAACACAGGATAGGGTTCAAAAATCGAGGCTCACTGTTTTGTCTGACTTCCAATGTGTGTTTAGGTTGTTTGGGAGTGTTATTTATATACGCAATGACAAAAGGAAATAGATAAAAGTAATTCTCGGTAAAGAATCGCAGTTTACCATGGTTAGCAAACCAACTTGTGGGGGGACATCATGAGTTTGATGATTGTCTCAAAGTACAGCAGCAGTTGGGGTTAGAGGATTAACCAAACTATCTACAGCAACCTCCTTCACAGCAGCAAACTTGGGCCTCTAATATTAATAACCTACAGGAGTTGATGAACAAGTTCATGGCTACTCAGTAGAGTCAAGTTGAGTAGCAAATGATTATCAATCATGACCTGACTTTGGGCCAGCATAATTGGAGCAGGCCCCGGTGAACATGCAGGGACAGTTGAGTCAGATGACTCAATTGTTATTGCAGTAAACTTCTACTGGTTCACTTCCTTCTCAACCATATCCGAATCATGAAGAACCATTGAAGGATGTGACCGTTCCAGATCTTGTAAATGTGGAGGGTTGTTATAAGTATGAGGAGGAGCTACTTGTTGAAAATTCAAATTACCCTCCCTCACCACCCTTGGTCCCAACAAAGAGGATGTCCACATCCTAGATTTTTCAAGGGAGGAGCCACCACCACTTTGCCATTACCATGGTCTCTTTGAGCCTCATCCACAGAAGCAGGATGTTTACATCCTTCAATTTGAGAAAGAACAACAATCATCACCTGGTCTTCTACTTGAGACCCGCTACCGTCAATACCTCCTCAAACACCAAGTTTTGTGGAGTATTTATTTTCCTATTTTATCTTCCGAGGTAACATTTTGTTTTGATCCAAGTGGTTTACTACTGATTGTTTTCCACTTCTGACTCTCGTTGACGCCAATGTCAAGTTTTATTTTCATTCAGGGCACGAAGTGAGAGTTTAGCCAGAGACTCTAAATCTTGGCATCTTGTTGGGAGGAGGCAACCCACCTTTATCATTTCTTTTTCTTTTATTTTTCTCTTCACTATTGTTTCTTTGAGTTGGATTTTCTTTCTTTTTGCTTTGTTGATGCTTACCGCGGGAGCCCATGGCTCTATCTTTTTCTACTAAACATTTTTGTTGTGGTTTCTACTTGAATTCTTTTGGCTATGCAGGTTATCCTTCTTAGGAAGGTTTCCATTCATCGCATAGCTGAACTCAAGTGTGGGAGGCGCTGCTACGCACTCTGCAAACTTTCGGAGTATACTTTCTATGTTATGCTCATGCAATTTTCCATTCTCCCTTTTGTTTGCAAATTGTTGAATTGTTTCCCGTTGGATTGCATGCTCTTTGTGATATTACTTCTTCTTCCTATGCAATAAGGGCACTGCTCTAGTCTAAGTGTAGGGGAGGATTCACTCCTTCGCATATTGTTCTTAAGCTTTTCTTTTGGGATTTTTGAGTTTTGTAAATGGTGTTAATTGAAAAGTGAGCCATAGAGGAAATTAAGCAGGTTGACTGGTTGTAGTGGTGCCAAACTTTCATCTAATTGTGTTTTAATTGTTATGTTTGTAGTCTATTTTTTGATTGCTAATAAGTTTGATAGTATTTACCAACTGAACTCTATTTTAGCTTTGAGTCTAAGAATGAAGATGTAAAAAGGTGGAAAGAACAAAGGTAAGGTACTCCACTGATCCAAAAGGTAAATTCTTATCAAAATTAGGCCTCATCCACTCAGTTATTAAGTCCTTTGAGGTGCCTTTTCACCTAGCTACTTAAGGTTCTCTGAATATAGGATAGTTGGCCCAAAACCACTATATAGGTGGAGAGAAAAGTTTGAGGTGAAAGAAAGAAAAATGAATCAACTTCGATTGAAGTATGTTTGCATTTTCTGAGCTGAAATGTTAATATTTACTTTATCAAAAGGATAATGAGTACATGGCATTGAAATGCTAAATGGAATATGATTTTACCTCATGCCACTTGTCGTTCAAACAATGTGAATGAATTTCAGGTGGATTAGCTCGAGGTTAAACGTTGAGTTCTTATGGTATTGTTTCTCTTTCTTATGCTTTTGTATGACTTCAAGTTTTGTTTTGAAAACTACAGTGGAATGTTTAAGTATCCTTTGATTTGAAGATCTATAACAGCCTCCTCCCTGCTCTCCTCCCCTTTTAGCTGTTATCCATTTGCTTACTTGAATTTGTGCTTGAAGGATTTGCTTTAGGACAAGCAAATGACAAGTGTGGGGGAATTTGATAAGCTGATATTTCATATTTTTCACAGTCAAAATCTCTAGTCTTTATTGTCGTTTTCCCATGATTAGTATCTAATTGAAGTCCATTCCTATATCTAAAAGAAAATTTCAGAAAAAAATTTGATGTTTAACTGACTTATGATGGATATGTGGGGAATTTGACATTTCATGAAGGAATTAAATAAATTAAGTGCTTCCACTAACTCCCTATTTATGTGCAGGTAACTCTAGAGTCTTCCAAGCATTATCAATGAAATATTGAAGAGACAAAGTTAAAGGAATTCAGAGGTCTCTATTTAATTCATGAAACTGAAGGAAATTAATAAAGACATCAATGAACAAGCGAAGAACCTTTGCATCATATGTGAGCGAGGTCCACGCAAGCCGATTTCACCCCGGGACTCGCCTTAGGGTCATCTGTCAGGAACTTAGGTGATGTGAATAAGTTGGGAAAAGAGGAGGATGTCGTCTAACCACATCCCCTTAATACCTGGGCTTTAGCCCCAAGCTTTTTCCTAGCAGTGCCCTTACCTAGTCTTAATTGGTCATTCAAAGACCGGACCATAGATGCACACCTTTAGGTAATGTGAAAGAGTGGGGAAGCCCAAAGAGGCGCGCAAGCCCTATTCCTTGTGGTGACTTGGGCCCATGCCCCAAGCATCTCTCCGAATCGATCCATACCCATTGATCCAAATCGTCTAGTGAAGACATGTTGAACTTATGTGAAAGCTTGCTTGTATGATCGGTCCACTAGCCTAGAACTTGTAACATTGACAGGAACTTTTCTACATCAACTCAGCCCAACCCGAATTTACGGCGTTATTGTTTGGGGCGGCCAAAGGCCTTGCTTGGTTTGAATATGTGAATCCTTTGTTCGGCTTACCCCCAAGACCTTAAATTTAGGTGATTTCACTTTTGGCCCAATTTAAATTGTCCATTTAGTTCTAGGCCCATAAAAAGGAATCTACCCAAACTTGAAGTAGTCCACAAGACTTTAAAATCAATAGCCTTTCATTGCAAACTTTTTTGGCCCAAAGGCTTATTCTAGTCTAGGTAAACTTCCTGTTTGGGCCCCAGCCCAAAATCCTGAATCTAGGTATCATCATCTTTTAGGCCCAATCAGAACCAGCCATTTAGGTTTCGGCCAAATTCAAATCTAAATCTAGAACGTGGTTTAAAGATCATTTCCAGCCCTTGCGCCTTCTTCTATTTCTAGCCCAAACACATTCTGGCCCATGTGCCAAATTCTCAGCACGTTCAGGCCCAAGGGCCACATTTTAGCCTTGGCGCTAGTTCACAGCTCATGAGTCATCCCGGCCCATGTACCTCTCTTCCAACTCATTCGGGCCGTAACGCCTACCCACAGTCTTCAAAAACATTTCGACTCATGTGCTTTTCTTGAAGCCCAAACGAGCTTAACTTAGAATACCATTTTATCAAGTACTCTTCCCTGGCCTAGAATTTCAGGCCATTCCTCTTTTGTTTCTTCTTACAAATGACACTTTGAAACACGTAAGCCCGAATCCAAAGTATGGCAGTGCAGGGAACCCAATCAGCATGGAGACCCAGCTCGTAGCCATGGAACAAAAATACGTCACCATCATCGAGGAGCTGAGAAATAAAATTAATTAACTTGAGGTCAGTTATCAGGAAAACATTCCGGGAAGATTGCCGATCTGGGAACGAGCGCAACGACATCAAAATTAACTCTGTTGGAGCCTCGGGCTCGCAAGGACATGTAGAGGAAGCAACACTAGACAACCAACTAGCTGCAGAACTTAAGAGAGCCTTGAAGTGGATCGAGCGTATGGAAAAAGCTAACTAACCAGCTGGCCTCGATTACCTTTCCATGGTGTTGTACCCCGAGTTGATCTCCCTTTAAAGTTGAAGCTGCCCAGACTTGCTCTATACAAGGGTTCCCACGACCCTTAGGTTACCAAGCGATGTTCGATAGAGAGATGTCCATCCTAAGCTAAATGACATGCAGAAGGCCAAGTTTTTTGCCTGTTACCTCGACGAAATACCTCAACGTTGGTACTTAACCCAAAGGATGAACATCAAAACCTATGAGGAGGTTGCAAAGCTTTCTTGCACCACTTCGTATATGCTAAGAATCTCGAAGTCACCAGGTCCGACCTTGCTAGTACTCGACATAAAGACAATGAATCAGTGTCCGACTTCATCAAACGGTGGAGGATGAAGGCCACCGTTATGCCCACAAGATGGATGAGCAAAAAACAGATTCGAATAATTGTGGGACAATATGCAGAAGCAATACAACAACGAGTTAAGCTGCACGTACTTTCCCAATTTTAACATGCTGATGGGGCAAGTGATAATCATGGAAGAAAATATTCACAAAGGTGAGCTAAAGCTAAGGCAACCAAAAGCTCAGGGTAAAGGTGTCGAGTACTTTAAGTTCGGGCAAGCAATAGCCCTAGTTTCATGACAGGTGAATAATGTGTGCCAACTCAGTGTTCACATAAAGAACCAAGGCCTCATCCCGACCTTGGTGATTCCATGCATGAGACAGTTTACTGGCATTGGCCGACCTCTTAGTCAAGCGCTCGTGAAGCTATAGGAGTTGAACCTACTACATCACAACCTACTCACCTCCACCGCCTGCCCCGGGGTCACCCAATCCGGAGAGCATCTCAATAAGTTTTCTAGTTCCATCAACTACCATGGCACAAAAATGATGATTGTAGGATGCTGAAGCATAAGATTGAAGATCTCATCAAACAGGGCTCCGTTTTGTTGAGTAGGCTAATGAAATACCCCAAACTTTAAAATAATGATTAATTAGGCTATGATTTTTTATAAGCTTAATTATTCCTAAATAAATATGTGGGAACATTCCCGAAGAAAATGGATCCATAAAAATGGGTTAAAATGCAAACGAACCTAGAGCACGTTTTTTCGAGAAAATAGAGAAAATGTGATTTTAAGCAGGTTTGGTAGAATTGTAAAATTATAGTCAATCAAATATCTATAATAAACAATAGTGAAGTTCTAGAGCCATCAAAATTAAATAAACAAGAAAATTCAGAAAACGGACCCAGAGTAGTGAATAGTGGACAAAACGGGAACTTATGGGTGTCAATTGTATAAGTCTAAAATAATCCCCTCATTTTGTAATAAAAGCAGGATCTGCAAACGATAAATTTGACCTATTAAATACCAAGAAATAATCTTAGAGAATAATAAATCAGAAAAACGTCAGGTTGCAAAAATCCTGGTTATTGTAGTAGAGTTTATGGGAACCAGGTATCGAACCGTGGGACTATGTGACATTATCTAGACTTAGCAAAGGTTATAAATTGAGGGGGAATTTTTGTTTTGTTCTAAACTGTAATTTAAAAATACACAAGCTAAAAATTAAAATAACAAAATAATTAAAGTGGTTGTGAATATGGAAGAACGGACTCTGGGTTCAGGTTTTACTCGTCTGATTAATTATGCTATTCTACCGGTTTAATTAAGAATAATTTGGCAAAATTCCTTTTATAGTCTTTAGATTTAATCCTAAATTCTAATGACCTCGTTTACCAGAACATGCAAGGTTTGATTAAACTCAGGCAAAACACATGTAAACGGCTAGTTAAAAGGAATATAATTTTGCATCTGAAATACTAAATTTATTCAATCAGAATAAATTCTTCCACAGACATAACAATTAATATGACCTATCTATTCATCACGGATCTGATCAAAATAGATTTCGTAAAGCAATTTAATAAACTCATGTAATTTATTAAAATGCGAGAGAATAACATTAATTGTATCAAATTATAATTAACTTAAACCGGTAAAATAAGTTGCACAATTAAAACAAACTAATAATAACCATCTCCCAGAGTATAATCTTAGCCGGACATGTTAAATAAATGAGAAGATAAGAGTAAAAGAAATCATCTGTTTGCTGACTCCTGCTCCGTTATTCTGACAGACCGGAATAGATTTGAGGTAGATGATAATATACGGAGAATGGTGGGGCGTGAGTTTTGTGGTGGTGGTCGAGTGATTTGTGAATTGTGAATGGATGTGTACGTAAGTGAATTGTTTGTGAAATGGGAAAGGTGAAGGTGGGGGCGATGGAGTAGTATGGTGTCGGGTGATTTGTGAATGGGTTTGTGAATGGAGTGGAGTAAATTGGATCGTGGGTGAATGACTGGATGATGGACGATTAATGGACGATTTGAGCAGAGTGATTTGCAGCTCTATTTATAGATACGTGGAACGGGATGCAGACAAGGAAGAGAAGTGACAGGGATAGTGAGCTAGCTAGTAGAGGCGGTGGAGTCGATATGCAGATCTGGAAAAAATTGCTGTCAGAGATTTCATCGGGGCAGAGCAATTGATTGCAGAGTCACGCGTGCAGAAATTAAGGTGGGCGATCGTCTGTATTAATGAGGTAGTAGTTCGAATGCGGCGCCCATCGGAGAAGAAAACTGTGCGAAATTCTGTTCTGTGCGCATGTATGCATGTCCGCCAGCGGTTTGTGGATCTCTTGTCCGCCACTTATGAGGCGGACGCCTCTATCGCTTCCGCCTCCTTAACAGCGGTAGCTTCACTCTTGTCCGCCACTTTGAGGCGGTTGTCTCTATTCTGTCTGTCCGCCTCGCGGTCGCATGTGTGGTGACCGCCCAAATTGAGGGCGGTAGCCTCTCCCTGTTCCGCCTGTTTATAGGCGGTAGTTTGTGTAGAGTCCGCCCCCCTTGTGGGCGGTTGCAGTGTGGAGTCCGCCTCCCTTGGGCGTTGCAGGTGTGGAGTCCGCCTCCCTTGTGGGCGGTTGCAGTGTGGAGGCGGTAGCCTCATATATTTAAATACGAGTATAGTCAATCTTCGGTCGGCCCCAGATTCTTCGTTATAAGTCCGTTTGACCCCCGTTTGTTGCGTTGGAAAGCTCGTGAGGCGAACTATGCATTTCTGTCATCATTTCCTGATTTTATCATATAAATTGGAATTAGTTCCTACCCAAAGTAAGAGTTACAAAAAGCATAGGATAAGTGTGAGAAGGTGCGTAAAAAATTACATAATATAATGACCAAGCACCTATAAAACTATATAAATTTCACACTTATCAAATCACCCCACACTTAGCTCTTTGCTTGTCCTCAAGCAAAACTCTCAAACACGAGTTCAAGTCAAGCGAATGAAACTCAACTCAAAAGGAAGGACACAAAGAAAGATTATTAGTTTTTACCAATACAGGGGCATTTTTCTTTTTCATAAAACAAGAATTCATAAGCTAATAATAGAGAAACAAAACCATAAGAACCTCGCCTTTAGCAATGAGCCAATCTACCTTTACATTCTCAAACCGTTAGAACGACAAGGGGCATGAAGTAAGATCTTATTCCATCATACCTTTCAATGCCACATACTCTTGATCCATAGAGAAGATTATATTTTCATTTAGCACAATGATTGCACATTTTTTTTCAATTTAAGCGCTTTTAAGTTCTTTCACCACAGACTTTTCTCTCCACCCATTACGGCTTTGGGTCAACTATCCCAGATCACAAGGAACTTAGGTAGCTAGGTGATGAGGCACCCCAAAGGACTTAATAACCAAGTGGACGAGGCCTGACTTTGGATCAGAATTAAAATTAAGCATGCTTAGGATCAGCGGAGTACCTTGCCTTGTTCTTTTTCCAACCATTTCAATCCAGACATTCCAAGGCTCAAGGCTAAAAACAGGGTTCAGATGGTGAGTATTCTCAATCATTTTAGTATCAATAGAACATAGACTTCATTTTTAATCAATTAAAACCAGAAAAATTTAAAAATTTTGCACCCCATTATCAGCTAACCAATTATTCCTCCTCTATGGCTTCCTTCCAAGTTGAGCAACACAGCAGGAGTCAAACAAATGCAAGAGAAAAGAGCTCAAAGATAAACAAAAGATAAGCTACGAAGGAGGTTACCCCCCCCCACACTTAGAGTGAAGCAATGTCCTCATTGCTGGAAGAATTAACATTGTGCAAGCAATCCAACGGGAAACAAAAGTAAGACATATAGTGGTTCAGAGGGGAGTATGTGTAACAGTAAAGAGTGAAAAGGATTTAGAATACTCCCCAGAGTCCGTTCACGGTGTGTTGCACGTCCACCCCACACTTGAGTTCAGCTGTAGAATCGCGTAAAATTTTTCTGTAAAGAAGATTCTATACAGCCAGAAGAACTCAAGTTATTACTGCCTCATGTGCTGTCACTCTCTTTAATGAAGAAGAAAATAAGAAAATAGACTAATAACTTTTTTTTTTTTATAATATTAGACAAATTATTGAAGCACCAGAAAACTGTAAAGTAATGTAAGTGTAAGAAAAAAGGATAGAGAATTCTTCCTGTAAATTGAAAATAAGTGGTGGGTTGCCTCCCACCAAGCTGCTCTGTTTTATAGTCTCAGCTAGACTCATAAGTCCGATTAATTAGAAGAGGAAGAGGAGAGGAGTGGGAAGGTCCCACAACTTCCTAGAACTAGTTGCGCAGCTTTTGGAACTTATGCTTCAATCGCCATGGTAGAGACGTCTTTTAGGTGGCACCGACTCCGAAACAGGGGAGAAAGATCCTGCTGTACCTGGACAAAAGAAACCAAGCAGTTAGTAGAAACATCAGCAGGGGACAAGTATACCTTTTCAGACGGGCCCCATTAACTTTGAAGGTTTCACCCTTCTTGTTTTCCAGTTCGTAGGCTCCAAATGAAGTAACCCCTACCACCGTAAACGGTCCTGCCCAATGAGATTTAAGCTTTCCTGGAAAGATCTTCAATCTAGAATGTAGAGGAGCACCCAATCTCCAACTTGAAGTCACGTTTCTGGATCATTTGATCGTGGAGTTTCTTGGTGCGCTCCTTGTAGATTCGAGCACTGTTGTAAGCTTTATCTCTTAGTTCTTCAAGCTCTGAAAGCTGAAATTTGCGTTTCTCACCAGCAGCAAGTATGTCAAAGTTCAGGGCCTTAGTGCCCAGTACGCCTTATGCTCCAACTCAACAGGTAGATGGCAAGATTTCCCATATACCAGCCTAAAAGGAGACATCCCGATGGGTGTCTTGAATGCTGTCCTGTAGGCCCAGAGAGCGTCATCTAACCGTAGAGACCAGTCCTTCCTTGAAGAGTTTACTGTCTTCTGGAGAATCCACTTCAACTCTCGATTGGATACTTCAGCTTGTCCATTTGTTTGTGGGTGATACGGTAGTGCAACCTATGACGTACTCCGTATTTAGCCAGCAAGGCATCGAATGAACGGTTGCAAAAATGTGATCCCCCATCACTAATAATTGCTCATGGAACTCCGAAGCGAGTGAAGATGTGCTTTTTGATAAACTTGATCACGGTCTTTGAATCAGCATTCTGGCATGGTATGGCTTCAACCCACTTGGACACATAGTCCACTGCTACCAGAATGTATTGATAACCTTGTGAAGAGGAAATGGCCCCATAAAATCGATACCCCACCAACAGTCAAAAAGTTCGACTTCCAAATGCTTTGCTGAGGCATCTCATGTCGCCTTGAAAATATGCCCATGCGCTGACAGCTATCACAACTAGCCACAAGGTTTGGCAGTCTTTATGGAGTGTGGGCCAATAGAATCCGGACTCCAAAACCTGGCTGCCGTCCGATGGGATCCATGATGGCCTCCAGCTTCTCTGGAGTGACAAAACTCCAAAACACTAGGTACCTCATCATCAGGGAGACACCTGCGAATTAAGCTATCTGCACACACTCGAAACAAGTAGGGGTCTTCCCAGATATAATGGCGTGAGTCAGAAAGGAATTTCTTTTTCTGAGCATATGATAAATCATGAGGAACAACTCCAGAAACAAGAAAATTAGCCATATCAGCATACCATACCATGGCTCTTGCACCTTTTTCAAACTGAAGACGGCTTCATCGGGAAAAAATTCATTAATAGGAATACCGTCGTCAGGGGTTACCATCCTAGAGAGATGGTCAGCAACAACATTCAGCTTACCACTCTTGTCCCTCACTTCTATATCGAATTCCTGTAAAAGAAGAATCCAACGTAACAAGCGAGGCTTGGCCTCTTTCTTGGCAAACAATATTTAAGAGCAGAGTGGTCAGTGTGGATAATCACTTTACTTCCCCATAAATATGATCGAAATCTATCTAAGGAGA
Organism: Limonium bicolor; assembly: GCA_023374045.1. NCBI lineage: Eukaryota > Viridiplantae > Streptophyta > Magnoliopsida > Caryophyllales > Plumbaginaceae > Limonium > Limonium bicolor. Next base: position 140,738,677 of record CM041776.1, on the reverse strand, counting down.
AGACCACTGCCAGGAGCTCTTTCTCAGTTGTTGTGTAGTTTCTCTGGGCATCATCTAGAGTTTTGCTGGCATAAGCAATAACTCTTAACACCTTATCTTTCTTTTGGCACAGGGCTGCACCTACTGCAAAGTCACTAGCATCACACATTATTTCAAATGGCGATGACCAGTCAGGAGAAACAACGATAGGGGCAGCTACCAATTTTTGCTTAATTAAATTAAAAGCAGAAATACAATCTTCAGAAAATATAAATGAAACATCTTTCATTAGCAGATCAGTCAAAGGTTTAGCAATTTTAGAGAAGTCTTGAATAAACCTTCGATAGAAACCAGCATGCCAAAGTGGGAGCTGGTAGCTTCTCTATCACTTCGACTTTTGCTTTGTCAACCTCAATCCCTTTAGCAGACACCTTGTGGCCGAGCACTATCCCATCCTTTACCATAAAATGGCATTTCTCCCAGTTGAGAACTAGGTTGGTCTCTTCGCACCGTCCAAGGATAAGATCAAGCTGTGCTAGACAAACATCAAAATCAGAGCCATAGACAGAAAAATCATCCATAAATACCTCTATACTCTGCTCAATGAAGTCTGCAAAGATGGCCTGCATGCAGCGCTGGAAAGTGGCAGGGGCATTGCATAAACCAAAGGGCATTCTTTTGTATGCAAAGGTACCAAATGGACAAGTAAAGGTAGTCTTGTCCTGGTCCTCAGGTGCAATAGGAATTTGAAAGTACCCTGAAAAACCATCTAAAAACAGTAATATTCCTGCCCAGCCAATCTCTCTAGCATTTGATCAATAAAGGGGAGTGGGAAATGATCTTTCCTGGTGGCTGAATTCAAACGCCTATAATCTATACACATACGCCATCCAGTGATCTTTCTTTGGGGAATGACTCACCTTTGTCGTTCAACACAGCTTCAAAACCTCCTTTCTTAGGGACTACCTGTACAGGACTTACCCATGTGCTGTCTGATATAGGGTAAATGATCCAGCGTCCAGAAGCTTCAACACTCCGTCTTGACCACTTCCTTCATGTTAGGGTTGAGCCGACGCTGGGGTTGTCTGACAGGTTTGTAGTCTTCCTCCATATAGATACGATGTGTACAGAAGGCCGGGTTGATACCTTTGATATCAGCTAGAGTCCATCCGATGGCTCTCTTATGTCTGCTCAGACTTCAAGTAACCTGCTTTCTTGCCCAGAAGTCAAAGAAGATGAAACAATGACAGGCAAGTAATTATCATTAGCTAAAAAGCAGTACTTGAGATTAGAGGGGAGTTCCTTAAGCTCAAGTACTGGAGGTTGCTCTATAGAAGGAACAGGTCTTTGGATTTCTTTATCAAGTCTCTCCAAAGGAGGGCGATAGGCTTGAAAACCTGGTTTCCTCTCTCTACATGTGCTAGAGCTGTATTAACATCCATATTAAGAGTTTTATCCTCAACAGAGGATACAAGAACATGTTCTAAAGGTTCAAAATCTGAAAAAGTAGAAGAAAGTATAGAATAAATCTCATCATCAGTAGAAAGTTCACATACCTCGCCATCCTCATCTTGCATACTTACCGACATAACTGAATGAGCTGAAGTAGAACTTAACTTCATCATCTTTTTCATGTCAAACTCTATCTTCTCATCTCCGTACCTCAAGGTGATTCTGCCATCATGCACGTCAATGACCGCCTTGGCAGTACTTAGAAAAGGACGACCCAAAATGAGTGGGACCTCCACATCATCATCTATGTTTAAAACAACAAAATCCGCAGGAAAGATGAAGCGGTCAACTCCCACTACAAGATCTCGCACAATTCCCATCGTTTTATCTCGGATCTGTCGGCTAGCTGGAGTTTAAAAGGGACTGGGTGAAGCTCTCCTCCTTTTACCTTCAAGAAGGTTGCATATGGCATGATGTTGATGCTTGCACCCAGGTCACACAGGCCACTTCCACAATCTATATCTCCGATAAAGCAGGGAACAATAGGAGTGCCTGGATCCTTCTGTTTCGGGGGAAGTGCTCGAAGTAACGCTGTAGAGCACTCTTCTGTAAGGTGGACAGTCTCCTTGTCCTGCTTTTTCTTCCTCTTTGTTACGAGATCCTTCAAAAATTTTGCATAGTTAGGCATCTCCTGAAGAGCATCAATTAATGGAATATCAATAGTCAGTTTCTTAAATATGCTTAAGAATTTATTGAACTGCTCATCTAAACACTTCTTTTTCATCCTGTTTGGAAATGGAAGCTCTATTCGCTTAGGAGTAGAAGAAGGTACATCAATTTGAATAGAAGATGGAGAAGGAGAAGAATTGATTGGAGCCTGTATCTCCTCAGAAACTACCACTGGTGGGACCGAAGGCTCTGGTGATTCATTAGAATGGGTGATCTTTTCATCAGTTTGTTGTGCAGTCACTTGCTGTTGATTATCTCCCAGCTGCTTGCCACTTCTTAACATCACGGCTGCGCTGAGCTCATCCTCAGGTTGGATCTCTGAAGATACACCACAATTGCAAATCCTCAAGGCCTTGGCCGTCTCTCTGGATTCTGCTGAGATTGTGATGGAAATGAGCCTGGCTGCCTTTGATGCTGGTTGTTAAGTAGCTGGTTCATCTGCTCTGCTCCAGATTTCTCTGGCTATCCATCAAGGATTGGTTGAGAGTTTGTTGTTCCTTCTGGTTGGTAGCCATGGAAGTATTATATCTTGGAGCTTCTCCATCTTTTCATCAGATGCAGATTTGGCAGGTGGCTGGTAGGAGTTCTGGCCCTGTCCCATCTGCATCTGAGGACGGCTTGATTGTATGGTTGCCTGAGAAGCCTGGGGGACCCTGCACATTACTTTGTAAAAGATTCGAATTTAAGGCATTGTTGGGATTACCATACCTGAGATTCGGATGTTGATTTCGGTTCCAGGGCTGTTGGTAATTCCCTTGTCCTACAAAGTTGGCTTCTTCAGCGACCCGTATCTCCTCCAGATAAGGGCATACTTCAAACGAGTGGTCACCACCACAATGAGAGCACAGAGGCTCAGATGAGGATGAAGAAGCTATTCTCTTACCTGCTGAGAGTGGACCATTAATTAGAAAATCGTCAAATCTTTTCACTAGTGAGCTTACCAGTGTGGATTGTTGAGCTTGTGACTCTGCCATCTGCTCCATCCAAGGATCTATATTTCTTGCACCTTTGGCACCCATAGTCATAGTTCTGCCACCTTCGGTGCCCCACTGACGAACTTCTTCTATGTACGTCTCCATGGCCGCCATGAAATCATTGCCGGATCGGTTGAGGATGTTTCCTCCCAAAGCTGATCTAACTTCGGCTTGATGTATATGCTGCAAACCATTAAAGAATGTCATAGCAATACACGTGAGATCTTGTCCGTGATGAGGACACTGTCGGAGCATTTCTTTAAAACGATCCCATGCTTCACAGATAGTCTCAGTACCTCCCTGTTTAAAAGCAAGTAAAGCAGCAACCAAATTCCTAGTTCTAGAAATAGGATAATATTTTTCATAGAACCTGGTTGTCATCTCCTCCCAACTAGTGATAATACCAGAGGGAAGACAGTAGAACCATTTCATTGCTTCACTGGTGAGGCTGCTAGGAAATAAACTCATTCTAGCATACTCCAGGAGACTATCTGAGCACCCAATTTGATCAATATTTATTAGAAATCGGTTGACATGATCTAGGGCGTCGTTGGGGTTGGAACCGTCAAATGTGCCTGAGGGCATCTCTCGTATGACTTGTTCTGGTGTGATGGCTTCAGATCCTTCCATTCCTTCATTAATTCAGGTGGTAGCGTAGGAAGAGCTACTGGGCTTCTTCTTGGAATGGCTGCTGGTCTGCTAAATTGCTTCATTGCTTGGCTACCGTTTGTAGGAGTTGCCATTTGTATTTCTCTTTGGAACCTCTGTTGGCGTCTGGCTAGCTGAGCGGTACGTTCGATTTCCGGGTCAAGGATTCTGTCCCAATCGAGATGAGTGTCTGACCAAGAACGAGTGTACACCATCAACAGTCTGCAAAAAGAAAAATAGATTCCACAAAAATTTAAAAGTAGAGTAAAATAAAATAAAAATAGATAGACACAATAATAATAGTAATAATAATAATAATTTTTTTTTTAATTAATAATAACCCAAGCTAAGGACTAGACAGGAGTCTAGTCCCCGGCAACGGCGCCAATTTGCAAACGATAAATTTGACCTATTAAATACCAAGAAATAATCTTAGAGAATAATAAATCAGAAAAACCGTCAGGTTGCAAAAATCCTGGTTATTGTAGTAGAGTTTATGGGAACCAGGTATCGAACCGTGGGACTATGTGACAATTATCTAGACTTAGCAAAGGTTATAAATTGAGGGGGATTTTTGTTTTGTTCTAAACTGTAATTTAAATAACAGCTAAAATTAAAATAACAAAATATTAAAAGTGGTTGTGAATATGGAAGAACGGACTCTGGGTTCAGGTTTTACTCGTTTGATTAATTATGCTATTCTATTCTACCGGTTAATTAAGAATAATTTGGCAAAATTCCTTTTATAGTCTTTAGATTTAAATCCTAAATTCTAATGACCTCGTTTACCAGAACATGCAAGGTTTGATTAAACTCAGGCAAAACACATGTAAACGGCTAGTTAAAAGGAATATAATTTTGCATCTGAAATACTAAATTTATTCAATCAGAATAAATTCTTCCACAGACATAACAATTAATATGACCTATCTATTCATCACGGATCTGATCAAAATAGATTTCGTAAAGCAATTTAATAAACTCATGTAATTTATTAAAATGCGAGAGAATAACATTAATTGTATCAAATTATAATTAACTTAAACCGGTAAAATAGTTGCACAATTAAAACAAACTAATAATAACCATCTCCCAGAGTATAATTAATCTAGCCGGACATGTTAAATAAATGAGCAGAGATAAGAGTAAAAGAAATCATCTGTTTGCTGACTCCTGCTCCGTTATTCTGACAGACCGGAATAGATTTGAGGTAGATGATAATATACGGAGAATGGTGGGGCGTGAGTTTTGTGGTGGTGGTCGAGTGATTTGTGAATTGTGAATGGATGTGTACGTAAGTGAATTGTTTGTGAAATGGGAAAGGTGAAGGTGGGGGCGATGGAGTAGTATGGTGTCGGGTGATTTTGTGAATGGGTTTGTGAATGGAGTGGAGTAAATTGGATCGTGGGTGAATGACTGGATGATGGACGATTAATGGACGATTTGAGCAGAGTGATTTGCAGCTCTATTTATAGATACGTGGAACGGGATGCAGACAAGGAGAGAAGTGACAGGGATAGTGAGCTAGCTAGTAGAGGCGGTGGAGTCGATATGCAGATCTGGAAAAATTGCTGTCAGAGATTTCATCGGGGGCAGAGCAATTGATTGCAGAGTCACGCGTGCAGAAATTAAGGTGGGCGATCGTCTGTATTAATGAGGTAGCAGTTCGAATGCGGCGCCCATCGGAGAAGAAAACTGTGCGAAATTCTGTTCTGTGCGCATGTATGCATGTCCGCCAGGCGGTTGTGGATCTCTTGTCCGCCACTTATGAGGCGGACCCTCTATCGCTTCCGCCTCCTTAACATGCGGTAGCTTCACTCTTGTCCGCCACTTATGAGGCGGTTGTCTCTATTCTGTCCGCCTCGCGGTCGCATGTGTGGGTGACCGCCCAATGAGGCGGTAGCCTCTCCCTGTTCCGCCTGTTTTAGGCGGTAGTTTGTGTAGAGTCCGCCCCCCTTGTGGGCGGTTGCAGGTGTGGAGTCCGCCTCCCTTGTGGCGGTTGCAGGTGTGGAGGCGGTAGCCTCATATATATATAAATACGAGTATAGTCCAATCTTCGGTCGGCCCCAGATTCTTCGTTATAAGTCCGTTTGACCCGCCGTTTGTTGCGTTGGAAGCTCGTGAGGCGAACTATGCATTTCTGTCATCATTTCCTGATTTTATCATATAATTGGAATTAGTTCCTACCCAAAGTAAGAGTTACAAAAAGCATAGGATAAGTGTGAGAAGGTGCGTAAAAAATTACATAATATAATGACCAAGCACCTATAAAACTATATAAATTTCACACTTATCAGATCCCTCCTTTGTATGTGTGTGTTAAAATTTTTTATTCAGCCACTCCCACTCTCTTTATACTCTCTTACTCACTAGAAAAAGTAATAAAGTGAAAAGCAATTTTTGAAGTCTCTCTCCTCTCACTCCCTTGCCTCTCACATTTTTGTCTCTCTCTCACCAGCCCTTCTCCTTCCTCCCAAGCCAGTAATGGTGACTTGTTGAGCCTCCTCCAGCTCTCCTCTTCTTCTCCATTTTTTATGGCTTAAACAAAGCCCAAAGAGCTAAAAATTACACCACTAAACTCCCCTCCTCTTGGAGATCATTCCCCTCTTTTCAAAATCCAAAAATGGTGAAGTTGGTCGCCATGGATGAAGCTCCATTTGAAGGTTTGAGAAGACGATTGCAATCTACATCCTTCCCTTATTGTGCTAAGGTAAAAAGAAGTTCAACATCTCTCTTTCTAGCTCTCTTTTTGGAAACCAAAAATTCCAGATTTTTGAACCCTCTTGTTCTATTGTTCCAGCCGGTTTCTAGCTTCAAAAAGTTGGAATATTGTTGTGGTACTAGACAAACACTCACCTAGAGATTTGGAAGGTAACCTCTCATCCTAAGAGCCTAAACCTCCCTTGTATCTTAGGGCTGATTTTAAGAGTTTAAGTATTTCCATTAATGCTCATTAGTGTTCCTTAACATTGGTTTTTAGCATTAGTGGTTAAACTCCCCACTTGACCGGTGGTAAACAAGAAACCAAGAGAAAGGAAAGAAGAAGAAAAGAAAAGAAAGAAAAAGAAAGAGAAAAAAGAAAGAAAGAAAGAAAGAAAAGAAAAAGAAAAGAAAGAAAGAAAGAAAGAAAGAAAGAAAGAAAAAGAAACTAGAAACACTAAGGCAATGAATTACCTTTGTAAGTTTTTGATGTTGGTGTGTGTGAGTAATTACATTTTTTAGTATGTTTTAATTCTACTGCAATGGTATGAAAGAAAGGAGTATTAGGGTTGTTTATATTGATGATTAAAGGCTTTGGAGCCTAGTTGATTAAGTGATTAATGTGCTGGAAATTAATGTATGGTTAGTGTCTAGAATTTGTGTTGAGAATGTATATAATGAACAGGGTTGTGAACTGATTTGGAATGAGCTAAATAATGCTTTGGAAATGTTTAATATTTTAGGGAACCTCTGCCAAAATTTCTGTAGGAAACTAAGTGACTTAAGTGTTTAAGGAGAAAGAATAACCTAGGTTGAGCTAGGTGTGTTTTGGAGTTTGAATCGAGTAGTTAATCACCTTGAAACTAGATTAGAGAGAATTGTGTAGTGTGTAGGACTTAAGATGAAAGTAATGCAATGAACACTAGTAATGCATTAGTTGAAGAACCATGGAGTGGTGAAAAGAAAGAGAACAAAAAACTACACTTAAGAGTTCTTAGGAAAAATAAGAGTGGGAAAATTGTGTAAGGGAACCAAGAAATGTGTAATGAGTTTAGTTAATGATTTAGGAAGTTTAGAGTTCCCAATGAGTGTTAAAACATGATAAAATATATGTGGAAGATTAGGAAAGAATTAGGCAAAGAAAGGAAGTTGAAATAGAGTTTTGAAAATGTAAAAATCTATCAAAATGTAGCAAGGTCCGGGACTTAGGTCCAGGACCAAGTCCCGGACCAACATAAAAAATGGCCGAGACTTCCTTCATCACCTGGTCGGGACTTGAGTCCATTACAAGGACCTGGACCAGCCATTAAAAGTAGCCGAAAGTACATTCCAGCATTGGTCCTGGACTTGGGACCCGGACAAGGTCCCAGACCAACCCAAAATAGCCTTAAAATGTATATAATTGGAATTTTAAGGTGGGGATTTGAATGGTATTGATAATATAAGATTGTTAAGACTTAATTAATGATATGTAATGGTCATTAGTGGTAAAAACAAGCTTATGAAGTGAGAAGTAAGTAACTTATGTGAATGAGTTTGAAATGAAAGGAGTTAGTAATTGTAAATTGGAAACCACTAAAGATGAAATGGGTTATGTTAATTATAGATAATTAACCACCCGATTTCCGTTATAGGACTTGAATAGTTGGACTCCGAAGGAGAGTCGGCAACCCTAGAACTATGGTGAACGGTATGATTTTCTCATGCCCTGTATGCTACCGAAGCTACCCCGATTTGGGTTTTTTTGTGTTTATATGCTACCACCTAACCAAGATAAAATGCACGAATCGGATTCTTTACACTTCCTTATGCTTGCGATGTATTATTCCTTGATGAGTGGTGACTATCCTGTAAGTTTGTATAATTCATGAAAGAAATGATTGTTGGATGAAGTATTTACTTGCTTGGATGTAAAGTGTGCTAACCATATGGTATTGAACGAAAGATTCTCATTAACTACCTAATCTTGTGACCTTTAACTTGAGTAAAATGGTAACTTGGAGTATGAAGAAGTTCGATATAGTTTCGGCCACGCGTGAGAATGAGGAAATACGAGAGGTTGTTTCTGAGTTCTGGCCTAACCTTTCTCATGGTCCAAATCCTTAAATGGGTAGCAACCTGGGGAAGTAAGCCAACCTAACGCCGGTGGTGAGACGGTTGTAGTCTCTACCTCGAGGTCATACCGACTTGACTTGAGTATTATTGTAAAGAGGAGTAATGGGTAATGTAAGGATCATGGCTAGTGTAAGTCATTGATCAAGAGTAAAAGAGTAAGAACATCTGATTAACCCGGATGGGAAATTGACTAACAAGTGATGAGGCTAGAACTCGAGAAATGTATCTCAGGGGCCTCGGTAATTGAGGAATGGTTGAATTGTGTATTGATCCCATTACCTGTGTGATGCTCTATGTATGAGTGTGCCTATGCATGATTTTAATATTAGCATGTATGCTTGAATTAAAATGAACTCCATGTAGGTGACCAAGTAGTCGGCGTACCCCCGTTAGCACGCGGGGTATGCGAATTTCATGCCAACAATTTTGCTGAGCCCCTTGGGGCGCTGTTTTATTTTCCAGGTACCCAAGATGACTGATGGTCGATGTGAGAGACCGGACTGTATTACTGTTGGTAGTTAGAATTGTTTTTGAACGGTGTACTGATTTGTACATGGGCTAGTAGCCCTTCTGAATTGTCGGTGTACCATATGGTACACCCTTTTGTATTTTGGGAAGTATGTAGATTTGTGAGACATGTGTAGGATGTTAGACTCATGGTAATTATGTTTAGACTTATGAGAATGGATTGTATTTTGGATTGTACCTTAGTAGACTCGGTATATTGGATTGTAAGCGTTGAAACAGTATTGACTGGAGAATTGTATATACTCGGTTTAGAAATGGAGTGTGATTGTATTGTTTAGTATTCGGGTATTTCTAGTCCATCAGGCCGTTACTGTATTTGAATTAGGCCTTGTTAGTCATGTGGGTGATTGATGGCATTGTTTCACTCGCCGTTGGATTCGATTTTCCGCTGCGAAGGTAAGGATGTACGAGGCATTTAGTAGATAATGATGTGATTAGCGGTAGGGGTGTTACAAAAAGTGGTATCAGAGAGATGATGACTGGAAATACCGATCTTAGGAAATACCGAGTTAACAATACCGATCTTAGTAAAGTAACATGAAGTTGAAGGAGATCATCATAACTGTGGAAGGGCTTAATAGCCTAACCTATGTAATTAGGAATACACCAGTCAGTAAGAAGCTAGACTCGGTTAAGGCAAGAAAACATTGTAATACCATGAGAATTTTTCTTCCAAACTCGGATTTATTTCGAACTCTTTTCAAAACCAAGATTTCTTTCAAACCCATATTTATTTCTAACCCTCTTTTAAACCAAACCAGAGAACCTACACCGGCCTCAACGCCACATGGTAGGTAAGTTACACAACTTTCGAACAACCTTCGAAAGATCCTAAAACCCGAGGATATCAACGAGTCCGTATTAAATACAAACAGTGGATAGACTTCCCTTGGTTAAGTTCGGGAAGCACATGTATCATAAGACGATATAAGAGGAGTTGACAACAGAATACTTCACATAGGCGTGTGATAGACACTACGAGTGTACAAAAATGAAATGTGGGACGACCGCACTCCAATGGGAGCTTGCGGGCCTGACGGACTCATTCATGAGTTAGTCGGGTAAGTAGCAATGTATCAGTAGGGTACCCCATACATGTATACGAGTAGAGTCAGAAACACGGGAAGTAGTCGAATCCATACTACGGTCAGCAGTAAAGGTCAAACAAGAGTAACTGATTACCATGAATGGTTAGAATAAAGGACTCAGTTAAGTCAACAAGACTAAAGGAATTAGTGAATTCATTTCAAGGAAATGTTTAAGAGTCAGGAAGTGCAAAGTGCACAGGTTAGTAAGTAAAGACATAACATTTGTCTCAAGAGTCACGAAGAATAAAACATGATAGCTGGAACGAATACCCATCCTATACATAGTATGGAAGATGCTTAATGTGGACACATTAATGTGCAATTGATGGGATGAAATTCCCGGAATGATCACCTAGGCTATTAGGGGATATCGACCTCATGGGAGAGGATATTAACCCAGCCAAGAACGCAAAGCGATGTAGTTAACTAAACGTACCCACAAGTACAAGCCAGATGTAATGACATAACCTAGTAACACCCAGGAGCTGTCCTTGATGGGTGTTTGGGTCAACTGAAGTTGAATAAAATGTAGTGACTGAAACACAAGAGTTGAAACAAATACTCGATTTAAACACAGAGGGGATAAGTCGTCAAAGGGCAACCTGACATTCCTAAGGGGCATCCCATGAAAGGAAGTGTGATGCAACGACCTTGTCATGGAGCCCAATACAACCTCCAAACCATGTGATGGCGTATGAAGAAGTAAAATTTGTGTGAACAGCCTATAATGAGCAAAGCTCGAGGCAATGAGGCATATAGGCCATAGACCAAATGTGTTACGTAAATTTAATTGTTTATGGAAGTTTATGTCATACAAGTGAATAGAGAGGAGAACGAACCACTACTTTAAGAGTGGGGATACCTCTCAATATTGTGAGACGCGGGAGCGGTAGTTATGTGAACCAAGTTCAAGAAATATGTTAAGGATTGACCATGTTGTTATTGCTGAGGAGCAGTTAGTTTAGTAGCATGTGTGTATAATGTGAAGCACCGAGTGAGCAACGCTCAAGGAGCATAAAGACTCAAAAATAGTGTATTCAGTAGTCATCCAAATGAATGACGACCATAATACGAATGATGAAAGTACATGTGCGGAAGTTAATATGACAGTGGATGCCATGTAAGTTAGTGTCTGTACAAGAAGTAAGAACACGGTGCGTAGTAAGCGACCGTTGTATGAGTATTGTTAGGCAATAATATGGCGAATAAGCAGAATTGTGAGTTAAACTCGGTGGGGGTGCAAGGAAGTGATAGTAAATGGACTTGGCAGTGAGCCAGTAGCCGGTACTATGTGATAAGGGTCTCATTGGGACACGGTGTGAATTCCTATTGCAGTTGCATAAGGAATGGAAGTGTACTCCAAGTAAATTAACATGTTAAGCGAAGTTGAAAGACGAGAATACCCGAATGTTAAGTAACCAACCCGTACTGTGTACCGAAGTTGTGCAAACGCACCAGTAAATACCAACCGTCATAGTGGCTGAACCTCTCCGTAATAAAGGCGGAAAGAGATTGACAACGTTATAAGGACTGATGCATAGACAATGCAAGGTCATACAATGAAAGAGTACATGTACAAAACCAAATGTGGAGGCATGATTAGGAGTAAGTGACTACAGTAGCACTGAATACCAAATATAGGTATAGAATATACCTCAAGTGTTGGAAATAACCGAGGGAGCACTACATATTAGGTAGTAGCTCGACCTCAACCGACAGTAAGTTGGAAGAAACCAAGTGAATAATCATGAATATACACAGCTGCATATGTAGTAGATTAGCTGAAAACTGGATAGAAAGTTTAATAATTCACCGAATTCACACACGGTAAGAGATACCACGCATCGGTTGAGAAACCATTTTCACAAGATAAAGGTGATAAATTGGAGATGTACAATACATTAAGAATAACGAGTGGGGCAAATTAACCTCCAACGTTATCAGAGTCGTGCAGCAAAAGCTAGTGAGCCAATGATTCAGATGTTGAATATGCATGGTGAATACGAGAATGGCTAATTTCTGAGAGGCCAGAATCTAAACCGGTTAGGAGTTTAAACAAACTTCGATGAGAATTCATGGTTTAGGGACTAAACCGCCAATATAGTTAAGATCCCCTCACCAGAACACAATGTATAACAGACCGCGCGGAAGTCAAAGTACTTCACGGCGGCAGAACATTTTAAACCAATGTTCAGTGATTGATTACGTGGGCGTAATCCCTTTTAAGGGGGTAGAGCGCAAAACCGCTTAATGTGCTTTAACGTACGAGTGTATGTGAACTATGGTGTGCATAGCATAAAATAATTTGTTTTAATGATGGTGTGTATGTTACATGAACATACACATTTATTAATGGTTAATTGTGGTAATTGTGCACAGAAGATGTGAATACCATTGTGATAAGTGTGTCTACTTTGTTGAATGTTGTGTGAGAGTACAAGTGTAAGGGAGTAAAGAAACTCCCGGGGAATTAAACCCTTAAGTATGTGTTCATATAATACTAAATGTAATATTGTGTATTGTATTTTGATAATATATATATATATACAGTATTGTGATGTATGAAGTGGTAAGAAATCAATATAGAACCAAGTGAGAATTAAATTCCCTAAGTAACTTGGTTAAAGGTGAATTGAAGAATGGTTGATGGACAGAGTTCCACCCTTGGAGATGTAATGATTATGACTAGAAGGATTAAAAGATAGAAAATGGTAAATGCTTGAATTAGTTGTTGTTTGAAATTGAAGTGGGAGGTGGAACTTGACTTGCATGTGATCAAGGGAAGCCGAACACAAATTGGGGTGGAAGGATAGTTCAACACTGATACTGATCACATCAGGGTGGATGTTGGATGATTCTCGAAGCTCCCTATAAGTGGTCACAAATAACCACGCTAAGAAAAGATGCAATGAGCATAAACTGGACTTGGAGTTGTATTGTGTTTCAAAAAGGATTTTCAATTGGTATTTCCAAACTTTCAATTGATATTTTTAAGTAAAGGGTTTTCTTCTACTTAACCTCATAAAGAGTATTTTGTATTACTTGCTCACAAGCTGAGGACGTATGAGCCTTTGTCTTTGGACCGGTGACATGAGAAGTATATGTTAAAAAGTAAATGATGTTTTGATCTCCCAAAGGAATGGGGACCAGAAGGTGTCCATCGCGACCGGGTTCTGCGGGATCACATTGTATATGTACTCAACATGGGACTCGAAGACTATAATGTCCTGTAGTCTTAGGATCGAGCCCATGAAGAGATGGAAAAGGTATTTTCAATCGCTATACATGCTAGGACATGTTGTGTAGTATGTGTAATAAAAACAAATAATTATCCAGACCTATGAGTCTGAATGTTGTTATGTGACCCATACCTGAGAATCTGAGGGTTGTTATGTAAGTACAAATGTTGTTATGTTACCAGGACCTTTGAGTTCGAGGTTATTACGAAAGGCATGTTATATTAAGGATGTGGTTATGTAAAAGTGTGTTTTAGTATGGAAGTTGTATCTTGCAAGTAATCCCACATTCTAATTAAAAAGAATACGAGGGAAACTATGAACTTTGAGGACAAAGTTATTTTAAGGGGGTAGATTGAAATACCCAAACCTTGATATGTTGTTTAAATATTAAAATATGGTATATTAAGGCTAAAAAGTGCCTTAGAAATGTTAGTAAGCAATTTAAACCATAGTAAGCACAATAAAGTACCATTAAGACACACTACTAAAAAAATGGATTTACCTACAGACATTTCCGTGGGTAAGTCGTAGGTAATCGTTTATACCCACGGAATACCTACGGAAACTATCCGTGGGTAAATGCCTCGTCGATAAATTGTGTACCTACCAAAAATATTCTCTTCGGTATTTACCGACAAAATACCCACAGCTCCTCTCGTTGTTAAACACCTGTGGAAAAGTCTGTTGGTAAATACCCACAGAATGCTTGTTTGCCACGTGGATACCCACAGAAATACCTACGGGAAAACTACCCATGGAACTATCCGTAGGTATTACCCACAGATTACCCACGGACATTGTTCTTCTTTCCTGTGCTATTTAACCACGAATACATATAGGAAAAAATACCCACGGAACTTCCCGTAGGTATTTCCTACGGATTACCCATGGACAAAATGTTATAACCCAAAGTTTCGTTGCAGTTTTATTTCGTTTCATGTTATGTTAAGTTGGTTCATTCATTTAGGACATGGAAGTCCTTATTAAGGAAGTCAGGGGCGAGGAGGTCTTTCGCTATTTATTTGCTGGTAAGGAGTTTGCTTGGGATTAAGGGATATTAATGTATTCTTTAATCGTGAATCTAATCACGTTCTCATTAGTCTTCCCGATCAGTTTTGGAGAAACTGTCACGACGCTCCCCTTCGCTCTCTCTCTCTCAACCTTCCTCATCTTCTCCATCGATCTGTCAAAACTTCGTGTGTTATGCTATTCTGCTGGTGAATCCTTCTGTCGCCTCGCCGTCTCCGTTGCAATCAGGTTGGTCTTGTGGTTATCAATTGCAAATCAGCTTTGGGGGTTAGGTTTTGGGAACTCTTCCAATCCCTAATTGTTCTTTGTAATCTGATTGTGATTCAGCGTTGGCCCCTCTGTCCGATCAATTTCTTCTGCTGTTGGCTTCGTCTGTGATTCCGCTGTCAGATTCAGGTAAGGATTTTAGTTGTGTTCATCAATGGCAGTTTCTGGATTGTGAGGCCTCCGTTTTCTGATTGGGGATTGATCTGCGTTTGCTTTTGTCCAGAGTTTGGAATTGTGTTTCGGTCTGCGTTTTGGTGTCCGCGTTGGCTGGGTTCTGCTGCTTCAGATTTCGGGTTTTGTCTGCTAATTATTGAGGTAGGTGGCTGATGGATTCGATTAGTGTTCGGCTTGGGGAGTTTCGTACCGGTTCTGAATTCTGAATGCGTTCTGTCTTTGAATTGTGGTTGTGAACTATCTATTTAACGTCGTTTTAATGCTTACAAACCCCCAAGGTTGTTTTCTGCAAACTCATAATGTATTGACATTGTTTTGGTGCTTCGATCTGTGTGAAATCGCCTCTGTTTTCTGAGTTTTTCGGCGCGTCCGAACTTCTGTCCGACCTTGGAAGCTCGGACACGCCCTTATGCGCTTTAAATTTTCTAAAGTCTTGACGTGTCCGAACTTCCGTCTGAGCTTCGATGTTCGGACGGGATGCGAGGACGAGTCCGACTTACAAGTCTTGAATGGTGTCCAAACTTGTAAGTCCGGACAGAAGTCCGGACACACCTATCTCTTCATCTGATTTTGCTTCGACTTGTGTCCTAGCTTTGTAGTTCGGACACATGTTCGGACACTACACGTATTTGGTTTCCGAAGAACGTCCGAACATCCGTCCGAGCTTTGATGTTCGGACACCTCTGTCTCTGCTTCTGATTTAAGGTTCGACCTGTGTCCGAACATTGATGTCTGGACACATGTTCGGACTTGGCTCTGTTTTGACCATAACTTGCTCGTTTGAGCTCCGTTTTGACTTCCGTTTGCGGGGTTGGTTTCCCATTCTGATTTCCAAGCTACTTATGTGCTTTCTGGTGCCTTTGGCGCACATGTGCTTATCTGTTTTAAGCCTCTGTTTTGGGACCTAGTTATCTCTGTGTCTGAACCTTTGGATGGCTGGTCTCGCTGTCTCGTAGCGCGCTATGTAGGATCCTTCTGTTTCACGGGTGACGTTCCCCGTTCTGTTCATAGGTGTTCCACCTGTTCTGTTTACGAGTGAGGTTTCCTCGTTCTGTTCACGAGCTGGTTGCTCATTCTATCTGTATGTCGTGATCAACTAGTGTCCCGCTCTATTTCTGATTCTGTCGGCTTTTGACTCTATTTAGTCCTTTATCGTGTGGACTTCTGCTTCTATTTTCTGACATGTTTATGGACTCCTTGCGACTCCTTCTGATTTGTTAATATTCTTAAAATGTTGTGAGCATGCTGGTTGATGAAGTTGGTCATCTACTGGGCATTGTTGTTTGCACATTCCCCTACTCTATCTAACATTGCAGATTGATCAGCGAGGGTCACTTTTCTCAGCTCTGGAGTTTAGTTCGTTATGTTATTCTGAATTCTTTTGAGACATTTGTATTTGACTTTGAGCCTTTAGGCCTCTTCAGTTAGCTTCCACTTTTGACATTCGTTTGGTGGGTTCTGTAATAACTTATGGGATGTTACCACATCATTTTGATGGTACTTTAATCAAGTATTCGTTTTGGGCCTTGTTTGATTATCTGTTTAAGTTCGTTTATTAGGGCCTTGTGTTATTATGTTATAATACGCGGCGTGTAATACCCCTAACTCCTAGGCCAGTGTTTAGGGTGTTACATTTAGTGGTATCAGAGCTCTAGGTTCTAATCTGCTGGGATTTTAAGTTAGCCAGTCAGTCAGAAACGTCAGTGCTAGTGTCTGAGTTTAACTGCTTGTTGTTGGACTTTCAGAATGCCGCCAAGAAGAGCTACAGGAAATGTTGCTGATGCTGTTCAGCAGTTTATGACGCAGCTCATACAGACCATGGCTGCAGGGGGTGGACCAGCTGGCGGAGCAGGCCCAGCTGGGGCTGATGCGGGAGGAAGGAATGTGAAGGTGCTTCAGGAGTTCATGAAGCTGAAGCCGCCATCGTTCGATGGGCAGGAGACCCCAGGAGGCCAGTCATTGGCTGTCAAAGGTGGAGGACTTGCTACGAGTCATGGGCTTCGAGGAGGAGCAGAAGGTGGACTTCGCCACCTTTCTTTTCAAGGCCGAAGCCAAGGAGTGGTGGAGGTCCGTGATGGGGAAGTTTCCACAGCCTTGGACGTGGGAGCAGTTTACTGGGGAGTTCAACAAACAGTTCTACCCCGACGTGTATAAGGATCAGCGCATTCTGGAGTATAACCGACTACGCCAGGGTCGGGACATGAGCGTGGAGGAGTATGTCCTTAAGTTTATCAGCTTGTCAAAGTTTGCACCTGAGCCGGACGAGCGTAGGAAGGCCAGGAAGTTTGAGAGCGGCTTGAGGCCAGATATTCGGTCTGCTGTGACGCCCCTGCGTCATAAGACCTTAGGGACGTAGCTGACGTTGCCCTGTTGGTGGAGGCTGATTTAAGGGGCCGCCAGTCTGGCGGGAAGGACCAGAAGAGGAAGCAGAGGTCCGACGAGAGTGATAGGAGAGATCAGTCTGCTTCTCAGAAGAAGCAGTCTACTGGAGACCGAGCTGGAGACCGCTCTGGAGACCATTCGTGAGATAGAGGAGGTTCGTCTTCGTCAGCTCCCGCTCCGAAGTTCCGAGTCTGCAGCAAGTTTCACCGAGGCCAGGACTGCTACAGGAAGTCCGGAGCCTACTTCAAGTGTGGATCCTTGGAGCATAGGATCACTGACTGCCCTCAGGCCGAGAGGAGCAGAGGTAGCTCTGGAGGTAGAGCTGGTGAGTCCGCCCCAGGGTCTAGAGATCGAGACCGGGCTGAGCAAAAGAAGCCCCAGGGCCAGGCCAGAGTGTACGCGATGGCTGGAGAGAGAGACCGATCGACTAATAGGGTTGTCACAGGTATTCTCCAGCTGTCTTCTCGTTCTGTCTTCTGTTTGTTTGACTCTGGAGCCACCCACTCTTTTATTTCTGATGAGTTAGTGGGTGAGCTCGGTTTGCCTGTTGTGCCTCTAGGTGTTGAGTTATGTGTGCATAGTCCATTAGTTAAGGACTCTTCTATGCTTCTTAATTCTATTTGTAAGGATAGTTCTGTGTTAGTCAGAGATAGGACTCTGTGTGCTAACCTCATCCCGATGGAGATGACAAATTTTGATGTGATTCTGGGCATGGATTGGCTTGCTGCGCACCATGCCCACATTGACTGTGCTGCTTCGAGAGTCACTTTTGAGGAGCCGGGTCAGCCCCGCCTAGTTGTAGCAGGGAATGGACTTCCGTGTTCGCCGCCAGTTATTTCAGCTATGCAGGCGTTTCGATTTCTGAGGAAGGGATGCCAGGGATATCTGTGTTACATCCCTGAGGTTCGCAAGGATGCGAAGTTGGAGGAGATTCCAGTGGTCAGAGACTTCCTAGATGTGTTCCAGGATGACGTACCTGGGCTTCCCCCTATCAGAGAGGTGGAGTTCTCGATCGAGCTCGCACCTGAGACTCAGCCCATTTCTAAGGCCCCATACCGCATGGCGCCTGCTGAGCTCAAGGAGTTGAATGTTCAGTTGCAGGAGTTGTTGGATAAGGGCTTCATTCGCCATAGTGTGTCGCCTTGGGGAGCGCCAGTGTTATTTGTTAAGAAGAAGGACGGTAGCATGCGCTTGTGCATTGACTACAGGGAGCTCAACAAGGTTACCATTAAGAATAGGTATCCTCTCCCGCGCATAGATGACTTGTTCGACCAGTTAGCAGGAGCTAAGGTGTTTTCTAAGATCGATCTGAGGTCCGGCTACCATCAGTTGAGGATTAAGGCAGATGATGTGCCTAAGTCCGCTTTCAGGACTCGTTATGGACATTACGAGTTCCTAGTGATGCCATTCGGTCTGACGAATGCGCCTTCTGTGTTTATGGATATGATGAACCGGGTGTTTAAGCCATTTCTGGATTAGTTCGTCGTAGTATTTATTGATGACATCTTGGTGTATTCCAAGAGTGCTGAGGAGCACGAGGAGCATTTGAGGACCGTTCTCCAGACTCTAAGGGAGAAGGAGTTGTACGCAAAGCTGAAGAAGTGCGAGTTCTGGTTGGACCAGGTGGTGTTCTTGGGACATGTGGTCTCCAAGGATGGTATCTTCGTGGACCCGGAGAAGATTAGAGCCATTACTGAGTGGGCCAGGCCTACTAATGTTGGAGAGATTCGTAGCTTCCTTGGATTAGCGGGCTACTATCGTAAGTTTGTGGAGGGCTTCTCCAAGCTAGTGATCCTTTTGACTCGTCTACTGTAGAAGGATGTGAAGTTCGAGTGAAGTGAGGCCTGTGAGCTGTGTTTCCAGGAGTTGAAGAAGAGGTTGACGTCTGCGTTGATTCTGACTCTTCCAGAGGGGACCGAGGGTCTAGAGGTATTCTGTGATGCGTCCCATAAGGGACTTGGGTGTGTTCTGATGCAGCAGGGGAAGGTAGTAGCGTATGGCTCTCGTCAGCTTAAGCCATATGAGAAGAACTACCCGACTCACGACCTGGAGTTAGCTGCTGTGGTGTTTGCGTTGAAGATTTGGAGGCATTACCTCTATGGAGCTGCGTGCAAGGTGTATACGGACCATAAGAGCCTCAGGTATCTGTTCACTCAGAAGGAGTTGAACTTGAGGCAGAGGAGGTGGCTAGAGTTGCTACACGATTATGATTTGGAGATCCTCTACCATCCGGGTAGGGCGAATGTGGTTGCTGATGCGCTTAGTAGGAGAAGTCCGTCTGGAGCCGTTTGTGCTCTGTCTAGTGTGCAGAGGTTTGCTCTCGAGTTGTAGCGTATTGGTATCTGGGTCGTCCGTCCAGAGAGGTCTGGGGTGTTAGCAGCGTTGCAGATTCAGCCCACCTTGATCGACCGGATCAAGGCCAGTCAGGAGCTCGACGCTGGGTTGAGTAAGATCAAGGATGGGATTGCTTCGGTCACAGGAGTCTGAGTTCAGAGGATGGATGCCTGAGGTTCAAAAACCATGTTTGTGTGCCTGCAGACAACGCTTTGAGGCGAGAGATTATGCAGGAGGCCCATGGAGTCCCGTACTCGGTACACCCAGGAGGTGTGAAGATGTACCGGGACCTCCGAGAGACATTCTGGTGGAGCAACATGAAGAGGGACATTTCAGACTTTGTATCCAGATGTCGGACATGTTAGTAGGTCAAAACCGAGCATCAGAGACCAGCTGGGTTGCTTCAGCCTCTTCCCGTTCCGGAGTGGAAATGGGAGAGTGTCGGTATGGATTTTGTCATGGGGCTGCCTAAGACTCCAAGAGGTTTCGACGCCGTTTGGGTTATTGTGGACAGGCTCACGAAGAGCGCTCACTTCTTGCCTGTCAGGAAGACCTTCAGTTTGCACTGTCTAGCGCAGTTGTACTTGGATGAGATAGTGCGTCTGCATGGGGTGCCTGCTTCTATTATGTCTGACAGAGACCCGCGTTTTGTATCCAGATTCTGGCAGAGTTCGCATCAGGCTTTGGGGACGAAGTTGTCGTTCAGCTCAGCGTATCATCCTCAGTCAGATGGTCAAACAGAGAGGACGAATCAGGTCCTTGAGGACATGCTCAGAGCATGTGTACTTGACTTTGGAGGCAGTTGGGATCAGCACGTGGTGCTGATAGAGTTTGCGTATAATAACAGCTTTCAAACTAGTATCGGGATGGCCCCGTTTGAGGCCTTGTATGGCAGGAGATGCAGATCACACATCTGTTGGGATGATCTGAAGGAGAGGGCAGTTGTTGGTCCGGACTTAGTTGAGGATGCTGTAGCTAAGATTCAGTCTATCAGGGAGCGTCTGCTTGTAGCTCAGAGTCGTCAGAAGAGTTACGCCGATCAGAGGAGACAACCTCTAGAGTTTGAGGTAGGAGACCACGTTTATCTGAAGGTTTCTCCCGTCCGAGGAGTCATTCGGTTTGGGAAGAGAGGCAAGCTTAGCCCTCGCTTTGTGGGTCCTTTTGAGATCCTGGAGAGGATCGGACCGGTTGCCTACCGTTTAGCTTTGTCACCGTCGTTAGCTGGTGTTCACAGTGTGTTCCACGTTTCCATGCTGAGGAAATACGTTCCAGACCCGTCGCATGTGATTGACTTCAGTCCGCTTCAGTTGAGGGAGGACTTCACGTTCGAGGCAGTTCCTTTGAGGGTTTTAGCGGGATGTTCGCAAGCTCAGGAGTAAGACCATGCCCTTAGTGAAGGTGCAGTGGTCGGGTCAGTCAGAGGAAGAGGCGACCTGGGAGGTCGAAAGTGAAGTGCGTTCTAAGTTTCCCGCCCTCTTCGAGCAGTAGGTACGTTTTAATTTCGAGGACGAAATTCTTTTAAGGGGGAGGTGATGTTATAACCAAAGTTTCGTTGCAGTTTTATTTCGTTTCATGTTATGTTAAGTTGGTTCATTCTGAATTTAGGACATGGAAGTCCTTATTAAGGAAGTCAGGGGCGAGGAGGTCTTTCGCTATTTATTTGCTGGTAAGGAGTTTACTTGGGATTAAGGGATATTAATGTATTCTTTTACTCGTGATTCTAATCACGTTCTCATTAGTCTTCCGATCAGTTTTGGAGAAACTGTCACAACGCTCCCCTTCGCTCTCTCTCAAACCTTCCTCATCTTCTCCATCGATCTGTCAAGACTTCGTGTGTTGTGCTATTCTGCTGGTGAATCCTTCTGTCGCCTCGCCGTCTCCGTTGCAATCAGGTTGGTCTTGTGGTTATCAATTGCAAATCAACTTTGGGGGTTAGGTTTTGGGAACTCTTCCAAACCCTAATTGTTCTTTGTAATCTGATTGTGATTCAGCGTTGGCCCCTCTGTCCCGATCAATTTCTTCTGCTGTTGGCTTCATCTGTGATTCCACTGTCAGATTCAGGTAAGGATTTTAGTTGTGTTCATCAATGGCAGTTTCGGGATTGTGAGGCCCTCCGTTTTCTGATTGGGGATTGATCTACGTTTGCTTTTGTCCAGAGTTTGGAATTGCATTTCGGTCTGCGTTTTGGTGTCTGCGTTGGCTGGGTTCTGCTGCTTCAGATTTCGGGTTTCGTTTGCTGATTATTGAGGTAGGTGGCTGATGGATTCGATTAGTGTGTTCGGCCTTGGGGAGTTTCGTTCCAGTTCTGAATTCTGAATGTGTTCTGTCTTTGAATTGTGGTTGTGAACTGTCTATTTAACGTCGTTTTAATGCTTACAAACCCCCAAGGTTGTTTTCTGCAAACTCATAATGTATTGACATTGTTTTGGTGCTTCGATCTGTGTGAAATCGCCTCTGTTTTCTGAGTTTTTCGGCGCGTCCGAACTTCCGTCCGACCTTGGAAGCTCGGACACGCCCTTCTGCGCTTTAAATTTTCTGAAGTCTTGACGTGTCCAAACTTCCATCTGAGCTTCGATGTTCGGACGGGGTGCGAGGACGAGTCCGACTTACAAGTCTCGAATGGTGTCCAAACTTGTAAGTCCGGACAGAAGTCCGGACACACCTATCTCCTTCATCTGATTTTGCTTCGACTTGTGTCCGAGCTTTGTAGTTCGGACACATGTTCGGACACTACACGTATTTAGTTTCCGAAGAATGTCCGAACATCCGTCCGAGCTTTGATGTTCGGACACCTCTGTCTCTGCTTCTGATTTAAGGTTCGACCTGTGTCCGAACATTGATGTCCGGACACATGTTCGGACTTGGCTCTGTTTTGACCATAACTTGCTCGATTGAGCTGTTTTGACTTCTGTTTGCGGGGTTGGTTTCCCATTCTGATTTCCAAGCTACTTATGTGCTTTTTGGTGCCTTTGGCGCACATGTGCTTATCTGTTTTAAGCCTCTGTTTTGGGACCTAGTTATCTCTGTGTCTGAACCTTTGGATGGCTGGTCTCGCTGTCTCGTAGCGCGCTATGTAGGATCCTTCTGTTTCACGGGTGATGTTCCACGTTCTGTTCACAGGTGTTCCACCTGTTCTGTTTACGAGTGAGGTTTCCTTGTTCTGTTCACGAGCTGGTTGCTCGTTCTGTCTGTATGCCGTGATCAACTAGTGTCCCGCTCTGTTTTCTAATTCTGTCTGCTTCTGACTCTGTTTAGTCCTTTATCGTGTGGACTTCTGCTTCTATTTTCTGACATGTTTATGGACTCCTTGCGACTCCTTCTGATTTGTTAATATTCTTAAAATGTTTTGAGCATGCTGGTTGATGAAGTTGGTCATCTACTGGGCATTGTTGTTTGCTCATTCCCCTACTCTATCTAACATTGCAGATTGATCAGCGAGGGTCACTTTGCTCAGCTCTGGAGTTTAGTTCGTTATGTTATTCTGAATTCTTTTGAGACATTTGTATTTGACTTTGAGCCTTTAGGCCTCTTCAGTTAGCTTCCGCTTTTGACATTCGTTTGGTGGGTTCTGTAATAACTTCTGGGATGTTACGACATCATTTTGATTGTACTTTAATCAAGTATTCGTTTTGGGCCTTGTTTGATTGTTTGTTTAAGTTCGTTTATTAGAGCCTTGCGTTATTATGTAATAATACGCGGCGTGTAATACCCCTAACTCCTAGGCCAATGTTTGGGGGTGTTACACAAAAGGTTTTGTTACCCCATGCAGTTACCAATCGAATTCCTACGGACAAACTTAACCACTGATATTTCTGTGGGTATTCCGTGGGTAAATATTAGATTTTTTTTTTTAAAAAAAAAAAGATTTTTACAGCACCCCACACACCAGCTCTTAGCAGGGAATAACAAAAGAGAATATGTTCCAAATGATTCATATTTGAGAATCCTTCATTCAGTATACACTTCACTATTGTAAGAATTACCAAAATAAAGTGAGATAGGACACCTTTGTCATACAAATATCAAGTACATTTGTTAGCACTAACTAAATCTCTAAAGTCTGCACAACAAACCTCTATTTTCATAATAGTAGGATGATTCGCAGTGGCTTCAAAATGGTGCTCCCTGGATTTGGACTTGATACAACAAACTTTTGTGGCTCTGTTGTTGCAGCAGTTGGCATGTTTTAGCCATGTTAAGCTGTTGCATCCTATAAACTAATTCTGGATGTCTACATATGATCCTCAAGGGCACAATTTCCTCTGATTGATCATGGTCATAACGGACAAGGAATCTACAACGACAGCCTCTTACATAGAGTGCATATGATGTCGGGGAGATAACTGATAAGTCAGGAATTTACCTATTTTTACACGGTCTTTTGATACCTCATTTGGCATCATTTACTGTTAAATCCTGTCTTATGAGCAATTTTATGTTTTTGTTGCAATTGTTTTCTTTTATGGTTTTTGTGTGCTTTTTCAGGTTTTTATCTCAAGGAAACACACTCCTATCACTTTTGGAACACATGACAAATCAAACAAGCTAAATAGAATCAAGAAATTCAACTCTCGACCTAAATACAGACATGGTCCGGGACTTGTTGCATAACTTAAGTCCCGGACCACAGCAATCTCCACTCTCGGCTCAAATACAGGCATGGTCCGGGACTTAATACACAGCCTAAGTCCCGGACCACAAATCAGAGAAACTCTCGACCCATTTCAAGACTATGGTCCGGGACCTTATACACTACTTAAGTCCCGGACCACACAAGCAGAGCAACTCTCGACCATTTCAAAGCTACGGTCCGGGACTTTATACAAGGCTTAAGTCCCGGACCATACTGCTGTAAGCGGTGATCTGTAGCTCGCGAACGTGAAGAAAAGAGAATTTTATTCTCTTTTGAACTAACCACCGCCCCATATTCTCCAGCCTTTCTTCCATACTCGTTTTGTCTATTCCACTGCCACTATCCAATCATCCCTCCACTAATCTAATCATCTCCATAAATCCAGCAAAACACTCACGTAACACACCCACCATTCCACTTTCAAACTCCAGCACTACTGTCCACCACCTTGCTACTGCTACGTATTCCACAAATCAGTTCTATAAATAGAACTGAAGCTCATTCATTCAGGACACATTTTCTGGAGAGCATCTCACATTCCCTCCATCCATTTCCATCTCATTTCTCACGTTCCATTCATATCACCATTTCCATTAAACACCACACATGTCCACATAAATCTGGAGTACACAAGCAGTTGGAGACTCCACTATTTTCTGGAGAAGGAGCAGAAGAAAGCACTGATCACACATCGAGACTCCACTGAAGAATTAAATCAGAGTTTCTCTTCTCTTTCTCTTTAATGTTATTTACATATTTTTACAGTATTTTCATTTCAATGGCTGAGTAGTTTTTATAAATTTCGGTTGCTATGTAATCCAAATTCAAGGTTCCATTATCTGTGTTATTTACCATTTTAATAGATTAAAGTATTGTTCCTTATTTATTTTTATAAATCTTGTGATTTGGCCAATTACTTGATTTTACCAGTTTATCTACTTATAAGTGAGAACTGCGGTAGATAATAGACAACAGGAACAGTACGGTTAATTTAGAGATGGTAATTCCTCTAGTATATTAACTGATCATTAAACTGGATTATTCTTAAAGCTGTTAGCAATTAGTAAATTTGTAACGAGAGTTAAAATTTATTAGTTGTTAATTAGATTCCACCGAGCGGGAGACCGAACGTGGAATATTTCTGATCTAGGATTTTAATCTGAATTTTGGTAAACACACTGAGAAAGGAACCGAAGAATTTGGAGGATTAGTAAACCGGAATCTTCCCTTTTTATTAAATCAAAAATATCATTATTTTGCCCACTGTCTTGCATTTATTACTCTTGCTCTTATTTACATTTTGTCTCTCTACCTAGTAATTCAATAAACAAAACCCCCTGTTACTTGAGTTATTTTGTTAGTTCTTAAATATTAATTAAACTAAAACGCTGCCTCCCTTGGATTTGATAACCTGGAGGGACACTTCTAGGAAAACTTGCTATAATCGATCGGTATACTTGTCGTTAGGTTTTTACAACAATAACCCACAGCGTAAGCACCAAAAAGATCCAAAACTGCACCTGTAATTACAAACGAGAAATAATTAACGATAAGAACACCAATCGAGTAGTAATAATGTTTGCAAAGGCGAAAGAATCAGTATACTAGTTATCCTAAAGCAGCCACTAAATTAGCAACATATAAGAATCAAAGATGCCAAATGTCTCAATCATAAACATTGGTACGCTCTGAGAAGAAACAGAAACTTATATCCAAGTTATAGATATAGGGCTCAGGTTCTAGGAGAAAAGTAACTGAATCACTCACACGGAAATTACTAGTTCACATTATCAAAGGCGACTAAGTTAGTCAATTCATACTTGGTAATAGCTAAAAACATTGGATAGATGTTACATGCTCAATAATTGAACACAGGTCAGATATTTTGTTAACTACTAGCACCTAAAAACCCAAACTTGACAACGATCAGTAACCCCAAACCAACACAACTTAGGCCTAAATCATATCTTCACCAGCAGCGTTCCAAGCTAAATTGATGAAAAACTCTTAGTCATGCTTCTGATTGAAGAGAAAAATAAACCACAAGTCATCAGAAGAATTCCAACTCCGCTACAATACTAGAATAAGAATTGTACAAACCAGATATTTCCCTCAAATAAAAAGATAGGGAAATTTCACCAAATACCATTGAGTTTTTGCTTAATTCACGATATACCATATGTTTTTAAAATTACACAGGATAACATTGAGTTTTTACTTATTTCACTAGATAACACTTTGTCCACATATTCTTGCTAACTTCTTTTTTATTTTTCCTGGAAAAAAATGACAAAAATACTCTTGTTATTATTTTAATTGCCTCACAATGATTATCATATTGATAAATTCCATAAGATATCACTTAGTTTAACTAATAATGGGGCACTTTAGTCTTTTTTTTCTAGGGATATTCAAGGAGAAATTAACAAAATATGTGATAGAGTGTTATCTGGTGAAATAAGTAAAAACTCGGTGTTATCCTATGTAATTTTTGAAATACAGTGGTATATCATGAATCAAAAACTCAGTGGTATTTGGTGAAATTTCCCAAAAAGATATAAAAAGAGCATACATATTCTCTCATATGGGAGATCAGTAAATTAAGTTTGGCAGAGACAAGAAGATAAGTTCAAGTATATTACCAAAGCCCGAATGTTCCGTCTTAAATCTGGTGAGCGAAATGCAGCAGCAGTAGTGGTTATCTCTGCAAAAATATAGCAGCAGCAACAGTTATTTCTACATACAGAAGAAGGGAATGAAGGGAGGCACATGTATATTCCTTGTTCGGAATAGATAGAAGATAAGTTCGAGTATATTACCGATGCCCGAATGTTCCTGTCTACAGTAGTTGCATTGATTTATCTAGCTAGGGAACAACACTAAAAGCATCAGGTAACTAATGGAGTTCATAATAGCTATGATGTAAAAGACCAAGCAAAAAAAGCCAATTATACCTTTATTTTCTTCCTTTTTATCTTCCTAAATTGAGAGCCGTAATGACTGCAAATATCCATTGTCTTCATCATCCTCTAGTATTATAACACTTCTCACTGTTGTTTGCGCTAATATCATGAAATACCCCAAACCTAAGTATGCTAAGTAAACATCAATTTATGATGTAATAAGGCTAAAATATGCCTTAGAAACATTGGTAGACAATTTAAACCAAGGGAAACACAAGAAAACGCCTTAAGGGCAATTTAGGCAAAATGTGTTTTAAGCTTGGAGTGACTTTGATTAGCACCCAAATACCATTATAAGACTTTATTAACATGCTAATAGACATGTTAAATCAATTACCAAAGAAAACCAAGCTCAAAAACAAGCTTAACCCAAAATGTGCTTTAAGACTCCTTAAAGCACCTTTTTGAGAAATTGTCTTAGAAATATTTTTGAGTGGCTAAATACCCATGAATACACCTTAATTAACATGTGTACTAATTAGTATCACATTAGGAAGCCTAAATCAATGGGAAACCAAAAATTTCACAAATTTGTACTCTAATTCTCTAATGGAATAAAAATGCCCTTATTTAACAAGGGGGCCGATTTTTGAGAGTGGTGAGTCACCACATGAGTCATCCAACTTAAGAAAAGAAGAGGGAAATAAGAAAAGTTACTATTTGCTTTTTAAAACAAAATATCTTCTTATAAGCTACCTTTCTTCTTCTCTCTCTCATTTCTCTTCTTCCCATCGGTTTCTCCTGCCTCCTCTCTTCTCCATTCACGTAAGATCAGCCTCCATTGTTGCCTCACCTTGCTTTTTCCATAACTTGCCCATTTTAGCTCCAAATCAAAAACTAAACACATATTATTCTTAGTTAGCTCAAGCTCTAGCTTTCTATCTTTCCAAAACTCCAAAAGCTTCATTTTGGTGCCAAGGGAAAACTCCTTTGAAGGGGGAAAACTAGCTTGAGGTGTTCATTGTCTTCTCCATTCATTCAAGGTAAAGAAAATGTAAGAAAAGTCATTTTTCCACCACTTCCTTACATGGCCGAAAATTACCACTCATGGGGCCTTGTTTTTACGCCTTGTTCTAGCTTGTTTTAATCACCTAGTGGAGGTCCTCTTTCATTCATTCCCCAAGTCTACTTTGAGACTTTAAAGGTAATCTTCCACTTTTATGTCTTAAAACACATTTTTTACCTAAGATTGAATTATATGAGTTTAGGCATATTGCTTAGTGCTCATTAGATTATTTGAATGTGAATTAGAACATTGGCAAGGGAGATTTAATTGGTGGCCGAGATTCATTCAAGAAAAGCCCTAAGGAGGAAGTTAAGATAAGCTTGGAAAAACAAGGTAAATGTTTTACCTAATGGTGGTTTAAGGTTTTAAGGGATGAGATGTGGATGAGTACCAATGTAGCTTTAAGCTTACATTAGGTAATGGGTTATATAACCTAGGAAAAAGAATTTAAGCAAGCTTGTGAACTTGTGACTAAGGAGCCAATGGGAATGAGTTAGTAAGATAAGTTAAAGGTGGATTTTAAGAGCATTATAACTACTATGAGATTGATGGGTGTAATTGTAGGTTGAAAGCTATTACATGTGGGAAATTCAGTGTTTAAATTCATTGCATTTAAGGGCCTAAGAGCCATGTCATTTAAGAGCCTTAGTGCTATGCAATTTAAGATTATTGCATTATATTGAGTTTGTTGTGAATGAGTAGATTTGGGTGAGAACATATGATGAGAAAGGATTTGATGTGTGTGAGATGATTGAATGAGAAAAACAATGCTTATGGGCATGATAATATACTAGAGGAGCTATGACGAAATTTGAGTAGAAAACAAGTGTTTAGGTGGTGGTTGTGTGCTAATATGACCTAGGGTTTATTAGGAGTCATTAAAAGGAATTTGAGTGAAAATGGGTTAACTAAGGAGTTCTTGAGGTTTAGAATGGCCTAGAGTTGTCTAGAAAGAATTGGAGGATTGGTGGGTGTATTGAACACACCAAAGTCATGGTATGAGGAATGTTAAGACTTGAGCAAAAATTTAGAGGAAATGATGAACAATGTTTTAAGGTGAATTAGGTATGAACTTGAGAATATAACAATGAGAGATCTTGGTAGCTTGTGTAAGTGGTGAAGATGCTAGTAGTGGATTAATAAGGTTCTAGTTTGATGGTAAGGAGTGGACTTGGGTGAAGGAAGAGAATGTTGAAAATTGTCAAGGATAATGACTAGGAATGTGTAAGAGGGTATGATCTTGATAATGGTGAGTAAATTGAGTAAATGAAATGGAAATGTCTAAGGAGGGTGTAGCATGGTCAAGGTAGACGAAGAACAATGCCAAGGTGCTAAGAGGATGAAAAATGTATAGGAATGTTTAGGAATTTAGGAATGATGTGTAACAAATGGAAAGGAGAGAAATTGTGCATGGAGATGCAAGATAACCTTGGAAGGTTTAGCAAAGGAAAGATGGGTGAATAATAATGTTTAAGAAGTAGTTATGTTGGGTGGGGAGGAAACACTTTGGTTAGTTGAAGTTTTAGACAAATTTACATGTTGGAAGTGTAAGGAATTAAGTTATAAGTGTTAAGAGTTTAATAAGAACTTGAAGAATGATCAAGGAATTTGGAGGTGAGTTGATCCATGAGTTAGGAGGATTTTAGGTGCTTAAATGGTGTTAGAATATGTGTTAATACATGGGGAAAAATTGGAAGAAGATTGGACAAAAGAACAAGTGTGGAAACAGGCTTAAAACTGTAAAATTTGACAGTTTAAAGTGTGGTCCGGGACTTGGTCCTTGGATAAAGTCCCGGACCAGCACTAAAAACAGGTTGACAATGTACCCAGGGACTGGTCCGGGACCTTGGGTAAGTACCAAGTCCCGGACCATAGCTAAAATAAGGCCGAGATTAAGAACAGACATTGGTCCGGGACCTTAGGTCCGGACCATGTCCCGGACCAGGGCAATTTACAAAGAAAATGTGTTTTTAAGGTGGTAAATGGAGGGGGCTTGTTGGGTAATGTTATTATAAGGTTGTTAAGAGTTGTTTGGCGAAGTTTTAAGGCCATTGGAGGTGGGAACAAGTGTGAGTTAAAATGAGAAGTAAGTAACATAAGTGGTTAAGGTTAAACTACAATGACTTAGTGGTTCTTAGTCGGAAATCATTAGTGATTTAGTAAGCTAGGTTAATTAAAAGTGATTAACCACCCAATTCAATCAATGTTTTAGGGTTTGAGAATTTGGACTCCGGAGGAGAGTAAGCAACCAACGACCGACGGTGAACGATACAGTTCTTCTGGTGACCTGCTTGCTAACGAGGTGTCCCTCGGCTTGTGTGCTATTTGTTTATGTGTGCGGGTTAAACAAGATAAAGCATGCAACCGGAATATTATGTTATTGTATTGTTGTGTGATGTTCGAAAACTAACACAACTTACCGTGAGAACTTACTAACTAACGTTTAGTAAGGATTTGAGTGAGACTAAGGAACACTCCCTGATATTAGTTTGTTAATAACCGAAAGAGGTTTAACCAACAAACATTGTCTTGAGACTTCTACTAACTGGAACTTGGGGGGAGTGAGGAATCCGGGACTGACTCCGGTCATGCATGTTAAGGAAAGGGGGTCGGTATCTAAAGCAGATCCTACTCCCGCTTAAGACTTGTCTTCGGACTTGTTGCCTAGGGTCGGTTGCCGGCTCAGCTACATTGGACATCCAGTCCAAGGTAGGAGGCATTAAGATGGTGCGGTAGGATCACCCAAATCCTAAATTTTAAGATAAGTTGTTTATTCAACCAAAGGAGTTAATAGCTCATTGGCTAGGGTTGGTTTTGACCCGACAAAAATAAACATTGAGATAAGATACAATTATTTCTATTTAAAGAATGGTTTATATTCTAAGATTAAGACAAGGTTTGAGATAAGATACCACCATTTCTATTTGAAGAGTGGTTTGTATTCTACGACTGAGATAAGCTACAACCATTTCTATTTAAAGAATGGTTTGTTTACTAAGACTAAGATAAGGACTAAGATTGGGGTAAGATAAAGTTGGATTGAGAATAAGAGGAAACATAACTTAAAGTGTTAAATAATTGACTCACTAATTAAGGGAACACATTTAAGTCATTCATTGTGTTGAACTTTGATTGTTCATATTTGGCTTGTTGTTTATTGCACCTTCTATTATGTTGTGCATCTAATCAACCTCCATGCTATCGACAATTAGTCGTCGTAGCCACGTTAGCTTGGGGGCCATGAGAGGATCGTACCAGCAATTTTGCTGACCCCCTTTGGGGGCTGTTTTTACTACGCAGGTGAACGTCAGAAGGCGCCCGTCATGAGAGTAAGATGGGGTAGACGTGTTACGGGTAAAGTGTGGCCTACGAGTTGTGCATGTACACTCGTATGGTATATTGAGTTAGTAAGTTGTATAGGATGTGAGGGGATTGTAAGAATGATGTGTATTTGGTTAAGACTTGTAAGTACTAATGTTCGGTATATTCTGTTAGTCAGACCGTGGCAAGGTCCTGGAATGTATTTGAATCTGCTGCAACGTTTGTATATATGGTGAAAAAGTTTGCGATAACCATGATTGGATCGAGATGGGGTGTTACATATCTACTTCAATCACTCAAATCCCGCTGCTTATCGTCATGGTATCTCTAATGAAAAATATTAATGACAAACAAATCATCAGGTTTTGAATTAAAAAGGCAAAATATGCCAGGACTATGTACTTCAAAAGTGAATGAATTGGAGTGAGGAAAGGCAAACACAAACAAATAAATCTTGGGATTCTAATATCCAGCATACATATTCTCTTATATGGCAGATCAGTAAATTAAGTTCGGCAGAGACAAGAAGATAAGTTCAAGTATATTACCAAAGCCTGAATGTTTGCGTCTTCAATCTCGTGAGCAAAATGCAGCAGTAGTAGTGGTTATCTTTGCAAAAATACAGTAGCCGCGACAGTTATTTCTGCATACAGAAGAAGAGAATGAAGGGAGGCACATGTATGTTCCTTGTTCAGAAGAGATAAGAAGATAAGTTCGAGTATATTACCGATGTCCGAATGTTCCCATCTACAGTAGCAGCAGTGATTTATCTCTGTAGAAAAACAGCAGCAGCGACAGTGATTTATCTCTGCATACACAAGAAGAGAATGAGGTGCAGAAAAACAGCATCAGCGATAGTGATTTTTTATTTATATTCATTTCAACTTATGTAATTTATAGCTCTTCATTATATACGACATGATGGTGAAGCCTAGTTGCTATTGGACATCTATATACTACAAGATGGTGAAACCTAGTTGCAAAGTCGTTGTTTACTTGTTTCTTTCTCCTATGGATGTTAACAGGTCTGTCAAACAGAAAGAAGACACTTTAACATGGTCCCCATCTATATCCTAAATGACAAATGATAAAGGTAACTAACTATTCCAGCTTATTACTATTGTATAGTTACAAGTTTCAACTTTATCTTCCTAGTGTGATTTTACTCTCTAAGTTTTAGTAGCTTGGACTACCAATTTCTCTAATGGTGAAAACCAAGACTACTCTGAAACACATATAACTGATGGATTTACTGCTTGTATCACTATAACTTTATATAGACATTTATTGCAACTGGTTGCTTGAATATGCAGGATATGAATAGTTTCAAGCTTGTGGAGCACATTGCACATAAGTGGAACTTTTGGTTAGAAGTGTTATTCACAGACTTATATTAATACAGAAGAAAATTTTCTGAAACAGTAATAGAGATGTTGAAACATGTCGGGTAATGAGACTGGATCTTGTTCATTGTACATTTAAAATCCCAAAAGGGATTAGGAACATCTGACAACCAGCTACTGTATATTAGAATTACATTCAATCTACTCTTTTTAGATATGGTAATTAATTCTAATTTTTTTTTTTTGCAAAATGTTGACAAGATTTCGACGCAATTTATTGGAATTTGGACGCAAAAGTTCTGTTGAAATGTTTTGAACTACTGCGGATAATATTGCGCCAAAATGAGAAAAGGGATTGCGTCGATGCATTTTTGACACCCAGGTAGACGACGCGTGTTAGGCTCGTCAAATCCTTAGTTTTATGACGCAAAATAACACACATTTCTCGTAGCCATACAACTGTAACCCCGCCAAGAACTCCAGCATAAATTTTATTATCCCTCCACACTAGACTATCAGCAGCTGCATCATAGTTTGAACAAAAAAAAACAGATAGAATGGCAAAGGTTGCTGGTATTGTTGTTAGTTAGACTCTGATGATTGACGGCCGGCTGAAGAAAGGGAGAAAGGAGGCGGCAAAGAAAAAAAAAGTAACCAGCTGTGATACCATGTAAGAAAGTAAAAGAATATGTATTGATGTGATTTCTGATTACAGATTTACACTATTTATACTGATTTAGAGTCTTCCTTGAAGTGTTTCAAAATTCTAAATGCAAAGGTAGTTGCTAACTATACGGTAACAGCTCAACAGATTTACAATATTCAAATTACTATTCTGAATTAGTCAATCCTAAATATAGAAGAGCCTAGTATATTCTTATCATAAATGGTGGTTAAGTTAAACAACCTAAGCGAACGAATGTTAATGCAGGAAGATGAAGTGATCACTGATGGTACAGAATCAGATCAAGTGGAATTTTGTGATGCTAAGATATTAGACAAGCTCACAACTCATAGAGGAGAGTTTAAAGTTAGATCCTCAAGCTATAAAGAGGACAAACAATATCCACAGGGCCAGGTGAGTTTGATTTGTATAATAAGCTAGTGCAGTCTGATTAAACCATCAATAAATTCTGATTCCTGACAAAGCGGAGCGGACTAATTAATGGTGGTTGATTAAGTTTCATGTTCACCGGCAGAAGAATGGCCATTCGGATCGATGATCACCAAATCAAATATGACTGACTATACGTGATATGATGATAATACTGGCTCTTACAGAGTCGTAGCTAGCGATCAACAACAGCAAAAGTAGAAGAAGATGAGAAACAGCGATGCTTGTACAATTACTAAACATGGTTCATAGTACATTTCTTGACCATAATGTTCCTCTCAAGTCGATTGGGATGGATGAACAGCTACGACTAGACATCAACTAACTAATTAGGCTTCTATCTTTTACAATTAGCAAGCGTCAGTCATTCAGGAGTTCTACAGAATTCCTGGTCTAGGGTTCGTGCGACTGAGGAAATCGATTGAATGGGAAGAATGAAGAGACATATTTACCTGATTTGGAGTTGCCTTCTTCAATCAACAACTAAGTACAATCAGACATCAAATGACTATTTAGGCTTCTATCTTTAACAATTAGCAACGCCAGTCGATTCGGGAGTTACTAAAGATTTCCTGGTCTAGGGTTCGTGCGACTGAAGAAATTGATTAAATGCAAAGAATGAAAAGACAGATTTACCGGATTTGGGGTTTCCTTCCTCAATCGACAGCTAAGTTTGGAGAACACAGAATTAGCGGTAGTATCGTACACTCAAAATTTTGGGGAGGTTAAGCCTTCGCCATTCTCGCCCTTTACTGCAGAAACGTCTGAATTTTCTGTAGAAGTTGCTCACGCTTCGGACTTACTTCAAGGAAGAGAAAGGATTGAGGAATTTCGCCCGTTCCGGTATTGTATCGAAGAGAGCTCAAAACAGTCGTGTTGAGTATGGAAGCGCGATGCTGTATAGAAGAGTTGAAACAACAGAGAGTCTGAAAAGCTTTCCCTACGGGAACTTCCCGTTGGTAACACTAATTTAAAAAAGCCAGCAGATATTAATACCTACGGCCTAATTCCCGTGGGTATACATATTTGATAACAAAAAAAACGTTGTTGTATGTTTCATGATAACATCTTTACCTACCACCCAAATCCCGTGGGTATATATCATCTATTTTACGGACTACTTTCTGTGGGTAATTATTTACTCCAGATTTTCCTAGTAAACATTATAGTTATTTACCTAGGGTCTAGTTTCTGTGGGTATAATTCATCTTATAATTTAGAAAGCATATATAAATAATTATTCAAATTATATATTTAATATATTAATATTTATAGAAATTATATAATATTATTAATAATAAAATATTATATTTTATTAAATTATAAATAAATTTATTAATATTTTTATATAATATATATATACTATATTATGTTAATTTTTGTTTATAAATATTGTATGTAGATATTTATATAAATAATATATAATAATAAATATTATCAGTAATATTTTTAAATTGAAAGTATTAAAATTATAGATGATATCTATTAATATTTATAAATATTATATATATCTATATAATTATTAATAATACTTATAAATATTTTTGAAAGTTATATATAAAATATATTAGTATTTCTTTAAATTTACAAATAATATATATAGAACTAATTTTTATTTTCTAGTATTTAAATAATAAAATTCCCGTGGGTATTTTGTGGGTGTTGCATGGGTATTCTGAAGCAATATCTTCACAACTTACGTGTAGGGGATCTGTGGGTATTCCGTTGTAAAATACCTACAACATGAACCCGTGGGTAAATGGCTATTTTCCAGTAGTAATTTTACCAACGGGAATAGTCCGTGGATAAATACCTACGGGTTCATTCCGTTGGTAAAAGTACTCGAAGTATATCCCCGTGCTAAAATGCGGTTGTTCAATGTACTTTTACCTACGGGAAACGTACGTGGGTAAATACCTGCGGAATAGTTCCGTGGGTAAAAGTGGTGTTTTATTGTACTTTTCCCTACGGGATTAGTCCGTGGGTAAAAGTGGCGTTTTATTGTACTTTTCCCTACGGGATTAGTCCGTGGGTAAATACCTACGGGACATTTCCATGGGTAAAACTAACCTAAGTGTGCAGTTTATTACTTGCGTGGGGACGTTGTCGTTTAATAGTAACTATACCTACGGAAATAGTCTGTGGGTAAATACCTACGGGACTATTCCGTGGGTAAACTGGCCTAAGTATCATTTAATTGTATTTTTGCCTACGGAATTAGGCCGTGGGTAAATACCTACGAGACATTTTCGTGGGTAAAACTAACCTTAATATGCAGATAATTACCTGTGACAAAACTTTGTCGTTTAATAATAACTTTACCTATGGAACTTGTCCGTGGGTAAATACCTACGGAATTTTTCTGTGGGTAAACTTGCCTAAGTATACACTAACTTTACCTACGTATTAGTCTCGTGGGTAATCCGTTGGCAATTATAATCCGATGTTTACCTACGGGAACCACCCGTGGGTAATTATTGTCGCCAGTTTACCCACGGAAATAGTCCGTGGGTATTTTTCGCGCCAGTTGGCTTTGTGTCCCCGCGTGACTGCCCACGCCATTTACCTACGGAATTGTCCGTGGGTATAAATTTCTGTGAGTAATCCGTAGGTATTTTGTTGGTATACTCTTCCTTCACTTTCCCGTAGCCGTAGGTAAACCGTGGGTATTTACCTACGGTTTCGGTCCCGTGGGTAATTTTCCATGGGTAAACAGCAACTTTAGTAGTGAGGCTACCGCTTTTGTTCATTTGTTACCTGAGTTTGGCGGTGGGTAAATCCTTGGGGGCGAAATTGATTTCGCTACCGTTTTGTGGTTGGTAGCAATTTTGCTACCACTCCGCCACAGCTCTTTATTCTGGTAGCAATTTCGTCACTGCTCTTTCTTGAGGTAGCAATGTTACTACCGATTATGTGTGGTAGCTTTAGTTAGTTTGCAACCAATAATTCAGTAGCATAAATTCTTTTTTGATACCAACTTTAGTAGTTACATTTTAAAATTTTGCCACCTATACTAGTGTGCTAAAATGTGTACAAATCAAGAATCGATCATGCGGCTTGGGATGAGTAAATATTACCTTAACCATTAGGCCATGATAATTATTCGTGATATATATACATATACAACTTGTATATATTGAATGTTTGATATTCTAAATATATATGAAAATTTTTGTCGAGATATGATCGAACATTGGGTATGTACAAATTAATAAAATAAACGTAGGTCTGACTATGCCACATTGATATTTTAATTTACATAATATTACAACATTAATTTTGTATGGTCAAAATAATAAAAAAAAGATATGTTGGTTTAAAATTGTATAAAAAACATATATATGTATATATATATATATATCATTTACAAAAACATTAAACATTATAATATTATATATATAGTTTGTATTTAATTTGCAAATTTTAACCAACAAGTCAATTTATTAAATTTTTAGTATTTATTGTATTTTTATATTTTATTAATTTATGTGATTTTTGTAAATTAAAAGGATTATATAGTAAAATGTATAAAAACAACACAAAATTTAGAATTTATATACATATAAATCATTTATTAATTTAAATTATTTTGACACCTAATTTAAATTAATTTTTAAAATTTTAACCAACATATGTACTAGTTTAAATTGTTATTACATGTACTCTATTTTATAATTTAATAATACGCGTGATACTTTAAAAATAAAAATATTATAAGTATCAAAAATATATTATGTTTCGTATATCTTATATGATAAATAAATTCTTGTAGTGGTATGTAGTTTTAATTAATTTTCACGAATTAGACAAATTTTTTTACTTAAAGTTTTTTTTTTAAATTTTGATAGCTAAAAGGTAATAAGTAAAATATACTAAATGTACTATATTGAAAAATACTATAAAAAATATTAATATAAGATGATAATATATCCACTATGGTTGCAGCAATATAGGTTAGTATTTGAATTATGTAGTAATCATGCGTTTAAGCTGTAAGACATTAATAATTTTATTAACACTTACAAATATTAGTTGTCATTTCTTATATTATAGCACAATATCAACTGAAATTTCATCAGCATTATTAGTTAGTGGTAGCAATTTTGAAAGTTAGGATCAGTAGCAATTTAGCTACTTGTTAAAAATATTTTGCTATCATATCCAAAATAGTAGCAGAAGTAGCATTTGTAATCAAGTGTTAGTAAGAAATTCATAAATTTCACTTATCTACATGGCGTAGCAATTACAAGATAGTAGTTAGTAGCATTAGATTAGAATTTTTTGCTGTCATTGCTCAAATAGTAGCATAATAGCTACCATGATTGAATTAGCAGCAACCAAGTAGTAGTAATTCATTAATGTAGCTACCGATATCGGTAGATAGATAGTAGAATATTTTTTACTAAAACTATCGGAATGTGATAAGTGTAAAAATATATCACTCCTAGGACTTTAATTCTTCCTATTTTTATAACAATGTATGTCATATTTTACATTATCATATGCTTTCTTAGATTTATGTTTTAATGTCAAACTCATATTTATTTTGTTATATAGGAAAATATCTCACATATTATATATATACTACATATATATATATAATATGTGTATATATATTTACATGCACGCACACAGGAGATGGGCTAACAACAATTCATGCGCAGACTTTTGATGTGGGCCTTATATCAATTTGAAGATGTCTTCTCTTTACAATTATGGGCTACTACAATATACTAATATCGGACCGACTGGCATCGCACAAAGACAACATCTTCATCATCAACAGCCGATCATCATAAAAAGACACCACTGCAACCTTTCTTCAGGGCGATTGACACCCGCCATTCACCGTCCACATCCACCCCATCAACTCATCACTCACACACCAACGCCTCACCCACCTTCTTCACCATCGACCTAACGCCACCATTTCATCCACATCCTCGCCTGTAACCCCTACCATTAATACATGCTTACCGTCCAATCCCTACACGTCAGATACACGCAGCGGATACTTACTTACATACAATGGGTGATACAATGTCGTTAACCACCCACGTGGCTAACAAGGCTACTACTACTGCTTACAGCATCGGTCTGATGGACCGGAATCCCGAGTACTACACTTCCACAACACATACTCCATTCATCAAACGAATACTACAAGGTTCCATTCAATACTTTACTCCTTCGTAAACCATACAATACAAAATACATAACCGAGTTTACTAGGTTCCCGATACAGTTACAATGCTCCTTCCAAGTTCATACATACTCACTAAGAAGAGACTACTTACTACCCGTTCCTCACAAACTACTTGCTTCTAATTACAAGGGTGTGCCTCCGGTCTCTTATCTTGACCATATTCGCTTCGGTACCTGCACACTAAAAACGTTCCCCCTAGGGGGTCAGCTTTCGCTGCGCATGATAACCGCATACCCCGCGTACTAGTGAGGGTACGCCGACCACTTGGTCGAATACATGCAGTTCATTTTCATACAAACACACATGCATACATGCTCTTATACACAATACAAGAATACTTACGCAAGCATACATACATACACTTCATTACGTACAGGGGGTACAATATAACCATCCAATACATACTTACCTTCTTCCGAATACACATACTCATTACATACACAAGTACAGTTCTTGTTAGCTTCATTGGTCCACCCGGGTTAATCGGGTGAAGATTACTCTTATACTCGTTACTCCATACATACGCATACATACTCATACTCATACTCATACTCATACATACTTGCTTGCTTACTCTTACTCATGTTAAGCCGGGTATGGCCTCTGGGCAGGGACTACACCGTCCCACCACCAGGCTTTACTTGGTTCACTAATCCAGGATGCTACCCACTTAAGGGATTGGGCCGTGGACCAGCTTACGAACCAGGAATCGGATCCAACCTCTTGTGTCTCCTCATCCTCACGCGTGGCCGAAACTATATCGGACTTATACTCATTCCAATTTACTCACTTAAGTTAGAAGTTAGGTAGTTAGGAATTAGTAGAAGTCAACATCCAACCACATACACAATACATTATTCATATACACATCCACACCAATACAATACAATATACAAGTACACTACAAGGTACAATTACACATCATCATCATTCATACATTTCATGAATTATACAAACTATTGTTCAAGACAAATATCGAGAACAATGTAAACAAGGACAAGTAAGTGCAATATAATCCGATTCGTGCATTATCTTATTAGGTGGTCAAATAAGCACACAAATCGGGGTTAACCAGATTAGGATACAGGGCATGAAGAAATCATACCTTTCACCATGGTACTTGTATCCCAATTTCCTCCGGTGTTCACAAATCAAATCCTATGATTTACATACAATCGAACAATTATCTAACTATCATTAATTTGATTCGGTTACCCTTACGCTTCCTAACTCATACTTACTAAGTCTTCGCATTCTTATACTTACTTTTTATTTACTTACTTTTCATCGCTTAACAATGGTATACTTACATATATATGCACGTATGTATAGGTGGGTATACATATACATACATACATATACTAACCATAGTCTTATAGTTTTTTTTTGTAAGTTTTGACCCGACCGAACTTGCGACCGACCTTGCAAGTTCGGTCCAAGTCAGTAGGCTACATCGGGTGAAAATCCAGGGCCGACCGACCTTGCAAGTCCGGTTCCCAAGGTCGGTCCATTCCAGTGAGTTACTTAACGGAAATTTTAGCCCGACCGACCTTGCAAGTCCGGTCATAAGGTCGGTCCATTCCAGTAACTTACAAGACAGAAATTTTTCTGGCCGACCGAACTTGCAAGTCCGGTCGCAAGTTCGGTCCATTCCAGAAGATTACTGACGGGAGAATTTTTCTGGTCCGACCGAACTTGCAAGTCCGGTCGCAAGTTCGGTCCATTCCAGAAGCATTCCCGTCTTTGTAAATCTGGGCTCGACCGAACTTGCAAAGTCGGTCGCAAGTTCGATCCGGCCCAGTATTTGCATTTTTATTTCTGTTTTCAGTCCTATACTTTACCCATTGCTTCTCCAATCTTCTTACATGTAATCCCACATGTTTAAACACTACCTAGGCCCTCCAAATTGCCTTAGTACATCCACCAAATTCTTTACTAAACCCATCAATCAACTTACACAATTTCATCACTTCCCTTCTACACTTACAACAGTTTTGCATCCTTCAATGCTACAGATTTTTGTTCCAACTTCTAACATCCAATACTTCCTCCACCAATGTCACTCCTAGCATCCCAAATACCTCCTCTTACCAAGCCAATTCATTTCCAAGCAATTGTACCATCTATACCCAAGTCCATCATTCATTTACCAAATCTTGCCACACTATTTCTTCTTAGTTCCACAATGTAATCTAATACCTCTTGCTACAGATTTTGACACTTACTCTCCCCTTCTCTAACCACCTCTTCTAGTGTCATATCTAGAGTTCCGAGTACATCACAATACATTATCTATCTCTCCAAATCTACTCCTTTATCTTTCTCTATCAAATCTGTTACAACATCTATTAGCCACCTAGTTTCTAGTTCACTAAGTGTTATAATCCTAGGCAAATTTTTCCATCGTCTCCCCTATATTTTATACACTCTCACCACAATGTTTCCTCACACATTAACATCATCTCACCTGTTTATACACAACATCAATATACAAGCTCCCATACACAATTACCAATACTAACACTACTAAAAATTCCTGCACTCAACAACCCAATACCCAACTAAGTTTCAATACATTTTACATGTCTTTCAACGGTTTTAAGCACTTAGATTCTCCTGCACAATACATTACTACACAATACCATTTCCATTACTCATTTCAAACTTCTAAAATCTGTTACACATACATACACGAGACTACACAAAGGTGAGTATCCTTACCTTGTTTCTCTTCTAATTTCTTTTCTCCTCTTGCTTCTTCTTTTCCTCTTTTCCACCGGTTTAGCAAACACAAATTCTCTACTCTACAACCCATATACATACACATTTCAATACACTAAAAACTAACCCTAGCTATTATTAAGCTTTAAGTAGGTTTTAGGGTTTAGAATTCTCATTACCTGGCAAGGGTGTAAATGAAGCTTGGAGTGGCTCAAGAACAAGGTTTCCAACTCCACCAAGATGCCAAAATCGGCTAGGATACAAGGAGCAACAAGGGTTTTAGTTTTCATTTTCGTTTTGCCCTTGAGGCTAGAAAAGATGGAGTTTTTTAGGAATATTTTTACCTTAAAAGAACAAGGAGAAGGAGGGCCTTCTAATGGTGGTCTTGAAGCTCCAAATGGGACATACCCATAAAAATGAAAATGCTCTATTCGGATTTTGAAAAGAGGGAAGTGTTGCTCTTGAGGAGAGGAAGACAATGGTGTAATTTTATAATTTTTGGAAGAGGTTTGAGTGGGTTACAAGAGGAGAGAAGAGAGGTTTGTGTGTGGTTGCTTCAAAATCCATGGAAATCGCATGGAGAGGAAAGGAAGAAAAGAGAGTGTGAGGGTGAGTGGTATTACATGAGAGAAGAGAATAGAATAGGAGAGAGAGTGTGAGGGTGAGGTGAGTGTTTACTTTTTGATTTTTAATTGCTTTTGTCCTTAGTGAGTAAAAGAGAATAGGGTGTGTGTGTGAGAGAGTAGGAAAACCGGAGAGCACACAGCCCATGAGGGTTTGTAAAATTTTATTTACAAAGTGGACACATAAGTTTGTGTTATTTATATTTCTTCCCCACAACTTCCTGTTTTGACAGTTTTTACTAATCTCTCATTTTATTGATTTTATTGGTCTTAAAGCTTCACTAATATTTATTAATGATTATTTAGTTGACCAAAATTGTTACGAGTCTATTTGACCCGCTTAAAGACACGTTTTCCCGGTTACCTCGAAAACGCGCTTTAAGGTTCGTTAGTGGTTTTGATCCGTTTTCTTCGGGAGTTGTTCCCATACATTATTTAGGTCTTATTAAACCTTTAGAATCCCTATAATACTCTAACCGAGGTCTCATACCTCCTATGGTTATTTAACGCTTATTTAGCGGTTTCCGCTTTTTAAGCGTTTATTTATTCTTTTGGATTTATTTTTCCTTACCAGTATTAATTAGGTACCCTTAGGCCCTTAAATACGTATTAGATAAATTTTAATCCCTATATTTAAGTTCGGGGTATTTCATCGCCATTCATCACCATTCACACCGACGATACACCAGCGTCGCCCCATCTTCTTTCACTTACGCCGCAACTCACAACATTCCATCGTCATTACTACCGAATCACACCCGCCATCCACCGTACCGCATCGCCTTCATTCCATCTCATACGCATCACCTCACCTCCATCTCCGCCTCGCCTCACCACCGACACATACCACCTCGATATCATCTTCACCACCCATCATTTGATCTTCATTCACGCCACCGCCCGCGACTACATCA
This sequence comes from Limonium bicolor, assembly GCA_023374045.1. Lineage (NCBI taxonomy): Eukaryota > Viridiplantae > Streptophyta > Magnoliopsida > Caryophyllales > Plumbaginaceae > Limonium > Limonium bicolor. The sequence continues at coordinate 140,695,195 of CM041776.1, read as the reverse complement.
TCACCTTCGCACTACATCAACTCACACACCCGCATATCGTCAGTTCACGACGTCCATCCCACGCATCATCTTCATACTCGCACCACACCATCGACATACCACCGCCATCGACATACCACATATTCAACGCCATCGCCTCCGAGATTCCACCAGGATCACCGTCTCCACTACACCACAGCACGGCACCGCACCACCACCATCTCATCACTTCACCATTCATTATTCACGCATCACCGTATCGTTATCATCTCATCTTCATCCCGACGTCGTCTTCTTCATCGACTACCCGACACCACTGGATCATCATCGCCTCACCCACACACGCCTCACCTCGCCATCATCATTGCCTCACCCACACACGTCGACCATCGCTTCAACTCTCACAAATCGCCATCGCCATCGACCATTCCTCCATCTCCATTTCGGGACATTACACCACCGCTTCATCATCGTCTCACCGACGCCCGACATCGAATCGTCCTCGCTTCCAACCACCATCATCCCCTGCCATCGTCTTCACTCGCCAATCCACCGTGTTCTTTTTCGTCGTCGACCATACGAAGCAAAGGAGAGGCGAGATCGAGACCGTGAAGCAGTACGTCGGTGGAGAACAGAGGCGAAGAGAGAGAGGAAGAAATGAACGGGGCGAGTTCGGACAGAGACAAAGGATCAAACCAGAAGAAATAAAAAGACAGAACCAATGGGTGAACCGGTTTGGGTAAAATCATTGAACCGGACCGGTCTGGTTGATATAAGGGTTTAATAAACTAAACTCTTTATACTTGTTACATGTCATTTGTTTCTTATTGCAGTTTTGGTTATTACATAACATTTGATATTGGTTTTAACACGTGCCTTTATTGAATTATATTTTTACTGGTTTAGTTAAATATAGATTGTTACAATTAATGTGCTTCCCTACAATAATTCTGATCGTTTAATTGTATTATCTTTCTAAATCTATTTTGACCCGATCCAGTGAAAAATAGATAGGTTCGATTAATTCGTAAATTTGTGGAAAACTTGTTTCATCGGACAAGTTAATACTTCATCTGCATAAATATTGTCTCTCAACTTATTTTGTTTACATGTGTTTTGCTGGTCTAAAATCAAGCCATAGCATGTTCTGGTAAACAAATTCGTCAGAGTTATTATTTTGCCAATCTATAAACCAGAAGAAATAATACAATTAACCAAACTGCAATAATCGGAGTCCCGCTCAATCATATCATCCACCGTTTTAATTTATCTGTTATTTTATTTATCTGCATTTTATCAGTTTCATTTACAATTCAGCAAAACCCCCCTTTTGTGACATGCTTAGGAATTAGACATTTTCGCTTAAGTCCCACGGTTTGATTACCCGGTTGCTTCAATTTCACTATACTACTGTGATCGGGATTGTTTGCAGCCCGATAGATATTTTGACTCACTCTTTATTTACTATTTTTAACAGGTCGAAAATCTTGTCTGCAAAATGGCGCCGTTGCCGGGGACTTGACTTTGTTTAGTCCCTAAGTCCCGGATAATCCAATTGTTATTTTGATATTTTTGTCTTTAATATTTTGTTTTTATTTTATTTTATTTATTTTTTCGGTTTTATTTTGTTACTAAAATTCTGTTTGCTAATTTGATTTCTATTTCATAATTCATTTCCTTTTATTATTGTCATTCTCTTTGTTTCTAACATCTGTTTGCTAACCTAACCCACCATTTTCTTTTAAGTTATTTAATTTTCCAGTTATTTATTTATTGCTATTTTAATTTGTCATCTAAATTCTGCTATTTAAATTCAGTTATTTAAGTTCCGCCATTTAAATTCCAGTCATCTGTGTTGTAACACCCCACCTGAAATCCAATAACCTATACGGCGATCACTCCCAAATAAAATACAACTGCAGCGAAAATAAATACAACAACCGAGCGGTTATTACAATGCTTGGCCACCCTTGTGGCCAACAAGGCTAACTCCAAATACAATCTCCAAAAGTCACGGTCTGAATACGAATACAATCCAGATACTAGGAATCAAACTCAAATGTAAATACTTAAGTAAAACAAATACTAGTAGGGGACTCCCATAGCTTGAATCTACCCCACCTACACTCGTGTGGTAATCTTCTCGACTTCAGGTACCTGAAAAATGGGGGTGCCCCCAAAGGGCTCAGCAAACATTGCTGGTATGGAAAACGTGCAGCCCATCGGCTACCGGGCCACACCAACTACTTTGTCGAATACATGCAGTTCATTTTTGTAAGCTGTAAACAAACATAGTATGATAATAACAAGAATCATACAAGGACAACGATGTCACATAAAACAAGACTTCAGAAGGTCAAGTTAGATGAACTGTAATCATTTGATAATAGTCGGGTCCGCACGATGGGACTGACAGGTGTAAAGAGTATGTCAATACAACGAAGGTATAGTGACTCGTTAAAAGAAAGGTGGGTAGTTAGTCCCACAGAAAATGATGTAGTTAACTCCTGTACTTGAAGAGGTGGGAATCGAACCCTCGAGAGGAATGAAGTCTTCCCCTCCACTTGAACTGTTCCGGTACGCAGCCGGCGAGTGACATAGTGCACCCCGAACTCTAGAACTGTTCCGGTACGCAGCCGGTGAGTGACATAGTGCACCCAGAACTCCCGTCGCGACGTAAATTGATTAGGAGACGACCTGAGACAGGTACAACTCCCGTAGCATGCATGGCCAGATCCAACTGGGCTCCTCGTTCTCGTAGTATGGAATTGTTAGGTGTCAAACAAGGGCATTAATCAAGAATGAAATGTGTACTGTCAGTTATCACGTTTAGGATAACGACGTTTGTTATAAAGTGAAGTTAGTGAGAGACTTGAGTACAAGTTCTCAGTATCATAAAGCGCAGGTATTTAATCCACTGGTATAGTAGTGTTTGTATGCGTGGGACATACACGTCGTAGTTAGCATCATTCATGCACATAAAATAATACAACAATGCACACGAGTAAAACAACATTTTACATTAATTATCTTGGTCGTTATTTCAAACAACAGATAGCACACAAGCCGGTGTAATCCGGTAGAAAACAGGTTGCAAGAGTCCCATACCGTTCACGTAGACTGTACTTGTTTAGTTCCCGGTCAACGTCTGGTCAAACAAGGTCCTAGAATAGGATTAACTGAGAGGGTTAATTTATGTTACCCTTATATAATAATTCTATTGGATCTTTTAACAAATCTCGTATCTGTTATTTCATGTGAGGTTTATTTCTTTTAATTACCTCATGATTTCATGTACAACTTATTTGTTATTCCTTTGATTTATTTATAAATCCTTTAATGTACATGTAAGTATTTATTTATTCATGTACTATGTTTGTTGTTTATTTTGATTGTCTAGGTGACATAACAACTTATAAATTCTTAACTATATTTCTATGTCATACATGGACATAATATCCTTATAGTTTTTATTATTCCTCCTTTAACCATAAATTATAATTATTGGTTACCTTTAATTCCTTATAACTATATAAGTCATAGTTTCATCTTCATAATTCCTTTAATCAAAATTCTTTCTTTCTAATTCCTCCAAAAATCCACATGGGACCTATATTTATTTAAATCTAAATTATTACCCTTATATTTCGGTTATTTACAAAACAACCACATTAATTCATAAACTTTACATTTAAATTCTAATCTCTTTATATAACATAGTTTTAATTCCTTATTTAACTAAATCACAAAACTACCATTAATATTTTGGTATATACTTTTAAATATTGTAACTCTTGAAAATTACAACTTAGCCCCTCCAATTCTCAGCTTATATATATATTTCTTATAATTGCAATTTAGCCACAAAATCTTATAATCTTTACTTAATGCCTTATAAACTATAGTTTTAATTTTAATTCTCCATAATTGCCGAATACATATATATAATTCTTAAATTACAATCCTACCCAAAGTAATTCGGCTTTGTCACATACTTTCCATTAATTACATTTTCATCCCAAAACTTTATAATAGTTACTTAATAACTTATAAACTATAGTTTAAATACTTAATTCCTCAAAATTTCGAAAGTGAACTTAATAATTCTCTTAATTATGAATTCGCCCACTAATAAGTTCCAAACTTTCATAACAACGTTTATAAATTACATAATAGCCCAAAACTTTATAAAATGTTATTTTATCACTTGTTTAAATTATCTAAAACTCATAAACTTAATTCCTAACCTTATATTATATTATAATTACACCAAACAGACCCTTAACTCTCGGTTTCACATTAAACTCACCAAACTTTGTAAAAATTACATTTAAGCCACATAACTTAATTAATTAGCCATTTAAGCTCTAATAAAATATTTTTAACTCACCAAACTTTATAGTATAAGTTTATATACATAAGTAGCTCATAAAAATCTATTTTTCACTTAGACAATTCGGCCATAATTAAATAGCTACCATATAGTATATAAAAGTGGATTTATATGTCATAATAAATATACATAAATTCATATGAGTCATATAACCCATGTAAAAATTATTGTAATGTCTTATATTGATTCTTAGCTCAAAATAAAGTATTTTTGCCCTTGACATTTCGGCTTGAATTTATATGTAACATAAATAAATTTTGTGACACAAAAATGTGTCTTAAGGTAAATATTTTCCATATATGTTATAGATTATATTTTTGGCATATAATACCATATAGTTTCGGTTTAATTAACCTAGGAGATGTACATAATTTTTGTATAATTTTTAGAGGCTTAACAAAGCTTATAACATAAAGATTTACTTAGTAAACTTACTTCTTAACAAAGGTGGTTAAGTGCTTGAACTCTTCTTGAATCTCCAAGCTTTCTCCAATGAAATTTTGATGCTCCACTTCGGTTATATGCAAGTGGTGAAGGAGTTTAGGAGTTAGATCTTCAATAAAGATCTTAAGTAGATTTGTAAGTAGTTTTACAAGAATTTACCTTAAGCTTTTCTCCTTATAATTTCGGCTCACTTAAGGTGGATGAAGAACAAGTTTTCCTTCATGAAAATGAAGAAGAAAAGAGCCTTAGAAGAGATAGAAATCGGTTACACAATAAAATGTGCTTTAAGGATTTTCAAGCTTGAAAACTACCTTAAGATAACCTTGAGATGCTCCTTGGTTTAATGTTGGTTTGGACAACCTCCTTGGAACATTAGTTGATGCCGAAATGCTATGGTGTGCTAGGAAGAGTTTTGCTTCAAGGCTTGACAAGAAATGCTAGGAAATTACCTTAAAGATGAAGATAGAAGTTAAAACTCCATTAATGGACTTAAGAGCTTCAAAGGAAGAGATGAAGCTAGAAGAGAGAGGAGAGAGCCTTACCAATTCGTGAATGAAGTGTGCAAGGGGAAGAATGAGACTAAGCTCACGTAAGAAGAGAATGCAATTTGGAATTTGATTTTTGTTTTGTTAATTTTTAATGTCATTTGACCATCTTTTCTTTAGTTTATTCCATGAGTTATTGGCTCAATAAATGCCCTTCTTTCCAGCATATGTTCGGCCATAATGCAAGACAAGGCAAAGTGGAGGAAATAATTGTGAGCTAAGAGACAAGGTAAGAAAAGTAAGGTTTATTCTTTTGATTTTTCTAAGTCTTGCTTGTCTTCTTCTTCCTGTAGGTGACGAATTCAAAGCTCAAATGGAGGGTCTCAATCGGTGATGAAGAGCCAAGGAAGAGCAAAGGAAGTCACTTGAATTTTAAGAAAGCAAAAAGGTGGAATCTAGATCTACTTTTGCCTTTTTCATTTTGTTTTGTCTAGCCAACATGGCCTTGTTCCCTTGCATAATTTCGACAGCATGTAGGTCATATGAGACCTATATTTCTTTGCTATTAAGTATTATAACACATGGGAAGGTGAGTCACCATGTTTTATGCCTTTTATAAATTTTAATGTAAGTTTTATACTAGTTTTTGCTCATAAAATCGGCCCCTATAGAGCACCTTGTTTGACACTGCCATTAATTGATTTAGAGGGTCATTTTAACCCTATTTAAGATTCTAAATTCGTGGCATGTCAAAAAACTACAAGGTAATTGCGTAAAACGCGTTTTTGTGACACCCGAAGGTGTGTTTTTGTGCTCTAAGGATATTTGGTAAAATAAATTGTCTTTATGAGTTCCAAGTGTTTATAAACACTTATTATAGTAAATAAACATATATTAAGATGTTACATTGAGTTATATGGGGTTACATTAACCCGTGACATAATTTACGGGCCATCGGGACACTCCCGGGCAAAAAGGAGCGTTAAGAAATCCTCCTGTGGTTTTTGTTGAATTTTGAGAAACCACTTCGTGGGTTCTCTTTATAATGGTTAATAATGATGTTAGGAACCCTAGGAATTAATTTTATAGGAGTTCGTGCCACCTCGGCACTCCTCCGGGCTTTTCGTGCTTTAAGGGGCGTGCGTGAGCACTCCCGAGCGTTTTGCGTTTTTGACTGGATATAGCCTAGGGAATATGTTTATATTCATATAATGAGTGTATGACCATTTGGTTTAAGTTTTAGAAGGTCATACAAGGTCATGCTTGATCGTATGTTTCTAAGGCGTTTTAGCGTTTATGGAGAAACGACTATTTTTACGTAACGTTCTCATGCATGGGTTTGCATGCGTACGTGAAATGATTTATTTGAATTATTTCCATTAAATAATGGTTTATAATGTTAATTAGATTTGGGGTATTTCAATCTACCCCCCTTAAAAAGGACTTCGCCCCGAAGTCTCATATCTAATTTATAAGGTTGTGGGGAATCAAGTTCCACTAAGTATCCACAACTCAATCTAGTTTTTAGGGATCAAGTCCCAAGTCTCTATATTCCTAAGTTCATAGTGTATATCAAACATAACAGGAATACTTTGGAAGGTCATATCATATACCTACCATGTGGTGCAAAGGTAAAACACAATCATGTTTCATTTCAAATAGTGCAACGTGGTGCACATAATCTTTCCATTGTAGTGTAATGAAGTACACATCAGCAAGTAGAAGTACAAAGTACATTCAAATACAGTGTTACGCAAGAACACATACAAGAATTGTCATAGAAATGCACAAAAGTGCAACAAAATGCATAATAAACTCACAAACGAAAAAGGGTCTCCCCCCCAAAAGAAAGGGGTACGCCCCCGTACCCTAGACTAAAGTGTCTAGTCGGTGTGAATAATGAGGGAAACTTCACTCGCATATCAGCTTCTAGTTCCCATGTGGCCTCTTCCACATCGTGGTTCGACCAAAGAACCTTTACGAGGCTCACAGACTTGTTTCGAGTATCTCGTGTTCTTTCTATCTAAGATTCGTTGCGGTGTTTCCACATACCGCATTGTTGGTTCTAATGAGAGTGTCTCTGGTTGTAGAACATGAGAAGGATGAGGCATGTATTTCTTAAGCTGAGACACGTGAAAAACATTGTGTACTTTGCCCAACTCTGCTGGCAAATCAAGTCGATATGCCACAAGGCCCACCCGCTCTGTGATAGCGTAGGGTCCTACAAATTTCGGGCTTAGCTTGCCCTTCTGTCCAAATCTGAATACACCCTTCATGGGTGATACTCGTAGAAATACCTGGTCGCCAACCGCGAACTCAAGGTCTCGTCGCCTCTCATCAGCATATGATTTATGTCTGTCTTGTGCTGCTTTCATGTTATTTCTGATTTGTTGTACTTCTGCCTGAACTTGCTCCAAGTATTCAGGCCCAATGATGACGGTCTCACTAGACTCGTCCCAGCACAATGGTGTGCGACATGGTCTGCCATATAAGGCTTGAAAAGGTGACATCTGTATAGAGGCGTGATAGCTGTTATTGTATGCAAACTCGATGAGATGTAATCTATCTATCCAGCTGCCCTGGAAATCCAAGGCACATGCTCGTAGCATGTCCTCTAAGGTCTGAATAGTCCTCTCTGACTGACCATCGTCTGAGGATGAAATGCTGTGTAAGCTTCAATTCAGTTCCAAGTGCTTCGCGAGTAGCTCGCCAATATCGTGAGAGAAATCTAGTATCTCGATCTGAAACAATAGTCTTTGGTACTCCATGATGTCTGATAATCTCCTTCTCAAATAGTTCTGCCAACTTCGGCACTTTCCAAGTGTCTTTCATCGGAATAAACCTAGCAACCTTAGTCAGTCGATCAACAACAACCCATATCATATTCAGTCCTCCTCTCGTAGGTGGTAGTCCCACCACGAAGTCCATAGAGATATCATAAAACTTCCATTCAGGAACTGGCATAGACTGTACCATACCTCCTGGTCGTCTATGTTCGAATTTCACTTTCTGACAAGTGAGACATCGAATCACATATTCTGTCACGTCGCCCTTCATACCACTCCACCAGAAATACCTCTTTAGATCTTTGTACATCTTAGAAGCTCCTGGATGGACAGATGTGGCAGAAGTGTGGGACTCTCGAAGAATATGCTCTTATATCAGTGCTGTCTCTGGGAATACATAATCTGCCCCTTAATCTGATCAGTCCATCATCATGTAACTGAAACTCATACTTCCCACCTTCAAATGTACCGTCAGACAGCTTCTGACTGATCTCCATCATTCGCTGATCATTCTGCTGTGCGCTACGTATGTCGTCTATAAGACTCGAGCTAGCCACAATGGCATTTAAGGAATGTGCTCGTCGACTCAATGCGTCTGCTACTACATTAGCTTTTCCCTCCTTGTACTGCAAATCGATGTCGTAATCCTTGAGGAATTCAACCCATCTTCTCTGTCTCATGTTTAACTCCTTCTGGGTGAATACATATTTCAAACTTTTATGATCCGAGTATACGGTCATCTGGACACCATACAGGTAGTGGCGCCAGATCTTCAATGCAAAAACAATTGCTCCAAGCTCCAAGTCATGTGTGGGGTAGTTTTCCTCATGTTTCTTCAACTGTCGGGAAGCGTAGGCGACTACCTTCCCATTCTGCATGAGTACACACCCTAATCCCCTGCCTGATGCATCACAGTAAACTTCATAACCCTCTGTGCCTTCAGGTATAGTCAAAACTGGTGCTGATGTCAAAGCATTCTTCAAATACTGGAATGAGGTCTCACATTCTGTAGTCCATGTGAATGGTGCGTCCTTCTTCATTAAACTGGTCATAGGTTTTGCTATTTTGGAGAAGTCTCTGACAAACCTCTTGTAGTAACCCGCTAACCCAAGGAAACTCCTGATATCAGTCACCGTCTTTGGCCTAGGCCAGGTGCGAACTGCTTCTATTTTTGTTGGATCCACTGCGATCCCAGCATCTGAGATAACATGTCCTAGAAAGGAAACTCTGTCCAACCAAAACTCACATTTGGAGAACTTAGCATAAAGCTGGTTCTCCCTTAAGATCTCAAGTACATGTCGGAGGTGACTCTCGTGCTCTCCTTAGACTTTGAAAAGATTAGGATGTCGTCGATAAATACAACTACGGTATCCAACTGCTCTCTCCATGAAGACTGCCGGTGCGTTGACAAGCCAAAAGGCATAACTGTAAACTCGTAGTGGCCATAACGTGTTCTGAAAGCTGTCTTTTCTCTGTCTTGCTCCCTAATAGGTATCTGATGGTAGCCTGATCTCAAATCGATCTTTGAAAACACCTTCGCTCCTCTTAACTGATCAAACAAGTCATCGATTCGTGGTAGTGGATATTTGTTCTTTACTGATACTGCATTAAGCTCTCTGTAGTCGATGCATAACCGAAGGCTTCCATCCTTCTTTTTCACAAAAAGCACTGGTGCTCCCCAAGGAGATACGCTAGGTCGTATGTATCCCTTGTCTAATAAATCTTTCAGCTGCTCTTTCAACTCGGCCATCTCGCTGGTGCCATACGGTACGGTGCCTTAGCTATGGACCGGTACCTGGTAGTAATTCAATGGAGAACTCTACCTCTCTGGATGGCGGTAAGCCTGGAAGTTCCTTTGGAAAAATATCCGAAATTCTGACACTACTGGCATGTCTGGATCAAAATCAGGGTCGTGCTCTACATCCTGAACATAGCATAAATATACCTCCTTCTGTTTCCTGACTTGCTTGTACATAGACATAGCAGATATAACTTTTATTGATGGTGCTCTAGGGCTCTGGCGGTATGATACTGTCACTCCTGATGGGCTCTTAAGTAACAGTCTGCGCTCTGCACAAAGAATGCGGCCTCTGTGCCGCCCCAACCAGTCCATCCCGGCTATAACGTCGAATCCTAGACCTCTGAACTCAATAAGGTCAATAGGAAATTCCTCCTCCTTAATACGGATAGTGGCTCCTCTATAAAGACGAGTGCAGCTGATCTTCTCCTTAGACGGGAGTGCCACCTTAAAATCAGGTAACTCTACAGCGTCTAGCCCCAACTTCCCCGCAAGCGAAGGCGAAACGAAAGTATGTGAGGCTCCGGAGTCGAACAGTACTAATGCATCCACTCCATTAACAGGAAAGGTACCAGTGAGGATCGCGCCGCCCTTGCTGGCCTCCTCCTCAGTAAGAATACTTAAGGCACCTTCCGTCTCCTTAGCACAACCTAACAACAGAATCTGGGTAAGTGCTTTGATATATGATGGGGTCTAAAGACATTCACTTTCATAACAATAATGCTTCATTGATGAGATGATCTCCTTTCAGATGTCCAAAAACAATTACAACACTAGTACTTTCTAAAAGTCAAACTTAATCTTCCTGGTTTCATGTGAGTGGTGTTTATCACTGTCGAAGGTGCTGTGTTTAATTTAATCCTTTTATTCCATGGTATAGCAACCTTGACTTTCCACCCATTATTAACACATCTCCTGAATTCAATATGATTTTCTTTGCAAGGTCCACACGCTTCTGCTCGCCATAAAGGAACTCTGCGTCATCTCAATTGAAAAGGACAATACTGGTATCCCCTGATCGAGGGACCCTTGTGTTTCATCCTTGTCCTGATGTAGTCCTAAGCGGCCTCCTTCTTCATAGAAGTTGATGATACATAGATCAGCCCTTAGATTGGGAACTGGATCTTCTTCTAACTGTTGAGCTGTATTAACTGCTTGTTCCACAATTTGTAAAAATTCTCCTGGGATTTTTGGCACTTGTGCTCCATCTCCATTTCTTGTATCTTGGTAGGTCTTTGAGTAGGGATTCCAATCTTTTCTAAGCACATCATTTTCAACTTCATTTTGATCCTCCTGGAAATTCTGGAGTGTAGAACCCTCCTGGTCCTGCTCCTAATTCTTGACATCTTCTGATGATTGCAATTTGTGTCTCCGGTGTTAGGTATCCTTTGAGTAGTATCAAACCTGGTTGGATAACCTTACATTGTTCGTCGTTGGTTCTTGTGCTTTGATAAATTTTCTTCCAGGAGGGCGGTGAGGGGATAGGAAAGCATATCTTATAGCTTCCTACGTGGTTTAAAATTCTACTAGTGAGTCTTATTAGTTCTTTCCTATGCAACTAGGCAATCAAGGCATGCAAGCACTCATTCACATCATCCATTGCTCAATAACAGGTTTACATGGGTTAGAAGTACCTGGGTTGGTAGAAGGACCAGCCTCATCGAGCGGTCCATGACATGCAGGGCGGGTCCCGATGCTGGGCCCTTGCCCTTATTCCCCTGAGCTTGGTTTGTTGGTGGAGGGCGAGTATCGCTGGCTCCATTCTTATGGCCGGTATTGCCTTTGCTCCCGGGGGCGGTAGTTCCGGCTCTCCGGGTTCGGATGCACTCGAAGGCACGGTGTCCATATATCTGACAGTGGCGGCACTGGACTTTCTCCCTTGGCAGTCCACCCCGGGTGATCCTTTCCACATTGTCTACAGTTGAAGTGGCGGACAACCCTTGGCCCGTGTTTGAGCCATGTCCAGAACCTATTACAATCGAGGTCAATTTTATATCCCAACGGTACTGAAGTAATCACAAAAGTTTCAAATTAAACTGCTTGGTTAGAGTGCCTACCTTAGATGGGTAGTTTTCTGGGAGTGCTCTTGTAGTCCTGACTGGGTTCCAGTATGTGGTTCCTTGATATGGACCCCTGGTTCCCTTGATAGGGCTTGTTCCTTCTGTTGGAGTTTCCCTGTTTGGCATCCTCACTGCCAGGTCCATCCTTTCTCTTTTGGGAGCTCAAAGCATCCCTTCTCTTGCATGTGATCTCCACAATGGAGGCAGCATGGTAGCATTCCTGAAATCTCAAGGTATCAGTCTCCAATTCCCATGAATTATAGAGGTATAGGTATAGTAGGTAATAAAATTTTAGCTGGTTTATGACTCTCCTGTTTTACCTGTAAACTGGTAGGGATGATTGGTCCCATCCCAAACTGGAGTCGAGGACTCAGTCCCCGTAGAACCGGTCGACCAACACCTGGTCCGAGTGTCCTATTCCGGGCAGTAGTCGGAGTAGTGAAGTAAAGTTAAGCATATATCATCTAACCGTCATTTTTCCCGTCTGCTCCAGTGCATCAAAATCCCTAGTTTTCACCATCCTGGTGTGGGCCGGGGGGTAGTACTTGCCCCTAGTAGTGCAGTGTAGTGTCCCCAAGTGAAAGCTGGGTCATCCAGGTGGTCGGCCTTCACCATATTCCACCAATCTCTCGCTGCATCCTTCAGGTAAAAGGCAGCAAGCCTTACTTTTTCCCTAGCTGGGACTGCAAGTGTCTCGAACGCTGTCTCCATCTCCATGATGTATGTCTCTAAGTGAGCAGGGTCAGTCTGTCCCTTGAATGCAGTTGGCCTCAGATCAGCCAAACTCTTCACCCAATCCCTCTTCTGGGCGGTGGTGGTGGAGGTAGCTGCTGCTGCTGTGCAACCCCCCCTGTGCAAATGCCTGAGCAATTAAAGTAGCAATGTCTGCCAGCCTGACGGTTGGCTCCTCATCGGCCTGTCCACGGCGTCCTCCTCTTCCTGACATCTGCAGGATGTTGAGGTATATTAGATACTGTGGTCACAATCTTGGTCTTGGATAGTAGTCTAAGTAAAAAACTTAAACTCCTTTCAATACTATCTCTCAACCCGTAACCTAAGGCTTTAGAAATCCTAATCTCGGTGTATCCTTGTATCCAGAGCGTAACTACGCTCTGATACCACTTTTGTAACACCCCAACCCGAAATCCAATAACCTGTACGGCGATCACTCCCAAATAAAATACAACTGCAGCGGAAATAAATACAACAACCGGGCGGTATTACAATGCCGTTGGTCACCCTTGTGGCCACAAGGCTAACTCCAAATACAATCTCCAAAAGTCACGGTCTGAATACGAATACAATCCGAGATACTAGGAATCAAACTAATGTAAAATACTTAAGTAAAACAAATAACTAGTAGGAGACTCCCATAGCTTGAATCTACCCCACCTACACTCGGTGTGGTAATCTTCTCGACTTCAGGTACCTGAAAAATGGGGGTTCCCCAAAGGGGCTCAGCAAACATGCTGGTATGGAAAACGTGCAGCCCATCGGCTACCGGGCCACACCAACTACTTTGTCGAATACATGCAGTTCATTTTTGTAAAGCTGTAAACAAACATAGTATGATAATAACAAGAATCCATACAAGGACAACGATGTCACATAAAACAAGACTTCAGAAGGTCAAGTTAGATGAACTGTAATCATTTGATAATAGTCGGGTCCACACGATGGGACTGACAGGTGTAAAGAGTATGTCAATACAACGAAGGTATAGTGACCTCGTTAAAAGAAAGGTGGGTAGTTAGTCCCACAGAAAATGATGTAGTTAACTCCTGTACTTGGAAGAGGTGGGAATCGAACCCTCGAGAGGAATGAAGTCTTCCCTCCACTTGAACTGTTCCGGTACGCAGCCGGCGAGTGACATAGTGCACCCCGAACTCTAGAACTGTTCCGGTACGCAGCCGGTGAGTGACATAGTGCACCCAGAACTCCCGTCGCGACGTAAATTGATTAGGAGACGACCTGAGACAGGTACAACTCCCGTAGCATGCATGGCCAGATCCAACTGGGCTCCTCGTTCTCGTAGTATGGAATTGTTAGGTGTCAAACAAGGGCATTAATCAAGAATGAAATGTGTACTGTCAGTTATCACGTTTAGGATAACGACGTTTGTTATAAAGTGAAGTTAGTGAGAGACTTGAGTACAAGTTCTCAGTATCATAAAGCGCAGGTATTTAATCCACTGGTATAGTAGTGTTTGTATGCGTGGGACATACACGTCGTAGTTAGCATCATTCATGCACATAAAATAATACAACAATGCACACGAGTAAAACAACATTTTACATTAATTATCTTGGTCGTTATTTCAAACAACAGATAGCACACAAGCCGGTGTAATCCGGTAGAAAACAGGTTGCAAGAGTCCCATACCGTTCACTGTAGACTGTACTTGTTTAGTTCCCGGTCAACGTCTGGTCAAACAAGGTCCTAGAATAGGATTAACTGAGAGGGTTAATTTATGTTACCCTTATATAATAATTCTATTGGATCTTTTAACAAATCTCGTATCTGTTATTTCATGTGAGGTTTATTTCTTTTAATTACCTCATGATTTCATGTACAACTTATTTGTTATTCCTTTGATTTATTTATAAATCCTTTAATGTACATGTAAGTATTATTTATTCATGTACTATGTTTGTTGTTTATTTTGATTGTCTAGGTGACATAACAACTTATAAATTCTTAACTATATTTCTATGTCATACATGGACATAATATCTTATAGTTTTTATTATTCCTCCTTTAACCATAAATTATAATTATTGGTTACCTTTAATTTCCTTATAACTATATAAGTCATAGTTTCATCTTCATAATTCCTTTAATCAAAATTCTTTCTTTCTAATTCCTCCAAAAATCCACATGGGACCTATATTTATTTAAATCTAAATTATTACCCTTATATTTCGGTTATTTACAAAACAACCACATTAATTCATAAACTTTACATTTAAATTCTAATCTCTTTATATAACATAGTTTTAATTCCTTATTTAATTAAATCACAAAACTACCATTATATTTTGGTATATACTTTAAATATTGTAACTCTTGAAAATTACAACTTAGCCCCTCCAATTCTCGGCCTATATATATATATTTCTTATAATTGCAATTTAGCCACAAAATCTTATAATCTTTACTTAATGCCTTATAAACTATAGTTTTAATTTTAATTCTCCATAATTGCCGAATACATATATATAAAATTCTTAAATTACAATCCTAACCCAAAGTAATTCGGCTTTGTCACATACTTTCCATTAATTACATTTTCATCCCAAAACTTTATAATAGTTACTTAATAACTTATAAACTATAGTTAAATACTTAATCCTCAAAATTTCGAAAGTGAACTTAATAATTCTCTTAATTATGAATTCGCCCACTAATAAGTTCCAAACTTTCATAACAACGTATAAATTACATAATAGCCCAAAACTTTATAAATGTTATTTATCACTTGTTTAAATTATCTAAAACTCATAAACTTAATTCCTAACCTTATATTATATTATAATTACACCACCAAACAGACCCTTAACTCTCGGTTTTCACATTAAAACTCACCAAACTTTGTAAAAATTACATTTAAGCCACATAACTTAATTAGCTATTTAAGCTCTAATAAAATATTTTTAACTCACCAAACTTTATAGTATAAGTTTATATACATAAGTAGCTCATAAAAATCTATTTTTCACTTAGACAATTCGGCCATAATTAAATAGCTACCATATAGTATATAAAAGTGGATTTATATGTCATGATAAATATACATAAATTCATATGAGTCATATAACCATGTAAAAATTATTGTAATGTCTTATATTGCAAAAAATGAGTGTAATGTAAATATATGAATTCTTAGATAAAAATAAAGTATTTTTGCCCTTGACATTTCGGCTTGAATTTATATGTAACATAAATAAATTTTGTGACACAAAAATGTGTCTTAAGGTAAATATTTTCCATATATGTTATAGATTATATTTTTGGCATATAATACCATATAGTTTCGGTTTTAATTAACCTAGGAGATGTACATATTTTTTGTATAATTTTTAGAGGCTTAACAAAGCTTATAACATAAAGATTTACTTAGTAAACTTACTTCTTAACAAGGTGGTTAAGTGCTTGAACTATTCTTGAATCTCCAAGCTTTCTCCAATGAAATTTTGATGCTCCACTTCGGTTATATGCAAGTGGTGAAGGAGTTTAGGAGTTAGATCTTCAATAAAGATCTTAAGTAGATTTGTAAGTAGTTTTTACAAGAATTTACCTTAAGCTTTTCTCCTTATAATTTCGGCTCACTTAAGGTGGATAAAGAACAGTTTTCCTTCATGAAAATGAAGAAGAAAAGAGCCTTAGAAGAGATAGAAATCGGTTACACAATAAAATGTGCTTTAAGGATTTTCAAGCTTGAAAACTACCTTAAGATAACCTTGAGATGCTCCTTGGTTTAATGTTGGTTTGGACAACCTCCTTGGAACATTAGTTGATGCCGAAATGCTATGGTGTGCTAGGAAGAGTTTTGCTTCAAGGCTTGACAAGAAATGCTAGGAAATTACCTTAAAGATGAAGATAGAAGTTAAAACTCCATTAATGGACTTAAGAGCTTCAAAGGAAGAAGATGAAGCTAGAAGAGAGAGGAGAGAGCCTTACCAATTCGTGAATGAAGTGTGCAGGGAAGGGAAGAATGAGACTAAGCTCACGTAAGAAGAGAATGCAATTTGGAATTTGATTTTTGTTTTGTTAATTTTAATGTCATTTACCATTCTTTTCTTTAGTTTATTCCATGAGTTATTGGCTCAATAAATGCCCTTCTTTCCAGCATATGTTCGGCCATAATGCAAGACAAGGCAAAGTGGAGGAAATAATTGTGAGCTAAGAGACAAGGTAAGAAAAGTAAGGTTTATTCTTTGATTTTCTAAGTCTTGCTTGTCTTCTTCTTCTCTTGTAGGTGACCGAATTCAAAGCTCAAATGGAGGGTCTCAATCGGTGATGAAGAGCCAAGGAAGAGCAAAGGAAGTCACTTGAATTTTAAGAAAGCAAAAAGGTGGAATCTAGATCTACTTTTTGCCTTTTTCATTTTGTTTTTGTCTAGCCAACATGGCCTTGTTCCCTTGCATAATTTCGACAGCATGGAGGTCATATGAGACCTATATTTCTTTGCTATTAAGTATTATAACACATGGGAAGGTGAGTCACCATGTTTTATGCCTTTTATAAATTTTTAATGTAAGTTTATACTAGTTTTTGCTCATAAAATCGGCCCCTATAGAGCACCTTGTTTGACACTGCCATTAATTGATTTAGAGGGTCATTTTAACCCTATTTAAGATTCTTAGTTCGTGGCATGTCAAAAACTACAAGGTAATTGCGTAAAACGCGTTTTTGTGACACCCGAAGGTGTGTTTTTGTGCTCTAAGGATATTTTGTAAAATAAATTGTCTTTATGAGTTCCAAGTGTTTATAAACACTTATTATAGTAAATAAACATATATTAAGATATTACATTGAGTTATATGGGGTTACATTAACCCGTGACATAATTTACGGGCCATCGGGACACTCCCGGGCAAAAAGGAGCGTTAAGAAATCCTCCTGTGGTTTTTGTTGAATTTTGAGAAACCACTTCGTGGGTTCTCTTTAGAATGGTTAATAATGATGTTAGGAACCCTAGGAATTAATTTTATAGGAGTTCGTGCCACCTCGGCACTCCTCCGGGCTTTTTCGTGCTTTAAGGGGGTGCGTGCGTGAGCACTCCCGAGCGTTTTGCGTTTTTGACCGGATATAGCCTAGGGAATATGTTTATATATTCATATAATGAGTGTATGACCATTTGGTTTAAGTTTTAGAAGGTCGTACAAGGTCATGCTTGATCGTATGTTTCTAAGGCGTTTTAGCGTTTATGGAGAAACGACTATTTTTACGTAACGTTCTCATGCATGGGTTTGCATGCGTACGTGAAATGATTTATTTTTGAACTATTTTCCATTAAATAATGGTTTTATAATGTTATTTAATTAGATTTGGGGTATTTCATCTGGTCCTCTTCAGTCATTTAAATTCCAGTCATCTGGTCCTTTTCAGTCATTTTTAAATTCCAGTAATCTGGTCCTTTTCAGTTATTTTTTACATTCCAGTAATCTGGTCCTTTTCAGTCATTTTTAAATTCCAGTAATCTGGTCCTTTTCAGCCATTTAAACTCCAGTAATCTGGTCCTTTTCAGTTATTTTTCCATTCTAGTAATCTGGTCCTCTTATTGTCATTTAAATTCCAGTCATTTATTTATTGTCATTTAAATTACAGTCATTTAAATTTCTGCCATTAAATTCCAGTCATTTAAATTCCTGTCATTTAAATTCCAGTCATTTAAATTCTGCCATTTAAATTCCAGTTATTTAAATTCTGTCATTTAATTTCTGTCATTTAATTTATAGTTATTTATTTTCCGTCATTTAAATTTTCTACCATTTAAATTCCGTTTCTTTATTTAATTGTCATTTGCATTCCAGGTATTTATTTACCGTCATTTAAATTCTAGTTATATTTCCGTAATTTATTTTTCGTCATTTAAATTCTGTCATTTAATTCCTGTTATTTATTTTTTCCCTTACTTTTATTTTATTTTTATAGTCTCCATTTTTTCTATTTATACTTAATTATTGTCTGATAGTTATTTTTCAGTTGTTTAATTTATTTTGTTATTTATCTGCTTTTCTTTTTTTATTCTTTTTTTATTTGTTTTAGTCAGTTTGTTTAAAAAACAAAAAAACAAAAACAAAAAAATTTGCAATGGAATTGGTTGTCATATATTATTATTTTGTTTTATTAGTTCATTTTGTTCTTAGCTTTTATTTCTAACTAATAATGGCAAGTGAGGAACAATTCATATGGGAATCCTTATATTCCCAAGATATATATTGCTTGTATTGTAGGGGACCTCACGAGTTCAATTTTTGTCCCAAAGTTGAAGAAATGTGGCGGAATCGAATCCAACAGCAAATTGAAGAGGAGTTCGATCGAGAACCATGCTACTCATAAGACATATATTGCTCGGTATGTGGGGGAGATCATGAGTTTGAGGACTGTCTCGTAGTACAAGAGCAACTATGGTTAGAGGATCAACCAGACTACCTGGAGCGAATCGGTGTTGCGCAACACAATACAATCATGAGCAATGTTTTCGAACAACCTGTTGGAGGAGACCATGAGAGTGCTCATGATCCTACAATCATGCTCCATACATTAGCCCAAGGAACAACAACCGGAGAATGAAATGATCCATGAAGTGGAGGAAGAAGACCTCGACATAAACCAACTACAGCTCTACACAACATTAGTAAAGATAAATGCAATGATGGAAGATCCACTTGCATCGCAACAACTGAAAGCGAAATGGTTCATATAGTGGATCACCTTACTGAGGACTTGAGTTGCTTGCTATCACCTCCCCCGTTCGAACCTGAGCAAACAGTATCGAACCATCTGCCTGAGCTTGAAGACAAGCCATCAGAGGACAACTTCCACCTTGACTTCATGGAGCCTCCTCCCTTGAAGTCAACTACTGTTATTTCCCCTCCTTCTCTGTGCTCTATCCAGAAGATAATGATACTTATCACCTCAAATTAAAGAAGAAGGAACCGCCATCACCTCCCGCCAAGTCATCCAAACAAAACGCCACTATCACATTCGAGGAACCAATTTCCTCTGAAGTTGATTTCCATCAAGGCTCTTCCTATGAGCCTCTCCAAGAAAATGAGGATATCTATATCCTCACATTTGAAGAGGATGAGCCATCCAACTTTGATCTTCATCTGGAGGATCAAGACCTTCCCACCCGTGCACCAAAGCAGTAGGATGGAAACTCGAAGTCCACTCACTAAGTGTGGAGGCCACCTTCCCTTTTGATCCGGGACCAGAGTTTGAAGATAAAACCCGCCTCGGAGTTCTCCCTGCACCGCTCAATGAAGATAAGGATGTCTTCATCCTTAAATTTGAAGAGGAGTCTCCACCACCTTGCCAGTATCACAACCTTTTCGAGCCTCACCTAAAGGAGGAAGATGTTTACATCCTCCAATTCGAGGAAGAACAACATTCAGCACCTGGTCTTCTGCTTGAGACCCGTTACCATCAATACCTCCTCAAGAACCAGGTTTTGTGGAGCATTTCGTTTCCTATTTTAATTGTTGAGGTAACGCTATGTTTTGATCCAGGTGGTTTAATACTGATTGCTGGCCACATCGTATCCCCGTTGACACCACTATCAACTTTTATTTTTGATCCGGGATAACGAAGCATTAGTCTAGCCAAAGACTATAAAGAAGGGTAGCTTACTGGGAGGCAACCCAGTGATTAAATTTATGTTTAGTTTTTTGTTTTGTTTTTTTTTCTGATTTATTTTTGTTTTTCTTTATTTAGAAGTGAAAAATGGTGCCCGTGCTTTAATGCAACGCTTTCAGCGTTTTTGTGGTAGTTGTGAGTGTGTGCAGGTGAAACTTGTTGTGTTGTTTGATGCTCTCCAAGGTTGGACACTTGCTTGAACGCAAGTGTGAGGAAGGCTACTACCCCATGCACGAGCTTAAGTGTGAGGAAGGACATCTTCCTCAATCTACGATATCAGGGGAGTTTCAGTTTTCCTTTATTTAAATATCTGTGTTCAGCCTGTCATGCTTAATGCTTATTTTAAACAGTCCATGATTGTCC
This sequence comes from Limonium bicolor, assembly GCA_023374045.1. Taxonomy (NCBI): domain Eukaryota; kingdom Viridiplantae; phylum Streptophyta; class Magnoliopsida; order Caryophyllales; family Plumbaginaceae; genus Limonium; species Limonium bicolor. Next base: position 140,674,523 of record CM041776.1, on the reverse strand, counting down.
TGAATGAAATTTGTTATGAGTCTGGCATATTTTGAAAGGTCTTTTCTTGATTTTATTTTTGAACAATGAGGACATTGCTCCTCTTAAGTGTGAGGAAGTAGGACCTTTCCCTGAAAATATGCCAGTTGCACTTAATGTCACATTTGTTTTTGTTTGTCCTCTTATTTTGAAAGAATTATCTCTTGTAAATGGCCGAATAGAAAAAAAAATAATAATTTGGAAGTTTTGAAAACGAGCCTGATGGCCACCTCAAGAATCGTTCTGCTTTTGGCTGTTTGTTTGTTTAGTTTTATTCAAATTATTATATCTGTTTTCACAAAATTTGGTGGATTAGCTGATTATGAAAATTGAATTGGTCTAGTTTTGGGATCTTAAGAATAATGTGAAAGTTTGGAATGAAAGGATAAGGCAAGGTACTCCGCTGATCTGAATTAAAATTTCTGAACCAAAACAGGCCTCTTCATTCGGTTATTAAGTCCTTGGGGTGCCTTATCACCCATCTACCTAAGGTCTTGTGATCTGGGATAGAAGTCCCAAAGCCGCTACAAGGGTGAAGAGAAAAGTCTGAGGGGATGAATGAAATATGTGAATGGCAGAATGTTAAGGAAAATGAACTTTGAAAAGTTAAATGTGTAATTCAATCTTTGCTTATTCTGATCATGAGTATGTGGTGTTGAAAGGTATCACAGAATAAGGTGTTACTTCACACCCCTTGTCATCCAAAGGTTAGAGGAAAGAAGAATGGTGGAGGATCCCAAACTATTCTGTTTCAGTTTCTATAATCTAACTTCTCCATGCTTTTTAACTTCATTCTTTTTCACTATTTGCGAAAACCTACAGCTATTAGCAGAACTTTTCTTTTGATTGTCATTTTGCTTGTTTTCCATCGGCAGTTGTATGATCCTGAGTTTCAATACTTCGGCCCTTAAGAGTAGCCATATTTCTTTGCTTGAGGACAAGCAAAAGCTAAGTGTGAGGAAGTTTGATAAGTGTAAAATATATCTACTCCTAGGATTTTAATTCTTCCTATTTTTATAACAATGTATGTCATATTTTACATTTATCATATGCTTTTCTTAGATTTATGTTTTAATGTCAACTCATATTTTATTTTGTTATATAGGAAAATATCTCACATATTATATATATACTACATTATATAATATATTGTATATATATTATACATGCACGCACATAGGAGATGGGCTAACAACAATTCATGCGCAGACTTTTGATGTGGGCCTTATATCAATTTGAAGATGTCTTCTCTTTACAATTATGGGCTACTACAATATACTAATATCGGACCAGACTGGCATCGCACAAAGACAACATCTTCATCATCAACAGCCGATCATCATAAAAGACACCCACTGCAACCTTTCTTCAGGGCGATTGACACCCGCCATTCACCGTCCACATCCACACCATCAACTCATCACTCACACACCAACGCCTCACCCACCTTCTTCACCATCGACCCAACGCCACCATTTCATCCACATCCTCGCCATTCATCACCATTCACACCGACGATACACCAGCGTCGCCCCATCTTCTTTCACTTACACCGCAACTCACAACATTCCATCGTCATTACTACTGAATCACACCAGCCATCCACCGTACCGCATCGCCTTCATTCCATCTCACACGCATCACCTCACCTCCATCTCCGCCTCGCCTCACCACCGACACATACGACCTCGACATCATCTTCACCACCCATCATTCGATCTTCATTCACGCCACCACCCGCGACTACATCATCACCTTCGCACTACATCAACTCACACACCCGCATATCGTCAGTTCACGACGTCCATCCCACGCATCATCTTCATACTCGCACCACACCATCGACATACCACATCTTCAACGCCATCGCCTCCGAGATTCCCAGGATCACCGTCTCCACTACACCACAGCACGGCACCGCACCACCACCATCTCATCACTTCACCATTCATTATTTACGCATCACCGTATCGTTATCATCTCATCTTCATCCCGACGTCGTCTTCTTCATCGACTACCCGACACCACTGGATCATCATCGCCTCACCCACACACGCCTCACCTCGCCATCATCATTGCCTCACCCACACACGTCGACCATCGCTTCAAACTCTCACAAATCGCCATCGCCATTGACCATTCCTCCATCTCCATTCGGGACATTACACCACCGTCATCATCGTCTTACCGACGCCCGACATCGAATCGTCCTCGCTTCCAACCACCATCATCCTCTGCCATCGTCTTCACTCGCCAATCCACCGTGTCTTTTTGTCGTCGACCATACGAAGCAAAGGAGAGGCAAGAGATCGAGACCGTGAAGCAGTACGTCGGTGGAGAACAGAGGCGAAGGAGAAATGCAACGGGGCGAGATTTTCGGACAGAGAAGACAAAGGATCAACCGGAAGAAATTAAAAAGACAGAACCAATGGGTGAGAACCGGTTTGGGTAAAAATCATTGAACCGGACCGGTCTGGTTGATATAAGGGTTTAATAAACCAAACTCTTTATACTTGTTACATGTCATTGTTTCTTATTGCAGTTTTGGTTATTACATAACATTTGATATTGGTTTTAACGCGTGCCTTTATTGAATTTATATTTTTACTGGTTTAGTTAACATATAGATTGTTACAATTAATGTGCTTCCCTGTAATAATTCTGATCATTTAATTGCATTATCTTTCTAAATCTATTTTGACCCGATCCAGTGAAAAATGATAGGTTCGATTAATTCGTAAATTTGTGGAAAACTTGTTTTCATCGGACAAGTTAATACTTCATCTGCATAAATATTATCTCTCAACTTATTTGTGTTTACATGTGTTTTGCTGGTCTAAAATCAAGTCATAGCATGTTCTGGTAAACAAATTCGTCAGAGTTATTATTTTTACCAATCTATAAACAGAAGAAATAATATAATTAACCAAACTGCAATAACGGAGTCCCGCTCAATCATATCATCCACCGTTTAATTTATCTGTTATTTATTTATCTGCATTTTATCAGTTTCATTTACAATTCAGCAAAAACCCCTTTTGTGACATGCTTAGGAATTAGACATTTTCGCTTAAGTCCCACGGTTTGATTACCCGGTTGCTTCAATTTCACTATACTACTGCGACCGGGATTGTTTGCAGCCCGATAGATATTTTGACTCACTCTTTATTACTATTTTTAACAGGTCAAAAATCTTGTCTGCAGAATGAAAGATAAAAATACTATCGATGATAGCAATCTGGTAAGGTGCTAGATATTTAGCTACTGGCTAAAAGTTTAGCTACCATTGTCTTTGTGGTAGCACAAAAGCAACCACATTATTAATAAAATAAAAAATCAGTAGCAATATTTCATCTCAGATACCAATATATGTGTAGTAGTAATTGATCGGTAGCCATGATATGGAAGCAGTCATAACATGGTAACACAATCTTGCAACCAAAAAATTTATTAGTGTATACAAAATCAGTAGCCTTTTGATTAAATAAACTACAGATTTAGCACGGTAGTTTTTTTTTGCTTACAAGTTGATAGTAGCGCTAGCTATGGCAACCGTGTTTGGATTAGCATCAACTGCCAGTAGCAGTTTCATACTTTAGCTACCGATGTTGGTGGCAAAATTATTTTACACTGACAACAAAGATGGACGAATGTATAGCTACTATTGACGGTAGCGATTTTTGTAACAGTAGCAATATAGCTACCACATGATTTTTTTTGTAACCAGCCATAACATGATAGCACAATTGCAACCAAGGATCAGTACGGTAGCACAATAGCATACAAAATCAGTAACCTTTAGAATAAATAACCTGATGAAAGTACGGTGGAAATTTCACACTAGCAAAATTCCTTTTTCCTGTAGTGTAAGTCAAGTGGTTGTTGTCGTTTTTCTCGTTTATGTACATCAAATGCAAAAATCTGATCCTTAATGTTTGCATTTTCGAAATTCGGTTTATGTGGAAGTGCTCTTAATTAGGACTCTGGTTCTGTGGCAGTTGATTCAGTGGGCATCCGTTTTCTGAACAAAATTTGGAGTATCTGTGGTTAAACTAACTTATTCTAATTATCTCACGGGTTTTCGTATATACCTTTTGTATAGTCAAAGGTTCATAACTCATCTGATAAGTGTCTAAATGAGCATTTTTATGGGTGTATTTCATATATTATATCAACACTTTTCTGCTCATTTTTCACTTATCGTATGTTTTTCCTCTAGTTTATGTTTTATTGATTATCTCACAAATTTACTGGTTAAAACATGAGGAAAACCAAGCTGGAAGCAAAGTAGACGAAGAGACGAACGCGTAGACGCAAACGGCTCAGAAAACGGAGTCCAAACAAAGAATCTAGAGCCGGTCAAAGTTTGTGTCCGCATGGTGACCGCATGAGTGTCCGCCTAACCAGGGGCGGACGTGAGTGAAGTCTTCGCGGAAGGCATATTGTGTCCGCATGAGTGTCCGCCTAACCAGGGGCGGACGTGAGTGAAGTCTTCTTTGTGTCCGCATGAGCGTCGCCCAAAACCACGCGGACAGCCACGCGGACAAGACTTGAGAGCGCGCCTAACTCAACGTGTCCGCCTTGTTCTATGCGGACATCTACGCGGACAACACGCGGACAAGAGTAAAATGCAGCGCAGATCCACTGTCGCGACAGTTTTCTTCCCCAATTGCCCAGTTGCTTGTTGCGGCGCCTACAGACATGTCGAACTGCTCCGTTAACAATATCAGGCACCTCCCTTATCCTGTAATCCTTTCACGCGTTCTCCAGCTCAAGCTCCAATCAGTTCTGTCTCTTCTCCACTATAGATCTGCAATCAACTTCTCCTCTGCCTCTATATAAACCCACTCCTTCTACCATAAATAAACTGCACCACGACGAGAGACTGAAAGAAATCACACAAACAGCACCACACTCCATTCTCTTCCATTCAATTCATCCGTAACACCATAATTCTCCATCTTTTATTTATTTCACCACTCCACCACATTTACTCACGTACGTACTCAAACAGAAGCAGTATTTTAAAAAGAGAGAAAGAGGCAGCAGAAGTGAGAGCGAGTGCAGACCCGTTCTTCGCAAGCAGTTTCTGAATAATGGCTATTTCTATCTTTACTCTGTTTTTAGTACTGTCAATGTCTGAGTAATTTTATATTTGTGCTTAGGATGGGTGTTTAACCCCAAAATAATTCAGACGTATTTATAATACCGGGTTTGCTTATAAATATTTGTTTTATCTCTCTAAATTATTAAATGCTTAACAACTGATCATTTTTATGCATTTACGGTTTCTCTAATTTCAATGATTTGTAAATTAGAGAATAGACCACAAAAGAGAGATAAATGTTAGATTTATCTCCTTGATTAGCAGATAAAATCCATCGCTGTTATAAAAAGAATTCTGCTTAAAGCTAATTAATAATTTTAGACTTTTCTGATTGTAAAAAGTCTATTGAATTAATTAAGAGTTGTCCTTATCTATGATTTAGGAAGGCCACAAGATAAATTCTTAACAGACAAATAAGAGCAAACCAGGATTATAATTAATATCTGAATTATATTTGGGCGATTTCACCTTCCTTAGCACATTTTCCATCCACATCACTTAATTCACCTGTTTTACTGTTTTTATTATTTATGTACTAATCCACAACAAATCAAGCTTGCCCGGCTAAACCCCTTTTTACAGTTTTATTAACTACAAAGACTAGGATAATTGAACAATTCCCTGTGGATACGACACTTGTTTTACTACTCGAATAGGTGCACTTGCCTATTAGTTTGCTATAAATCTATATATTTAACGTGTAGTTTTATCCCAACAAGTTTTTGGCGTCGTTGCCGGGGAGATTGATTCCATCAATTTCCCTAGTTTCCGATAGTTCACTTGCTATACTGTAATATTTTGTTTATATTATTTTGTTGTTAATCTAACTTCGGACATCTAATTTCGGACATCTACTTCGGACATTTGACTTTGGACATCTGACTTCTGACTTCTTAATATTATTGTCATTTATTTCCATTGTCCTTAACATTTAATTTCCATTGTCCTTAACATTTAATTTCCATTGTCCTTAACATTTATTTCCATTGTCCATAACATTTAAATTTCCAGTATACTAACTTATAATTTCTGTCATTTAATTTTCTGTCATTTAAATTTCTGTCAACTAATTAACATTAAATTTCTGTCTCTAACTACTAACCTTAAATTTCTGTCATCTAACTACTAACATTAAATTCCCTTGTCATTTAAATTCCTTGTCACTTATTTTCTGTCATTTTACTCTTGTTAAAAAAAAATAGAAAAAAATATAAAAAAAGAATATATATCAGTGTTGTTTAATTAACGTTTATCAGCCTAACCAAGTTATCTTCTGTGCATGCCAAATACTCGAACCCGAGGTTCTCCACCTATCAGTCCGAGACCCGAACCCGAGCGCACTTTATTACAAGCACAAAGAAACCTGAGAAATCAAGCCATGACCGATAACAAAGTTATAAATGAAATGGACCATGCAAATCAACCAGAACACCGTGCTCTCTCTGACTACCACCAACCGGATACCGAAGGAAGAGCATTAGCCATAGTTCTCCCTGAACTAACACCACAAGAAGCCGGACGATGGGCTTTCAAAACCCACTACATCACCGCCGTCCGGGATTTAGGCAAGTTTAGTGGAGCGAACCCAGATGAAGCCTCAAATCATCTGAGTCTCTTCCTAGACTTCTGCAATTCCTTTGGTCAGACCGGCAACGTCAAAGAAAGAATCCGTCTACAACTATTTCCTCACTCGTTGTCGGATTCAGCAAACAGGTGGTACCGAAGTCTTCCCTCCCGATCAATCACCACATGGCTGCAAATGGCCCAAAAATTCCTTGCCAAATACTACCCAACCAGTAGAACGAGGCAATTGATCTGAAGGTGAAATCAACACTTTCTGTCAGGAGCCGGGAGAAACGTTGTACGACGCATGAGACAAATTCAAGGATATGCTAATGAAGTGTTCCCATCATGGTCTTGACAATCAATCCCTCTGCCTGTCATTCTTCAACGGTCTGGATGATGGGAACCGACTACTCGTAAATTCCTCTGCAGGAGGAAGTTTCATGATGAAATCTCCTAAAGAAGGAATGGACCTTCTCGAAACCATGATGAGCAATACAAGACAGTGGACGAGATCCAAGGGAAGAACGCCACAAGCAGCAGGCCTACTCCACGTTGAGCCTACGGATCATTTATCAGCCAAGATCTCATCCCTTGCAAAGATGGTGGAAAAGCTAACAACATCTCAAAACGAAATCGTAAAAACAATAGCTTCCCCACCTACAAGTTCACCACCAGTTCCACCTACAGAAGGATGTGTCATATGCGCCGGTCCTCATGAAACCCATCAGTGCAAAGGTAAAAACCAGTACGAGGATGTAAACTTCATAGGAAACCGCCCCGGTAATTCCTACAACAATAACTTCAACAACAACTACCCATGGAGAAATCACCTGAATTTCTCATGGAAAAACAATGATCAGAACCAAGGAGGGCAGAACAACAATTCCAATACCTATCAGGGAAACAGACCCCAACCAAATTCTAATATGGGTTATAGAGCACAAGGTGCCCCTCCAGGTTTCCAGCAACAACAACAACCATCCTCAACCTCTTCTGATCCAAATGAGGAATTCAGGAACTTAATGAAAGGATTCGTAACTACGACCCATACCAGACTCGTGGATCAAGAAGCCACTAACAGAAGGGTTGAAGCCCAGATACAACAAACCAACCAAAAGTTGGAGCAAATCAGCCAGCAGCTTGCACAAAGGCCACCTGGTGCCTTCCCTAGTCAGCCAAATCCAAATCCAAGGGAACAGGCCAAGGTAGTGACATTGAGAAGTGGTAGGCCGCTCAACTCATCTCTTCCCCGAGATGATACTGATAACCAAGAACAGCAAGCTCATGAGCCTCAAGAAAATCCAGAAGAAGAACAGGAAGATGCTGAAGAAGCCCCACCTCCTACGAAAATTATTTCCGAGGAGAAGGAGCCTCCTGAATCTACTCCTTCCTCTCTCACTAAAATTCTTCCCCCACTTCCTTTTCCAAACAGAATAAGAAAGAAAAATTTAGATGAACAGTTTGGAAAGTTTCTAACTCACTTCAAGAAACTAACGATTAATATTCCTTTTGCAGATGCTTTAAAACAAATGCCAATATACGCAAAGTTCATGAAGGATATCATCACCAACAAAAGATCGTTGCAGGAAGTGGAAACTGTACACCTTACACAGGAAGTGTCAGCAGTGCTTCTCAAGAGTCTCCCTCCAAAACTTGGAGACCCAGGTTTGCCAATTATTCCATGTTCCATTGATAATGTTGATTGTGGTAGTGGGCTATGTGATCTAGGAGCTAGTATCAATTTAATGTCACTCTCAACTTTCAACAAACTTAAGATTGGTAAATGCATGCCTACTTCTATTCAATTACAATTAGCAGATAGATCTTTAGTATTCCCAAAAGGGATAATAGAAGATTTGATTGTTACTGTAGGAACTTTTGTGTTCCCCGCTGATTTTATTGTAATTGACATGGAAGAAGACACTAGGGTGCCCTTAATCTTAGGACGACCTTTCATGAGAACTGCTAGAGCACTAATCGATGTTGAAAAAGGAAAAATCATTTTAAGGCTGCATAACGAAACTTTAGAATACGACATGTCCAAGGTTATAAAGAAACCCGCTCATATAGAAGACACATTTTCCATGGACATTGTCGACTCTATTGTGTAGGATAATTCATCTGCTATTATTCATAATGATGCTCTTGAAAATGCTTTAGTTGAATCCTGTGATAACCAACTAATACACCCTGACACAATCAAAAATGTAGCAGCTCTGGATAAAAGAAAATTATATACCAAACCACGCTACCCACCACCAGAACCATTAGAGCATTCCACTCAACAAATTTCAAAAATTCATGATGACCGTCCCACCCAACCGTTGAAGCCGACTTCAACATTCATATTCGATCCCGGATGACTTCATGGTGAAAGCGTCTAGCCAAAGACGTTAAACAAGGGTAGCTTTCCGGGAGGCAACCCGGATGAACTTATCTTTTATATGCTTTTATGCTCTTTTAATTATCAGGTTCTCTTTCAATTTTGTTTTTGCTAACTATTAACCCCGTTTGTAGTATGGTTGCTTCTAGTGTCTTATGCAGATGCAATTTCATGTCTACACCGCAACCAAGCTACGCTACTTGAGGCTGAAGCTCAAGTGTGGGGGAACTCCTATAACACAAGCGAAAATAATCTCAGGGGAGTACCAGTCTCTTTAATTATGCTTTTATTTAAATAAATCATGCAGAGGAGAGTTTATGTGCTTAAATTTTTATTTGTGACCTTTGTGTTTTCTCTATTTTTTCTACTTACCGAAAAGGTCTTCTGAAACTTTTCCTTGTTTGTTCTGGTGAACAATGAGGGCATTGTTCAATTTAAGTGTGGGGGAGTGTGCCCTTTTCGGTGACATTTTATGCTTAAATGCTTAATCTCTCTGCTAATCTTGCGTTTGTCCAAATTCAATATCGTGGACCCTTTATATGTGGGTTGTTCTCTTTAAGAATAAATACTGTTATGAATTGTGGGATAAATGGTACAAAATTTTAAAATTTTGATTACTTTTGAGGAGCATTTTTTATGCGGTGTGACCAAATGATCTGAAATGGATGGATTTTTATTACTCAGGGGTTCTTTCTGTCTTCTCTCTTAGGGATTGCTAAGGGGTGCTTCTCCGTCAAAATAAAACAAAAAAAAAAGAAAAGAAAATAATTTAATAAGTAAGGGACTTGCGAGACACCATTGGTAACCAACAAAGAGAGTTGAGTGTTCTTAAGAACAAAAGCTTGATGCTTACATATTATCTCCTCATCTCTTATGCAAAAGTGAAACAAATGCATAAATCTATTTTTCCTTTTGTTTTCTCCTCAATGCCCATTCTTGAGAGAAGTTGGCCATGGTAAAAGTTCTCAAAGTCACCTTAAATCAAGAAGCATTGAAGTACTCCGGATCATACCCGAAACTCTAATTTTTATTTTTACCCTGAGTACACCTATGCCACCAGTAGGTGATGGATCACACTCCTCTAAAAAGTTTAAGATCATGTACTATTGACTTCTTTATCCTACCCTTCATAATAGTATTTGTTAATATTGAGCATTCCCTACTTGTTTGGGTACATGGTTTTACTTGAGGACAAGCAAAAGGTAAGTGTGCGGGTGTGATAAGTGTCTAAATGAGCATGTTTTATGGGTGTATTTCATATATTATATCAACACTTTTCTGCTCATTTTTCACTTATCGTATGTTTTTCCTCTAGTTTATGTTTTATTGATTATCTCACAAATTTACTGGTTAAAACATGAGGTAAAACCAAACTGGAAGCAAAGTAGACGAAGAGACGAACGCGTAGACGCAAACGGCTCGGAAAACGGAGTCCAAACAAAGAATCTAGAGCCGGTCAAAGTTTGTGTCCGCATGGTGACCGCATGAGTGTCCGCCTAACCAGGGGCGGACGTGATTGAAGTCTTTGCGGAAGGCATATTTGTGTCCGCATGAGTGTTCGCCTAACCAGGGGCGGACGTGAGTGAAGTCTTCTTTGTGTCCGTATGAGCGTCCGCCCAAAACCACGCGGACAGCCACGCGGACAAGACTTGAGAGCGCGCCTAACTCAACGTGTCCGCCTTGTTCTACGCGGACATCTACGCGGACAACACGCGGACAAGAGTAAAATGCAGCGCAGATCCACTGTCGCGACAGTTTTCTTCCCCAATTGCCCAGTTGCTTGTTGCGGCGCCTACAGACATGTCGAACTGCTCCGTTAACAATATCAGGCACCTCCCTTATCCTGTAATCCTTTCACGCGTTCTCCAGCTCAAGCTCCAATCAGTTCTGTCTCTTCTCCACTACAGATCTGCAATCAACTTCTCCTCTGCCTCTATATAAACCCACTCCTTCTACCATAAATAAACTGCACCACGTACGAGAGACTGAAAGAAATCACACAAACAGCACCACACTCCATTCTCTTCCATTCAATTCATCCCGTAACACCATAATTCTCCATCTTTTATTTATTTCACCACTCCACCACATTTACTCACGTACGTACTCAAACAGAAGCAGTATTTTACAAAGAGAGAAAAGAGGCAGCATAAGTGAGAGCGAGTGCAGACCCGTTCTTCGCAAGCAGTTTCTGAATAATGGCTATTTCTATCTTTACTCTGTTTTTAGTACTGTCAATGTCTGAGTAATTTTATATTTGTGCTTAGGATGGGTGTTTAACCCCAAAATAATTCAGACGTATTTATAATACCGGGTTTGCTTATAAATATTTGTTTTATCTCTCTAAATTATTAAATGCTTAACAACTGATCATTTTTATGCATTTACGGTTTCTCTAATTTCAATGATTTTGTAAATTAGAGAATAGACCACAAAGAGAGATAAATGTTAGATATTATCTCCTTGATTAGCAGATAAAATCCATCGCTGTTATAAAAAGAATTCTCGCTTAAAGCTAATTAATGATTTTAGACTTTTTCTGATTGTAAAAAGTCTATTGAATTAATTAAGTGTTGTCCTTATCTATGATTTAGGAAGGCCACAAGATAAATTCTTAACAGACAAATAAGAGCAAACCAGGATTATAATTAATATCTGAATTATATTTGGGCGATTTCACCTTCCTTAGCACATTTTCCATCCACATCACTTAATTCACATGTTTTTACTGTTTTTATTATTTCTGTACTAATCCAACAACAAATCAAGCTTGCCTCCGGCTAAACCCCTTTTTACAGTTTTTATTAACTACCAAGACTAGGATAATTGAACAATTTCCCTGTGGATACGACACTTGTTTTACTACTCCGAATAGGTGCACTTGCCTATTAGTTTGCTATAAATCTATATATATTAACGTGTAGTTTTATCCCAACATCATTCCAAATCAAGTGGAAATGAGAAGGCAACGTGGCTGCGTTGGTAACACGTGTGCATATACATGGTAATGAAGATCTGTCCCTAGCTAGCTCGACGACAGTTTGAAAAGACCATCCCAAGATTGTTGGGTCTCAACTCTAGGGACCACACAGTAGTCGCCAGCTCAACAAGTGGCCCTCTCTTACGTGGATACACGTACTGGAAAATGAAGATGCTTGAGGTCGTTCTTTTCTCAATTGGCAATATAACTATCCGCATAAACTATTATTCGTGCAGTTCTGCGCTCTTTGAGCTGAACGAAATTAGGACGATTTAGATTAGAGCAAGGAAGGTGGTAATTAGGTGTGTTTATGGAAAGTTAATTATTTAATTTTAATAGTTTATATGTAGTGTAGTTAACTGGGTATTCAATTTTTTAGAATTTGATTAATTCTATTATTCTATTTGGATCAATTAATAGGTTTACAGTTGATTATAGTCTTCGGGTAACTATGTAAAAGACAAAGTACGTAGCTTTTTTAGTTAATACATCCATAATACTTCTTACCAACTAAGTTTCTCCCCCAGTGAAATTCGTTTCCCTACGTGTATGGCTCCTTTCGTATTCCTCTGGCTGTGTCTCGGGTGCTACTTTGTTCTCCAAGCGAAAACCTCTGCTGTTGCATGCGAAAAGACAGGTGCTACAGGCCTCAGTGTCCACCGCCCGCTCCTGACAGATCATAATGTTGGCAGGTATAATCATTACTCTATGCCTTGTCTCTGTGGACAACATCCGGTCTCTCTCGGCGGCCGATTTCTTGCTATCCCGATGACATGAAACTGAACAGGCAGTGGGAAGTCTCTCGATCTCCCCTTTACCTACTCAGCTCCCCCTGTTTAAAGCCAACAATTCAAGCAAATTTCCCACACTTCTTTCAGTTCACTACTTCCCGCGAAACGGAAAAACTTCTTCACTGATAAACCCAGCTTCCCCCACTTCCTCTTTGATAAACCCAGTTTCCCTGTCTACTAATTGTCACTCAACACCAAGATATGGATATGATCATGATTAATGGCATGAGCCTAGTAACATGAGATGTTTGGTAGCCTAGTTATTTTCAGTCATCCCAATCTGTGCAACTATACTTGCCCAAATCCTTCAAGGATCTTGGACCAAATTCGGTGGCTTCTACTTCACGAAGGTAGGTGCGAATCTCTTCATCTTCGAATTTGACAAAGTGGTGGAAATGGAGGTGATCCATATTAGAGGACCATGGACGATTAACAGCAATCTCTTAGTAATTCCAAGTCTAATTCCATCAAAACCGATTGCTTAGCAGGAATCTAGCTATATTCCCTTTTGGGTGAGGGTTTATGATGTCCCGAGACATCACCACAACCTGGAGTTCATTAGAAGAGCTACATAGATTATCGGGTGTTTTTTCGGGATAATTGAGAACGAAGAGGCACCGATATTTAGGCTCTTACGCTTCAAGGTGTTAATCAACATTCAAATCCCTATCATTTGAGCCTTACCGATGATAGAGGATGGGTAGTATTTTTTGTTCTCTACTTCTTACGAAAATATGCCGCTTATTTGCTTTGTATGTGGTCTGTTTACCCATACAATTGTTGCATGTCCACATACTTGGCCGATGGTGGAGAGAGGAGCACCCTTTGGAACGTGGTTATCTACTAAAATCTTTTTGGAAAGAAGAAGAGCAAAAGAGACGGAATTCACTGAACCATGGAGTGCCCGACTAAGGTTGGAAATAATACATATTGGCTTCTGTCCCACCAAACTCCACAGCTTGGATGGACAAACTATTGGCCATGTAGGAGGGTTTTGTGCATTCCTCGAATTTCCCACACAAGAGGAAATTTGGTGAGGTTCTTTCGAAAGCTTCTTGCGTGGAATATTGGGAGCTGCAACTTTCGGATGTACGCAGAAGATGCAAAGGTAAGGCTACCACAACTGTGACCATGGCAAAAATGGCCTCAGATTAGGAGAAATGTAAGGAAGTTGTAACACCTCTACTCTTAATCGCGTATTACTATAGAGCTCACAATTTAATTAAAGACGACTCGCAGCGGAAAATAAATCTAAATCTTAAACAGGGTGTCACATGTCATTACTCACCACTGTGAGTAAAGAAGTAAACATATATTAAACAAGCGAATCGATAACCGCTGTTATGATCCGAGATATTTACTATTAACTCAAAACTTGCAAATTCCATAATTCGAATACAATGACTAATGAGCATCTAAAAGTATCCCCAATGTTTACAACATACTGAATACAAAGTAGTTCTAAAAGTGCGGTAAATGAAAAGGCGTCGTCGACTACCCAAAATCCCGCACTCCAGCTTCATAGCTCGATCATTAACCTGACAAATTCCGTGGAGGCTCAGCGAAAAACATTGAGTATGCTAGGTATGTATTTTGGACCCTATCGGTCACATAAGTCGTCTTAGCCATCTTAGCATTAGATTCATTACATGCTGTACCGGTTTACAGTTTATATTAAGTGTTGTAAATGACATGATCGAACAACAATTTAGTGCAAACAACGCAGTCACTACAATTCACAAACAACGCATTGCATAACAATAATCATCGAAGAAGGTGATAACACGCATAGTCGTTTATGAATAAACTTGTAATCAATTATAACAACCGACCTCTAAGGTCCTCATTATATTATATTCTCATCGTATGCGGGTGTCAAGTTAGGGCAACCCTGTACTTAACACATTGATTGATAGTCGTCTTGTGAGCACCATCAGTAGCGCATTCCGGCCAAAGATATAAGATCTCGGGACTTCCTCTTTGACTAATGAGGCGTCATTTAATTGGTGGCAATATCCGTGTACCAACAGCAGTACATTCTGGCCAACGATCTATATAGGCTTGTTTGGACTTAAGTAGGGCAAAACCCGATCCGGGTAAACACTCTTGTGATCACATGCGCAACCAGTAGTCTCCGACTACTGGATTTATAATTGTATAACAAGGCTCCATTAGTGTAAATATTAATCAATTACCTAAAGTATAATCTTAGGTTATGGAGTATTCATTCATTACATAGCTGCCCTAAGGGTCTTACGCATACCTAGAAGTAATCTAGGTCGTATTCATGTTCGAGATCCATGCTCTAGAGACCGACATAGTCGTGCCTCGTACCTAAGTATTTTACTTAGGTTAATATACTAATAATACTAAACGTATTATATTAGGTAACAACCACTTTACTCTCTGACTCGTATATGTATATTTATATATCTCGATCTATAGTCGACGTAATATTAGTCCAAAGGACGTTCACGCATAATAAAAACGATTCGATATAAACAATCAGGTTTACATTTTAATTCACACATACATGCATATAAGCACACACATATCAGTCTTAAACACAACAATAATGTCTGAACCCGAGGAAGCCCTCAGGACAATTTAGACCACACCGTCCACATACCGTACACCAAGACCTAGGATGTACAAAAACATATGCTCGTCCAGCACCCTTGTTAGACGTACGATCTGGAATAATCATATCACTACGAGTCAATCCTCATGACTAACTAAACTCGGTCTTTCGGAATAACGTTACAACCCCGGCAGTTCATCCCCGGATTTCAACAGTTAATTGGTTCGGGTTTCGTTAACTAAGTCGGCTTTGTTAGGAAAATTCGTTACTCGTAGTATTTACTAATGTTCGGGTTTATTCCTTTATACCCCATGATATTTATATAATTCTATCCATGTTCATAATTACTAATACATTTTAACCATATCCATATATGTATATGAGTACATAACCTATAGTTACATGTATACATGCGGTAAAAACCATATAGCATTATTATTTCACAACCCATTATTTATGTGCATATTGGTCAACTTGGCCTCTTAAGTCAAGTTAGTTGACTTGGTCAAGCATGTTGACTTGACTGATTTATTTATATACATTAGTTTGCATCATCCATAATAATACATTGTATTATACAATTCATTAATCTTTGTACAAGTTACATTTATATGCAAAACCTAACAACTTATAGTTTATAAACTATATTCATGTAATAACATTTACCATTAAATATTATATGGTCTCTAATCATATTATATACACATTTCCTATACATATTGGTCACGCCTTTATTTATATATTAATACACATGAATTTTAAAACCCTTTATTAAATGTTACATTTCATCATTTTATGTAAGATGATTATTCCTTATTAGTTTGTATTATGGTGTAAAAACTAAGATTCTTATCTTAACATCATGTAACATTTATATAATACTATTATAAACTTCTAAAGTTTATTCATTATACACATTACTTTAAAATCCATTTATTCATTATTATCACATTTAGTTCATGTGAATATTCTTGCTTATACTAGTTTCATTTTAATCACATTAATACCACAATAATCCATGTAACACTTATAACAATCTACCATTATTCTTATATGATCATTTAATCATATTATATGGCTTTCCTTTTATATGGAAACAGATCAAATCCGGATGTATCAAGTTCGCTGCCGACAACTTTCAGTATCATTTTTTTTTGATAAGTTGCTGGTACAAAGACCAGGTACAAATGAGGCAATACTATGGCTTGGAAAGCCCTTCTCGCCTGGATAGTAAAGAGAGTTCATAAGAGAGAAAAAGACTACTAATGCCCGTATACAATGTTAAAGAGATTCCTCGAAGATAAGACTATATATGAAGGCAGCGAGATATGAGGTCTACACTATTCTATGCTGGATCTTTTCACCGTGTCAGCCGCTGCACTCCAATCCGGCGCGATGCCGTCGAATATAGTTCTGTTACGCAGGTTCCAAATCATCCAGAAAGTGTACATCAAGGATGTCGACCATAATTTGCATCTCTGATGAGAGTTTATCATGCCTTGCCAGGCGTGGAAGCATGCCAGCCCTGTTTGCGGGAAGGTGAAAGTGATTCCCCACCAGTCAAGGATCTGTTCCCATAGTTTTCGTGTAACTTTACAGTGTAGGAACAAATGATCTGATGTTTCTACCGCTGTGTGGCAGAAAGAACAGCGCAGTTGAATTAGAGTAATGAGATTCTTAGCGAACAGGAGGTCTTTCGTGTGCAGTCTTCCATGTAGAAAGAACCAGTGTTAGTTCAACTCGTGGTGATGCTAATTTCTGCCAGTACATCCGGCACCAGGAGGTTTTTTCTGCTTGTTTTTTTCAGTTACCAATTCATAGAAAGACTTTGTAGTATAAACTCCTTCCCTAGAATGAAACCAGCCCAGATAATCAGCTTCATCAGATATCGGTGTGAACGCATCGTCAATGAGTGTTAGTAGTTGATCTACTTGAGCTCTTTCATAAATAAAAAGTTCTCTGCGCCATAGCAGCGTCCAGTTCCAATTCGATCCATTCCAGCAGCCCATTGATGCTATTGTTTCATGCTTTTGCTCCGATACTAAGAAGAGTCGAGGAAAACAATGCTGGAGAGATTGTGTTCCTACCCAGATATCAAGCCAAAAACGAATGCGCCTTCCGTCCTTGCAAACCACTTGACACCACTCTCCATCGTCTGCGCATGTGCTGGATGCCAAACTGAGATTGACAATATGTTTTTCCATATTCCTGTACGTCGAGATTGTTGCCATTTATCATCTGTGATTGGGAGCCTTACATCTACGTCATATATGGAACAGATTATGTTCTTCCACATTTTCCCGTCTTCGTGCTGGAACTTCCACCACCACTTGAAGAGTAGTGCTGCGTTCCTTACCTCTATGTCTGAAATCCCTAGCCCTCCATCTGCTTTAGGCTTCATTAAAGAACTCCAGGACATTAGGGGCTGCCCTCGGTGAGTTCCTTTACTCCATAAAAAACCACGCTGTATTTTGTTAATCTGCAGAATGACGTTCTTGGGAATTTTGAACAAGCTCAGGTAGTAGAGAGGAAGGCTATCAAGTACTGCTTTGATTAGCACCAAACGTCCAGCTCTGGATAAAGAGGATGATTTCCAGCCTGCAAGCCTCTTGGAGATTTTATCCAGCACCGACTGCCATGTTGCTAAACGATGTGGAGAGGTACCTATATTAAAACCGAGATACGTCAGAGGAAATGCTCCTATTCTGCAGCCTAGAGTTTGTCGAATATAGCGGAGAGAACGTTCAGTTGGGTTAACCGGGTATGCTGCTGATTTCGACCAATTTACTTCCAATCCTGACATTTCTGAGAAGACCATGATACACATTTTTACCACTTCCAGTTCCTTGCACCTTGGCATGCAGAAAATCAGTGTATCATCGGCATATTGCAGATGCGAAATAGTAATATTATGATGACCAACCCGGATCCCTTGTCGTTTACCCTTCATCCAAGCCTCCTCTAGTAACCATCCCAACCCTTCAACAATTAGCACAAAGAGTAGAGGTGAAAGAGGATCACCTTGTCGGACACCTCTTCTTGGCTTAAACGGTGGAGAAGGGACTCCATTGACGAGTATTGAGATCTGCGTGGTTGAGATGCATTCTTCTATCCAAATTCTCCAAGTTTTGTTAAATCCGAGATAGAATAGCATGCGTTCGATGAAAGCCCATGAAATGCAATCAAAAGCCTTGGTGAAGTCAATTTTAAGTAGTATGCCTGTTTGCTTCCTACTCTTGAGCCAAGTGATTACTTCACTCGTGATGAGAGGTCCTTCCATGATGTTCCGGCCTTTAACAAAAGTGTTTGGGTGTCCTGGATCAGCTTACCCATGAATTGGCTCATTCGTGTGGAAAGAATTTTGGATATAATCTTGTAAATTGCTCCTATCATACTAATTGGTCGGAAGTCTTCAATGCGAGTAGCTCCCCGGATTTTTGGAATGAGGGCGAGCCAAGTCATATTGCAACCCCTAGGTAGCTTGTTAGAATCAAAAAAACTTAGGACTGCGTTGGAAAAGTCTTGCCCGATGATGTCCCATATTCCCTTGATGATGTTGAAATTCATCCCGTCAAAACCCGGGGCCTTATTACCATCTACTGACCAGACTGTTGTTTTGATTTCCTCAATCGTTGGTCGCCTAGTGAGCGCATCAGCTTCAGCTTCTGACAGGCGAATTCGACTTGATATTGGAGGGGTTGAACCTGAGTAAGGTTTTGCTGCGTAGAGTTCTTTAAAGAACTTAAGGACTGAAGTCTGAATGAATTTTGGATCAGAACTGAGACCACCGTTGATCTCGAGTGAGGTAATTGTGTTAATTCTTCTGTTGAGGGAGGCTTTACGATGGAAGTAAGCAGTATTTTGGTCCCCTTCTCTGATGAATTGCTCTCTTGATAATTGTCTCCAGTATCTCTCTTTTTCTCGCAAAACATGCCAGATTTCGTTTACCAGTTCTGATCGCTGCTTCAATATGGAGACATCTGAATTAGAATTCTCATCAGTGTGGTCTATTTTGGCGAGTTCCTCTGTGGCCTGTTTCAGTCGATGGTCAAAGTGACCAAAAACACTCATGTTCCAGTGTCTCAGTGGTTGTTTTATTCCTTTGAGTTTGATCCCGATTGGTTTGTTTCCCAGATTCATCCACAAATTTTTAAAGAAATGCTTGAACTCTTTGTGCTTGAGCCATCCATTCAGCGCTCTAAAGGGTTTTGGTCCCCAGTTGATTTCTTGCAATGTGATTATCATATATCTATGATCTGAGAGGGTCCATGGTAGGGCTGTCAGATTTATCCTGGGAAAAACAGCATGCCATTCTGTTTGTGCGAAAACCCGATCAATACGACTCATGGACTTCTTGTTCCTCCATGTGTATTTCGCTCCCAGTAGGTCAATTTCTATAAGACTCATTTGATGTATCCATTCTCGCAGGTCCTCCATACTTCTTGTGCATGTTTGATCTTTCCCTCTTTTCCTGTCACTTCCTTTGATTACTTCATTCATGTCACCCGCCACGAGAATAGGGCTGCTGAGCCTTAGTCCCATTATTTCCTCATAGACTCCTCTCCTTGCTTCTGCCTATGTTGGTGCGTAAATAAAGATGATGTACCCCGTGAAAGGGATTGCAGGCCAGTGCATTTCAATTGCGATCCAGCGGCTGCTTTGAAGTGAGTTCGAGATTGTAATGGTGCTTGGGTTCCATAATAGGATCAAACCTCCTGAATAGCCATCTGCGGGGACCTGTATAGAATTTGCATTACTGATCTGACCCCATGGCCCTTCCTTGCTATCTAGGTGTTGGGTTCGATGAGTCTTCAATATGGCTACTATGTTTGTGCCTGATTTCCTCACTTCTTTTTTGAATAAGGCCCACTTCTCTTTTTTGTTTACACCTCTGAGGTTTTGAAAGCAGATGAGGTTTGTCATTGTTTATACTGTTCTGTTTCTTTTCCACCCTCTTGCTTCTTCTCAGGATGTTGGTGAAGTTGGTTAATGCTGTCTCAGGATCCGGGTAGTGGCAATTTAGAGACTTGCCAAAATCTAGACATTTTTGTGCGGTTGTCTGTGTGGGGCTATTGTGGAACAGGTTTGGCAAGATTGGGGAATGTGGAGTAGGGTCAAACGGTACGTGAACCTCCAGGTTAATCGTGAGAGAGGTGTACATGGGGATGACAGGTTTGGTTGGCTGCGTAGCAACCGAGGAGAGTTTTTGGTGTTTGGAATTGTGTTTGATCAGGGAGAGGCGATGGGCATGGCAGGTTCAGCACCGGGTTATCAGGTGTGCTTGGTGATCGCGGCAAGGGGGTTGATTGGATGATTGTCTGAGTGTCAGGGAGTGAGGGAATAGGAGGAGATGCATCGAAGCCTTGAGAAAGTATTTCCACATAAGTGTTGGGGATTTGAGAGAGTATTTCCACCGCATCAGTACATTCATTAGACGAGAAAGACGGCGTTGTTTGGAAAAGGATTTCAGTGGGAGGAGATGACTGGGATTCTGGTAACTGCTTTTTCGTACCCATAATTAGTTGCTGTTGGAGCCCAGGATAGTTTAAGTTATCTGTCAGAGGGAGAAAGCTGTATGAATTGTTGTTTTTGAGAGCATAAATAAAATTGCTAATGCCCATAACCATTGAGGAGGGTGCGCTGAAGCTGAAAAGGTCTATTGGTTGTGGAATTTTCTCAAGCAGTCCTAATCTTTTCTCTTTTGTCGAGGAGTGAGTAGTGGCAGTTATTGTAAAGTTTCCAACGTGTAGCATGACAGTATGGGTAGGGAGAGTTTCAAAGTTTTTTTTTTCTGAACCGCCAGGGTGTGGCGGTGCAAGTTCCAGAGAGATTGCGGTGGCATCTTTCGGTGCCTGAGACGCCGTCGTCTGACCAAGTGGATGGGTGGGCGAGGGCACCCCCGCTTCTTCTTTTTGTAAATGCGACGGTTGAGTTCCTTTGTTCTTCTGGTTATGTTCAAAGAGATCTTCCGACCAAAACTCAATGATCCCGATATTGTAGATCACTCCTTCAATGTCCACCAGTTTCTCTTCATTGATAATTGCCCCCTGTTTTGTTTCAACCGTGGCGTGGGCTTCCAAAAATCGTGGGAGTCGATTTATATCTGTATCGATTGTTATAATATCACCCAAATGCCGTGTGACAGCGCACACTGTTGTTTCTGACCAGGCTTGAATTGGTATTCCTCTTACTACAATAGAAGTACGTCTTCTGATCAATTGATCTGTAGGGTGCCAGAGTTTTATTCTCCATCCATGCTCTGCCTCTATCCCAGATGAAATGAACTTTTCTGCTTTCTCAAAAGACTTAAATATAAGGCAATGTCTCGCTTCCGATAAACATGTAAAACTTTCAAGTTCCTGGTTCCATTCTCCCAGCTGCTCAATGATTTCTGTAACTTGTGTATTCACTACTACAAATATGATTTTTTACTACTGATAAAAGACAACTGTTATATATGTGAGTTGTCTTTCATCTAAAACATGTGGGTTAAGCTTTAAAAGGCTAGATAAGACAACTGTTACATTCTGAGTAGTCTATAGTTACTATAACACAACTGTTATCTAAATAGAAAAATTGGGGCCGGAAGTTCTAGTAGATTTCATTAATAAAGACACCAATACCCCTCCATATTTTTATGTTTCTTCAATGTCCCCTTTTAACTTACTCGACCAGTACAATAATGAAAAATGCTCAATGTCCCCATTGTCATCCTCTCACTCTCGATTGTCTTTCTCTTTCTTTCTCTGCTAGTGCAAATATACCCTCTTCGGCATCTTCCCTTCGCCGGCATCCCCTTTCTTTCTTCTCACTTCTATCTTTCTTCTTAGATGGCAAAATCTTCATTGCTATCTGCATCTTCAATCACCTTCTCCAAATACTCGTACTCGTCAAAGTCCATTCGATGAGGATTGGTTTGGGTGTGTGTTGGTGTCTATCCAGTCCGCAAGCCTCCGCTGCTAGTTAACCCTTCACGAAGCCAGTCTGCCACGACGTGACCAACAAGCTCTGCCAAGTCATTATGGTGATGGTTTCTTCAGATTTCATTCGCCTCTCATCAGGTATAAATTTTAACAATTGCTTGAACCCTAGATTAACCGCAATTTGGGGGCATTGATCCCTAGATTTGTTTCAATCTTAGATAAATTATAATCTGGTAAAAGTTTAAGCTACAAGTCTTTTTGAACCCTAGATTAGTAAATCACTGAACTGCTGCATTCTCCCGCACCAAATTTTAGCTGCATCACCTCATTCTTATTCTTCTGTCCAGGTTCAGCTGCGATATATCAGTGGAACTACTCCTCGCACACCATATTTGAGCAGGGCTGAAAGCAGCTTAATCGATCCAATTTTTTTCTTGTATCGGTGAACTTCTACATTAAGTGCATCAGGGTACAGCTGAATTAAATCGCCGAACTGCTATATCTCGTACACCAGACTGAGGAAGGGGCTAAAAACAGCTCACTTTGGAACCGGTAATACACTCAACCTATTTTCTTATATCTGGCGATTATAACAATAGAAGTCTGCCTCACCTGGTGAAGCAAACAATAAGCATTATAAGCGGACTTCTATTGCACTTTGTGCAACAAATGGTAATCATTATAAGCAGTAGCACAACCCTGCTGTTTTTGAATCTAAAAAACCAGGCTGCTGAGTCTATTGCATTTTGTGAAACCAACAATAATCATTATAAGCTGTAAACAACCCTGCTGTAATTTGAATTCGACATTGCAAAGATATTTTTTTTGCTGCTCTTTTCATGTGTATATTGTTGCTGTAGTTCTTCGTCTACATTTAGTTCATATATATGTTTCTCTCAATCTGGTCCGAACTCGAAGTTTCCTTCTTCTATACTGTAAAGTGCTTATGCCCCCGAGTAACTTTTTCATCTAGTTTGAACTACTTTAATTGTTAGGCAAAAGAAGAAAACCGTAATCACATATATGTGTCTCTAGTATAGTCAATTTTGGGATAACATGATGTTTATTCTCCTTCGTAGCAGAGAACAACCACATATATGTAGTATGATGGCATTTCAAGTGATATTGTAAATATGTGAACTTCTGTGGTCCCCTTGTGTTTATCACTTACCTTTGCTGTAAAGATTCTTTAGCCTTCGTGCTCCTTTACAGTTAACATCCTTGGTGATGGTTAATGCTTGAGAGCGATGTTATATGTAAATATGAAGTAAATTCATAAGTTTCTTCTTTTTTAAAGCACAACAGCTCTTATACAGATTACATTTTACAATTTTGTTACTACTGTTAAGCTACTACGCATGTCCCATAACAGTTTTTTATATTCCTGAACTTGTAATATTCTTTGTGTGAATCCAGGCAGCCATTGAAGTGGAGTGAGAAGAGGATGAAGGAGGCTTAGTAGGAGAGACATTTACAGATTATGTAAGTATTCCATATTTGATGATGGATTACTTTATTGTTCATGATCTCCTCTTTACATTGTGTTGTGTCTGCTTTTGTTCGAGGCACTGAATTTGTCTGTGTGGATAATTTGAGCTTGTTCATTGCACAGCCCTCTCCTAAACTGTCTATAAGTCCTCCGCATCCTGATCCTGTAGTGGAAACGTCTTCCATATCTGTGGTACATCCACCGGAACCCACCTGCGACTTGCTTATAAGTGACGATCTTGAAAACTCGGATGTACTCTCACGCTTGCAAATTGAAAGGTTAGTTTATGCTTTCCTGGGTTAGTTTACGCTTTCCAGGTAATTTCCATGTTTAATATCTTTCTATGAGGCATATTTACGCTGGACACATAGGTCTCTGAATTATATAATCCTTTTTGTCCCACCAGCGACATAAGCATCATTTTGATGATGATATCTGTGCTAGATTTGTTGGAGATGGTGCTGGTGTAGGTAAAGGCCGAACAATTGCGGGATTGGTATAGGAGAACTGGATATGTGTTAGGAAAAAAACCATTGTAAGATGTGATGAAGAAAACATAAGGGAAAAAATTGTTTTTAGCTGTACAATTTATATTTATGATGTACTTTAAAACTGAGGGGGAATTTGCTGTTCAACTTCTTTTTTTTTTGATAATTATTTTCTGTTCAACTTCTGCTCTCATTTTCTGTTGATTTTATTTTCATCAGGTGGATATCTGTCGGTTCTGGCTTAAAGTTTGACGCAAGAAGAGACCTAGATGATGTTGGTGCGTCATATATTAAAGGTAATCTGTTAAGCGCTTGCTTACAGGCATATATCTTCAGTACCACATGTATATTTTGTTGGGAACAAGATCTTGCTGATATATTTAGTCATTCTGATCTATAAAATTCTTTTGTAATCTCATCAGTTATGATCTTGCACGGAGGAAATGAGTGATTGGTTGTGCTCTGTTAAGAGATAATCTATTAATAATTTTTTAAAAAATGTCAGCGTCTGCATACTAAGGAAAAGCATCTAAATCATGAAGGAGGTTTCTATAATTTTAGATTGATTTGTATGTTAGCTTCTGTTCCAATGTATGGATCTGGGCCGAACTTATTGTTTACGTGCTTTTCTTATATATGTCTTGCTTTCGATTTCTTAACATCTTGAAGCTAGATTGGACTTGAGACACATTTGGTTGAGTATGTATATGTATGGATGTAACCTTGCTATGACATGATCCACGACAGGCCTGTGTTTTAAGCAATAATAGACCATGATGGACTTATCATGTCTAGTATCTCCCATCACATGGTTTTTTTTCATCATGACAATACATACTTGTAATATGGTAATGTTCAGAACTTTGAACATTGCAATGTTGATTTGGAATGATATAGTTGAATTCTGGTTAGTCTTGTACTAGTTAATATTGTGATCGGCGTTAATCTTTTTGGCTCTCTAATCATGCTAAAACATTGTGACCCTTGCAGTTTTTTTACTAGCTCGATTAGGCTTTGTTGCTGCTATGGCTTGGATTGGAAGAGGCACAAAAGGTATTTATTTATACTGATTTTAAATCAATATGGTAATTGTTATATATGTTGTATGTATACGGTCGCCCTATCATAATCAATGGTTGTTTTATATGTTTCCTTTCTATGAGTATGCACGGTTGTGATATTGAAATGCTGATCTATTTAATTAACGTTCTTAGTTTAATATTATTGTTTGTTTCATCAACAGGAAAACAAGCTAGAACGAATTTTTCATCTTCATTGGTCTTGTTATGGTTCACTAGACATTAGATTGATACGTGTGGTCTGATACCAATACTATATAATGAGGTGCATATGTTTAAAAATGGACAATATATCTTGGAGTATCAATTATATTTGATGAATTACCTATCTCATATAGAATTCATTGAATGTGAATCTCCTGAAAGTGAAAATCCACACTTTTCTCAAAGTAGTGACATTGACACATTTTTTTGTTTCCAGTGGTCTAGCCTGTATTCAGTTGACTAGTGAGATACCAAGGTTGATCTGTTGGAATGAAGTGCAGCAGTACTTGTAAGTTTCCGTTGTACATGATTACTACTTCAATGCCCCTGGATACAAGAGGCAAGAAGTGAAGCAAGTGGCGGCCGATGAACTCCAAGAGGATTAGAGAATTTACACATTGAATCATTTAGGTATAGATGGAGATTAGTTATATATGGTCATATTTCTTTGTACTGAACCATCAGAATGGTGCTGATCAACTAGAATGCAGATCATGAATATGAATGTTGTGCTGTTGATTTGGAACTATAAGTGTTGTGACGCGGGTTTGTGAATGTTATTGTGAACATATGAATGCATTTATTAACAAGTGATAAATAGATGAAAATCGTTAAAATAACAGTTGTGTATGGTAATTTTTTTTTCTTTCCAAAAGGACCAAAGACAACTGTTTGGTGTTGAAAGTGGGAATTTAATAAGACCTATTACAACTGTTATTAACAGTTCTCTTATGTATATCTACTACAACTGTTAATAACAGTTGTAATAGGTCCATTTACAGTAGTTGTTTGGTGCCATAAGACAACTGTTATTTAACAGTTGTCTAATGTAATGTTTACCTAAGACAACTGGTTCTGTTACAACTGTTAATAACAGTTGTCTTTGGATTTTTTAACAGTTAGCAATTTTTGTAGTAGTGATTCACTAGAGAGTTTATTACTACACTCCTGCCCAGCCGTTCCTTCATATGCATAGGGAAGTCGAGGCTTATATTACCTGTTGTGTGCAGGTCTGCATGCCGATGAGGGGTAGGTGGAGGTGGACGGGGTTGTTTGGGCGGAGGCGGAGTAACACTTTGCCTGTTCTCTTGCTGAAACTCATGTCGAGGGTGGAATGAGTTCTTCCTGGTCCATCGAAAATGTGGTGGTGGGCTATTTGAGGAGGTCCTAGTTATTGCTTGTTGAGTGCGGATGCGATAGCCGTCGACCGTGATTCCATTGGTTTCACTTATAGCTCGGTCTGCATCTTTCTTCAGTGTGTATTCAACGAAACCATACCTGGTTTTCGTACGAATCCTTGGCGACTTGGGAAGTCGGATTCCCACCATGGGTCCGAATTTGTCGAAGATTTTCAGCAGCGTTCCAACCCTTGCTGTAGGGCTAATGTTGTCCACAAAAACCGTCGCCCCAGTCTCTGATTTGGGACCTGGCATTTGAATTGAGGAAGCCATTCGATTCGTTATAGTGTGTTGGAGTATTGCCGCTTGCGTCGTGGTCTATTGAGTTTGATTCAGGGGCAGATGGGAGCAATGTAGCCAATTTGGGGTTAAGTTGAGATTTGAGATGTTCGGAGGTGATTTGCGTGGGTGGTGTAGACGGTTTTGAGATGTTCGGAGGTGATTTGCGTGGGTGGTGTAGACGGTTTGGGTTAGTTTGAGATTTGAGAGGAGATGCTTTGCGTGGGGATTTTGTGGCCGGCGTTGGGATTAGAGGTGGCTGGGAGGCGCCGGACATGGTGATTGGTTCGGGGTGGCGAGGTTTAGGCGGTGTCTGAGTACAGAAAGGTGGGAGCGTTTCATAATTTGATCTGCCATATCGTATATCCTCAGTATCATTTTACTCTTATTGTTGTCAACTGGTGTTGCCATTTATAAGAGATCGAGTGTTCAAAACACTATTCTCATAGTTTATATTAAGATTATATAAAATAATGATAAGAAAAGGGGCAAGCCAAATGTTCTTTCCGCTAGATGAAATATACACAAAACATCCTTTTCCAATAGTCTCACTTATTTAATCGAATCTACAATCTATTCTCAAAAACAGATAACTACCTCATTCTATTATATGTAGATATAATGAATTGTTCTTTGAATCTAGAGTTATATACATGTTGATTAATGAATATGTCTCATTAACAAACTTTTAAAAACTATAAATTGAGACTCTATTTTTACGCTACCTTAATTCAAATTCCAACTAATTCATTTTCTTCATACGTCGTAGACATAAATTATACCAACTAATTTATCACTTTTTCTTACATATATTGTCAATTGCTATCTATTTCTAGATTAATTGTCAATTAGATGAAGAATACAGTCAGCTATTAGCTTATGAATTCACGGTGTTTTCATGGTAGAATATTTAAGAGAGATAAAGATTATGATGGTATCGTGGGACCATGTATTCAAAAGAAAAGTATGTTCATTCTCACCATCCGGGGATGAGAAATCAGAACCTGGTCTCAGCATTGTCATAGTTTAAGCTTCAGGGGAGCTTGCCAGCAGTAAATCTTTCCGGCACTTTTCGCCCTCTTCAATGAAAACCGCTTGCCCCAGGTTCAATATTGTTAGAAACTTCTATACATGTATTCCTGGTGCAGCTCACTAACTGTTTATCCAAGTAAAAAATAGTTGTTCAATGGATTTGATTATTTGCTTGCGGAATTTGACAATTATGGGATATGCACAAAGGAAATGACAGATCATGAGCTGAGAAATATGATCAGGAAAACTCTAGCTTGCAGAATTGCTGACAAGTAAATTTTATCTACAGTAGTCCTTGAATGTTTTTGTACTTGTAGTTCATATCAGGCTTTTCCTGTGTTTACGTCTAGACACATCTCTAGTGTAAATTTTGCGGGGAGAATTGTGATGAGATGATGTATCAGTTTTTGAGGAGGTGCTTCTACCATTGTGGTCAGTATAGCTCCGAGTAATAGAGCATAGGCCCATAAGGCCCATAGAATTAGAGTCCATATCTAGAATATTCTATTTATATTATATTATAGTGTTCTAGGGTTGTAATGTTCAGACAACTTAATATAATATTTTCTATCTTTTAGTTGTCTCACTATGGTATCACAGCCACAGAGTTTTTAACCCTTCTCGATCCTGACTCCTTATCCTATTTTTTATTTTTTCTGCCGCCGAGCTTCACTCATCATTCAGCGCCGGCCGCTACCACTACCACACACGAAATCTCAACTCTTCCACGCTCCCTCCACCACCTCTCTTTCTTTCCACTTAATTGATTCTTTCTCCCGTACAAATGAAGCTCCAAATGAAAGCAATCCACCCGAAGAATCTCTTCCGCTCAAAGAAAACACTAGTCTCCAAATCCGAACCATCCTATAACATAGGTAGCACCACCGCTTCATCATGTTCCTCGCCTTCTTCTGACAGTGACCATCGCAAGCATGCGTCCGCCACACCAACCAGCGTCCTGACTCCACAACCAACCAGTCGGTCACTCTCAACAGAGATCTCATCCGGCGAGTGGTCTGACACCTCCGGCGCCTCTGCCTCAGGAGGAGAAACTATTTTCATCGAACATGTGGAAGCGTTGAAGCTGACAAAGCTCCGTTTGCGGAGATTGCCGGAAAAAAAGGAAGTAAACAGGTTTTCCCGAGGAGCTGCAAAAGGATGATATGCTAATCCCAATTTTATTCGGCTAGTATTTTTTCCCTTTTCTTTTTTATTATCCTACTATTTTGTTTTTAGTAGTTAACTTTTTGGTTTGGAAATATTCTTGTTAAATGTTTCTGGCTGAATGGGAAGAAATCTGGCAACCAAGCATAAAATCTGGCGACCAAGAAGAATCCGGCGACCGAGAATCAGAAAATCCGGCGACCGAGAATGGCGACCAAGAAAAAATGCTGGCAACCAAGAAAGAAAATCCATCTCCTCCAAATATTTGACTAGATGTTCCGAAACAAATTAGTTTATCTTCCAATAATTGTAATCTTCCAATCTGAACTTTGTTTTTAATGACGTTCAAATTGCGGGAGAGTAATAGAGCATAGGCCCATAAGGTCCATAGAATTAGAGTCCATATCTAGAATATTCTATTTATGCTTATATATATAGTGTTCTAGGGTTGTAATGTTCAGACAACTTAATATAATATTTTCTATCTTTTAGTTGTCTCACTACCGAGGAGCATTTTCATGAATTGGACACAAGATTGAGAGAGGCTGAGGTAAGGGCTTGTTTATGTAGCACAACAGTAGTCACATAGTTACATATCCTTACTTATCAAAAAATATTTCGATCTGCTAGTGACACAATGGCTTACCACATTTGGTAAGAAATTTGAGTTTCAGATTTAAGATAAGTACGAACTCAAGACATGATAGTCTTTTATTATTTTTTCCTGAATATTGACAAAAGAAATGCAAGATAGAAGCAGTAGAGACTTTATTGTTGAATAAAAAAAAGAGATTTACCGGACATTGTGCTGTATTTCAGGGTGGAAGGAAGTCTAACAGGATATTCTATTTTTCAATACCTCCAACCATATGTGTGGATGTGGCACGATGTGTGGAGCGTCGTGCCAATTCTGAATACGGGTGGACGAGGGTCGTCCTCCAGAAGCCTTTTGGTCAAGATTTGGAGTCCTCTGCTCAGCTCACTAAGAGTTTTGAGGGAACATTTGAGAGAAGATCAGATATTCAGATAATTAATTAACAGGCAGTAGAGAGATTTTTTTATTGTTGTATGATGATGGAAGTGTTCATGATTTACCGTTTACTTACTACTACTATTGTACAGAATTGATCATCACATAGGTGAAGAATTGATCTCAAATCTCTTGGTTCTACGATTTACGAATCTAGTCTTTAAGCCTCTTTGGTCAAGAAATTATATCCGGAATGTGCAGATGATTTTCTCTGAAGACTCTGGAGTTGAAGCCAGAAGAAAGTTAGTATGCCATCTTAATTATGCTAATTTTCACTTAGAACAAAAGCTAGGGTATAAACACAATGGTGAGGACATCCAGCAGGAATAAACACACATCTCCCACCTTCTGTACAAATGTCCAGGGACCAAAACCTGCAAATAAAATTAGATAATTACATATAGAGTGCAAGAACTCAATCACTTGTAATTTCATAGCAAGGCAGAGCATAAGGATAAGCAGATTAAAAAACCATGCAAGGCTCATGAAGTCAGATCAAGAAGTACCAATTCAGGCCCTAATGATTAGAGAACAAGAAATTGAAGTTTTTAAATTCATCGCATTACTAGTAATACACTAATGCAGAGAAGTGGCAATCAGATGAAACATGAAGACTGTGGTTGATCCATTTGAATAGAAAAAAGCACTAGACCAGATAATCAGAGTGGCTGTAGACACAATATTAAAATATTGCAAGAAATAGTTTTTAATAATATATATAGAATATAATACATATCTTTCAGTTCACGCAATCTCATACCACTTAAAATACATTCAGGATAAAAAAATGAATGTCCTTCAATCCCATAACCAGTGCACTTCATCAGAGCCAAAAGGAAGAGGGTTATTGCTTCTATTTGAAATCTTTTCCTAGATGAATAGATTGTTGTAGTGTTTATTTAATAGAAAGTACCACCCACCGGCAGTTGATAACCTTGTAACCACATACCTAGTCAGCATCAACTTCTGATATGAAAGTAGCAACAACCATCGCATATTGACATTGTTGATCACCTAAAACATACTTCATTTGCTTGCTGAAATTCTCATTTCATTAAAAAGCAAGAAACAGTAGCAGAAACATGCAACTGGTTACAGGTGGGTCTCTAGTAAGTCTTGTTTCATTCTCTAATAATGTGTAATACTACATATACAACAATTTAAAAGGAAACCAAACCCAAAGAGAACCTAAATAAGAATTTTTATACGAATAAATCTACAGCAGAATGTGGGATCACAAGGCAAGCACTTTGTGATTCTCTGTGTATAGTGCAACAGGTACAGAAACAATATCAAGTGGTGCGAGCTCCATTACACTAACTGAAAAGGGAGTATTATAAATTAGCAAGGATATTGATCTCAAGGAATTTCCTCTATTGCAGTATTCGTTCGGGTCACCAGTTGACGTTAAACCTCCACCGACTACAGCTATCCAGAACATCCATCTCTCAAAATCGAACCACCTACATTGGAAAAGAGTAACGAATGATAATAATTAGTAGCTCTCAAGTAGGTTAAACATTGAATGACTTTGTTTTAAGTCTAACTAGATGTTGTAACTCATACTCTAGGATGTGGAAGTTCAGATCATACCCACCCATCGGATTCTTGCGGACTTTGAACGTATCCGGCGGATTTAGGTTTTTGATTATGACGCTAGTCATCGGAAGTTTAGGTTAATAAGTACATAAAATACAAGATATTTCAACTTATAAGAAAAGTTTGGAAGAAATTTCAAAGTATGGACTGACCTGGATGGGTGAACCTAACGGTACAACCGGTATTGACGAAGTTACCACATTAACCGCAACATAAGTCTGCTTGCTAAACCTCGTCGACCTGATGGGGCTTGGCGCGATTTCTCCTTCATCCGGTAGCGGACTCCAGCTTCCATAATCCTCGTCGACCTGATGGCAGCCCCAAATACCGCCGAGTCTTCCACCTGGTGGTCTTAGCTCCATTTAGTACACCTTTTGCCTCCACCACCGCTTTTCTTCGGTCTCACAGTTGGTTACTTCACCACTCCAGCCTCTTCTTCTGGATCTTGGCGAGAGAGGTATAATAGCAATGAGTGATTACTCCTACTTGCTGTCTCTGCATTCTCACCTGACCAGGTCCCCCCTTCATCGTTCGATTTCCATCTCTGTCGATACGCTTCTGTGAAACACAAGTTACTGAGCAAGCTCACACAATTCCAAAGATTGATGAACACAAGATGTTCGATAATATTCCGGAATAGTTTTTCAGAGTGTGAGAGAATTGGAAGTGGCCTCTTCTCTTTCTGTTTTGGTTTTCAGTCATTGTTGTGACGTGCTATGAGGAGCACAGTTCGATAGACTCAAATTTCTTTGCAGTTTTGAAGTCTCTTTACAGATGATTATGTTTCAAGGGGGTCTACTTGCAGTAAAGTGAGAGCATATTTTCTCTCTCTGTTCATCCTCCTATGTTTCTCAAGATGGGTCTGCCTACACCAACACCTGAAAGCACGCTGTTCGTCGACAATCTTCGGGAAAATGTGAGTATTAATCTGTTGTGGAATCTCTTTCATCCTTTCGGAAACATTTGTCATATTCGAATAGCAAGAAGAAAAGAGTCGACTTGAATCGACGTTTTGCTTTCGTTGAGTTCCACTTCCAAAGGGATGCAGAAAAAGCTATGAGTTATCTCCATGGTCGGCTCATTGAAGGGCGTAAGATTATTGTTGAGCAGGCCATCCCTTGGAAACTAAAAAATCGATGCTCCGTTTCTGCTGTGCTCCGTCTGCCTCCTCTTCACTGAGAAAAAATGTTTCTTCTGCCCAGAGAATTGCTGAAGAGATTGAGAGTCCTTTGTCAAAGGTTGCTGCTCATGATTCTCACATTATGCCACACTCTATTTCTTTAAAAGCTTCAAATATGATGGTCTCTACTGAGAGAAGTATTGTGTTACAATCTGGAATTCATCTTCGTCTTGAGCAACTCAAGATTAAGCTCAGTAAATGGGTGCGAGTGGACGAAATCATCCCCCTCTCCGGTGATAAGGTTGTTGTTGTTCTGCATTCTGTTGAAGACCGTATTAAACTCCTAGAGAAGAAAGCTCACTGGAAAATTAAGGCTTGGGAGCCCTCTGACCAACCGAACACTAGACTAGTGGATATCATAATCCGAGGAATTCCATTGATGGCATGGTCTACAGAGAATATCATTTCCATTGCCCAACCTTAGAAAAGTGATTGCCATTGAGGGAGACAAAGAAGCAAGCGCTCTAGCCTACTCAGAGGCGATTGTTAGGATTGAAACCAATCAATTCACCTTGATTAATGAAACTTTCACTGTCCTTACGAATAATATCCCTACAACTGTGGGTGTTAGTGAAATCAACAATCTCCAAGTATTTTCTTCCTTGTCTCCAACTCTGTCTATGGAGCATGTGACAGGCCAGGACAACA
Organism: Limonium bicolor; assembly: GCA_023374045.1. Lineage (NCBI taxonomy): Eukaryota > Viridiplantae > Streptophyta > Magnoliopsida > Caryophyllales > Plumbaginaceae > Limonium > Limonium bicolor. Next base: position 140,640,804 of record CM041776.1, on the reverse strand, counting down.
AGATAGTTGATGAGGTGGAAAATTCAAGATCAAGTTCCCCATCCAGAAGTGTTGATTGTACCAATAAGGATACTAACGATTCTCAGACAGATCATGAAAGCTCTGATGCACTGCGTTGTCTTGGAACCCTGCGTCTGCTTGAATACGGTTTTCCTGAAGATGGTCCCAATAATCAGGTGGATTCACTTAATAGTCTGACGTGCTCTCCAGATCAGACCCTACAGGAACAACTTGCTCTATCTGCCCATCTTGCACCTGAAAACATTGACGATGCTCCTGGTGGTGTGTGTGATGTTTCTCATGAAGCTCACTCAGTCATTGGGTCAGATTCTCATATTGAATTAGTCAACTCTGAACCTAATGAAGCGATTGACACAGTCCATGTGGCCAGTAATACATCAGACCATCCCACCATGATTCTATTGCCACATGAAATACCTGACTCTATGCAATCTTATTATGATATCGGTGCTAGCTTAATTGGGAAAGACACGGCCGATAAAATTACCAACAAAGAGGCAGTTGCTTGCCTTGGTTTTGGTAAGCGTCTAAAGGTGCATATTCCGAACCCCTTATTATCTATTGAGAACCTTTCAAAATCTCTCGAAGGCCCGAGAAGAAGTGCAAGGGTTCAAGGAAAAAAGAAAAATAAAGAAAATGACCCGGAGATCTCGACATCTAGTCTCTCTGATAGTCTCTCATTAGAGTTCTAATCTCCCTCTCACTTTGATCCGTGTTTTACTTATTGACTCTTTATCTCGCGTGTTTTATTTGTTTCTGGTCTATTTTGTATTATTTTTGTTATGCCTGGTGTCTTTGTAACCTGGCAAATGCTTCTTTTTGAAGCGTACTCTGCCACAAACTGCCTTTGGCAGTAAATTATCAAAAAAAAAATAAGTCTGCTTTGTGAAGAACCCTTTCTGTCTGACTTGTTCTCAAACTGGTCTTCTAGTTTGACGTCCAAGTGAGCAGCAAAGAAAGAGAAGAGAAACGAGGAGGAAGAGCTAACGAGCGAACAAGCGAACGAGGAACGGGAATAGGCGAGAACATTGTTTACTGATTTTAATTAATTACAATTGAGGCGACCTATTTACTTGCCTCTACATACATGCAGTACAATAGAGGCAACCTACCTACCTTGCCTCTTTAAATTATGAAACAATCGAGGCGACCAAGCTAACTTGCCTCTATAAAACGTTCATGAGAGGCAACATAATCCTTGCCTCCGTATATATATAAAGCAACCGAGGCAACCTGGTGCATGTTGTCACACGATAAAATACTTGTATGACCGGCTCAACTTACGCCCAAGTTGATCAGCCTCAACTCCCTTTCGATCGGTCCTAGCCAAGCCAACACCTTTTGTGAACACCGTCGCTTGCAACCATGCACTTTGCGCCTTGGAAAAGGAAGAGGAACTCGAATGCAAAACCGCCCACAGCTTGACTTGCTAACCTTCTAGCCGTGTACCTCTTCAACCACCAAATCCTGTTGGTAGGTTTGGAGCTGGACAACACAGTGAATTTAGCGTTGGTTAATTCCTTTGGCACTCCTACCACTTGCCAATCCAAGAGTAAAGAGGGAAGAAGGGAACTCTACTTCGTTGCTCTCTGGACTCTAGCAAAGGTTGAGTCTTTTGCCTTGAACAATCGAACTCTTTGGTGGGATAAAGAATTAGAACTCCAAGCTCTCTTTCTTTCTCTTACGGTTTTGATTTAGAAGCAAAGGTCCAATCTTTCTTCTTAAATCCTCTTTTTGTGTTGCGTGAGTATAGTGTGGATATTGTGGATTCTCTCTGGCTTTTCAAACTTGGTTTGTATACTGATTTTAAGAGCCTTCTCGCCTTGTATTTATAAGGGAGGGAATGAACTTAGAATCTTAACAACCTCACTAGATAAGCGGCCCATTTATCTTTAAGATAAATAGCTTTGATCTATTTGCTAGCTAGATTTGTGGCGCCCTCCTCCAAGGAGTATCACAACAGAATCCATAACCTCCTTCCTATAAGTGTGCCGCCCCCATTTGTATATAAATACAATAATCCAGCCCACAATTATCTCAACAACAAGATATTAACCGCAAAGATAAATTTTAAGTTTGATAGGAATCACCCATAACAACTTGCGCAAGGAAGGAGAGAATATCTCAACCTCCTCCTTTTTATTTATCTTTCCTATATAATAAATCTAACCAGCTTTTATCTTTAATGACCGATTTTATTTACAAGCTAGGAGTGTCTAGATTCACTCCAACAACTTCCTAAATTTGTGGAGAGGCCTCTAACCTCCTTGCACAAAAATCGTAACCACTTAACAAGACAACCAGCAGCTAGAATTATTCCCACAATGTTCGAATTAGACTTATAACCACTTAGGTAAAAGTCTTAAGGCAACTCCAAAGTTTACCGCAGTAAATATTCACATGCGATAACAACCCCAGTAAAAATCCAATTTTTACTGAAGCCCTTAACCATCCTTGCAACCATCAATATAATTAGCAAAGAACATTCCTGAAGCCGTGGAGATATTCGTGGAGAAGATCTCAACCGAATATAGCACAAAAATAGTAACCGAATTGCATTCCCAGGACTTTCGGGCAAACCCTAGAAATTAGGGTTTCTCGGGTGAAATGGCGCCTAGCGCCCAACGCGCGCCCGTGCTCCGTGTGCCTCGTTGCTGCCTTGGCGCCCAGCGCTCGCAGCAAGTCCTCGCGCGCCCAAGCACACCCTAGCGCCTAACGCTCGTGTCTTGGCGTCACGTGCTCGTGCCTCGTCTTGATGTCACGGTGCCCTTGCCCAAGCGTGCCCTTAGCGCCTAGCGCTCGCACCTTGGCATCGCCCGCGCATCTTGACACACCCGTAGACAAGCTCTTGGCCCATGTCTAGCCTTGGCCTGGCATCACCCAGCGCCCCTAGGACATGTCCTTAGCTTTGTCACCGTGTCATGGCCCTTGTCACTCGACGTTGCCCCGCGCACCTAGTCACAGGCAACGCGCGTGCCTAGCACTGCAGCTGTAACACCCCTACTCTAATCGGCTCCTAATCATCTTACTTAACAATATAATCGCAGCGGTAATCTCAACAATTGAACTACTGTGTCACCGTTCTTACTCGCCCATACGAGTAATAACGTGCTTCCTGATATACTCTTAAATACGAAACAATTTCTCGCAGTGACAACAAGAGATAGATCTAACCTTCCCAAACCAATATAAAATACATTCATAGTGAGCATTCTAAGTATTCCAATCCTATACACGTTTCTAAGTTCGTATCAAAAGCAACAGTGCATATTAAAACAACTGTAATTAAACTACCCAGCGCGTCCCTCTCTTTGCTGACACCCGAACTGCATACCTGCAAAAATGGTTGTTTGTGGTATGGAATCAGCCCTTGCTGAGTATGTTACTACATGACTGTCATGCCCCCTCGGACCCTCAGTTATTTAGTCGAGAGCATGCAATTCATTTTCATGCAAGTAGTTTAATGTTAAAACTGTAAAGCAACAATATATATATTGCAGTAAACTCAAATAACCAACAGGCCCCCGGCTTCACACATCGCATCGTAATAAACCACTGAAAGCGTTACAACGCTTATATGAGTACAGAGACTCCATTCCAACAAACACTTAATAGTTCATAATTGAGTTCGGCGACTCACCCGACCAAACAATCCACCATAATCCACACATGAGTACTGCGACTCGACACAACGAGTTCACAACACACAATATGAGCACAATGGCTCGTTCAAACAAATCCACCAACATACCACAACATAACCACAAAGCACAACCAATGAACAACAAGGCGAAACAATGAGAATTATAACGAGTATAAACTCTCGTTTTGGCATGCAAGCCCAAATAATGTTCGCCTAATGTACGAGTTAGCATAGTCGTTCGTAATTGTTCAGTCATGTCTAATGACAACGTCTCGTTAGAACGACGTGTCTCTAAGTTACCCATCTCTTATGGCGGGTCACCCACGGCACTCCAGCGGTAGAGTCTCCGACCTACGAACGTTGTAGTTCGTTGGAAATTTATCCTGATACTTACGGTTACCACACGGTATCCTAGTATCGTTAATGGATCACAGTTCACAGCAAGAGCCACATCCTCTTGATAAACTTATCTATACCATCGCATCGTTTTATTATTTTTCCTAACACAACAAACTGAGGTCGTTAGTCCAATCCTGAGTATGTCGACTCGGGATCCAGTGTTAGATACGAGAGCGGCGTTAAAGAGGCCAATGCTCCGTATATAAGTCTCAGGTAATATATATATCTTATTGTCCTGATGCTACAACGTTTACTTACGTTCCTTATTACACATATAAGATAGCATCATTGCCGCTAGTTCGTTTTATAATATGTTCATATTACGAACGGTACTGTTATCGTGTAACAGTAATATTAAAGCAGCATTATACACAACTCAAGCATATTAATTCACACAAGCAGACATTCAATCGTATCACAGATTTCACACAATGTCTGAACTGAGGAAATCCTCAGAGACAATCAAGCCACATAAATACATACCGTTCACCCTGAAAGTATTACGGTGGAGTATGATTCAGCTAGATCCGATGCTCCTCGTGTCGTCTCTAACAATCTATCAATATGCATCACACTATGCATCAGCATCTCATACTAACAACACACTACGACACCCCGTACCGTTACTAATCCATCCCGGTTTATTCCCCGTTACTAACTGATAACTTTTGTCGGGTTTTCGGTTTAACTCGGGATTAGGAAAGACGTCATATTTCATGCGTGGTTACGTCGAGTATATTAATATACTTAACTTTAAACGTTTACTATCGCATGTAATTTAATACACATTTGTATATCATATAGTTTGTCACTATCTTGCAAGTATAATCTTAATCGTTTATTATACATCTCACCTTAGTATTTATTTTCCTAAGGTTTGTTTTTCCAAGTTTAATGTGTTATAATTCGTATTTAGAAATACTTTGAATTATATGAATCCTTATTATTCTATGCACACTCCTAACATTAGAGCTTCCATATCTAATGTTTGTAATTCTTTTTCCTTTCACCTTATATCATTTTAAATTATGTTAATACATGGTTATTGAACCATATTGTATTTTTCCACACCATAACATATATTTATTCATATACATGTATTAATGGACCATTTATTATATGGTAAATCTTTATGATATATTCATTCTCTTTTAATGAACATTTCTATATTTAAATGTTATAACCTTTATAACATTGAAAATCATATTATAAATTTTTGTTCTAAAATTCCCATTAATTCCGAACAGCATTTATTTTCTTGAATATTACAAAATCCACCACATAATCATTATAATGTTATATTATAGCTATATAACATATATTATGACATTTATGTCATTAAAACAATTATAACCTATAGTTATAAATTGTTATAAAATACCAAATGGACCATAGCCTTTTCGGTTTTATTAATTCCCACCATACTTTCAGATTTTACAAATCAATCCCAAATTATATTCCTGTAACACCCCTACCGTTAATCCTATGCTTACCGTCTAATCGTCCTGTTAATCCTATCAGTTCGCAGCGGAAATTCTACTATTACTACGGCGGGTGATACAACGCCGCTAACCGCTCATACGGCTAGCTAGGCTTACCTTACTTACAGTAACGGTCTGATGATCAAAGTATACCGAGCTACTAAAACATTGCTTACCATTACCGAAAATATGACATGCTTACAATTCTTGGATCACCGAGTATTTAAAGTGTGTTCAATTACATTCCCCTTTCCAATCTACCAAAAGAATGAGTTTAACAACTACTCCTCTATACCAATGCTTCATCCTTCCATTATCCAAAAAGGTGTACCCCATGGTACACCGGCTAATCAAAAACTACAGTCGTGTACTACTTAGTACACCATTCATCATTCAATGTTTACAATCCAAAAAGAAATCAAAAGAAACTAGCTACATCTCTTCACGGCCTTCACCCTTCTCTTGTACCTGCGTGTAGTAAAAACGGTGCCCCAAGGGGCTCAGCAAGAAGCTGCGCATAAACTCCGCATATACCGAGTGCTAGCTAGGGCACGCCGACTATTTGACGTCCACTAAACATGCGGTTCATTAATTTTATACATACATGCTTTACATACAACATACATGCAAATCCAATTCATTACACAACTCAAGGCATCAATACAATAGTGCATACAATACTTACCTTCACGATGTTAGCCAAGTTACGCATCCGGGTTAATCGGAATGCTTATTACTCTTTTACTCATTACATGTTACTTATTCTTACTTCACTTACTTACTTCCATTTACTTTACTTACTCATTCTTACTTACTTACTTATACTCAAGTTAAGTCGGTATGACCTCTGGCCCTGGGGACTACTCCGTCCCACCTCCGGGATTTACTTGACTCACCAATCCGGGATGCTACCCACTTAAGGGATTTGGGCCGCGGACCAGTTTAAGAGTCAGGAATCGGATCCAACCTCTTGTGTCTCCTCATCCTCACGCGTGGCCGAAACTATATCGGACTTCTACTCATTCCAATTTAATTACCAATTTAAGTTAGATTGGTTAGCTTGTTAGGAATCAGTTAGAAGTCCAATAGCAATTACAATCGGTCACAATACAATACGACATACATACACACATTCATATTCATCCATACATTTCATGAATTATACAAACTAAGATTTAAAGACAATATACAACAATATACAACACTACATATTCACAAGTAAACATGATAACTCCGATTCGTGCATTTATCTTATTTGGTGATCAATTAGCACACAACACACAAATCAGAGTAACCAAGATAGCATACGGGGCATGAGGAATTCATACCGTTCACCGTCGTACTTGTATCCCAACGTTCCTCCTGTTCACAATCAAATCCTATGATATACATACAATTGAATGATTAATCTAACTATCATTAACCAAACTCGATTACTCTTTCGTTTCCTAACTCATACTTACTATACCTTTACATTTCTTATACTTACATAAGGTTTACTTACTCTTCCTTAGTTTCAAAACTTGTTTATACTCTTAATGACCTTTAAACATCCTCAGTTAAGTCCTAATTATCTTATACTATCATTACCATTCACTTCCTTACCTTAATACCCATTTAATGTACTTAGTTTTACAATTTTAGGTTGGTCTGGGTCCTTGTCCAGGTCTTAAGTCCCGGACCAACTCATGGTCTAAGTCTCGGCCTCTTTTAATGGTATGGTCCGGGACCTTGTACAAGGGTCAAGTCCCGGACCCAAATGGTTAGAAAGTCTCGGCTAGTTTTAATACCTTGGTCCGGGTCCTCTTACAAGGGGTAAGTCCCGGACCGAAACTTTGAAAAACTCTCGGCCTATTTTACAGGGGTGGTCCGGGTCCTTGTATGGGACTTAAGTCCCGGACCACCACCTGCTGTAACTCTCGGCATGATTTTGCACCCTGGTCCGGGACTTAGTCCTGGACTTAAGTCCCGGACCCTGCTACAGATTCAACAGGTTTTACATTTTCAAAATCTGTTACATTCCCAACTTTGTCAAATTAATCCCCCATTGTTCCTACATTTAATCCTACATATTTTAGCACCTAATTAGACACCTAAACATGTTTAATTCCATTACCAATCTGTTACACCCTTTTATACAAATTCACTCACCCATTTCCTTAAGTTCCCATTTCAGCACTTACACTATTTTTCTAAGTTGCATTTGCTACATATTTTAACTCTCACCTTCTTCATCTTTATCTCCCTCTTATAATGTCATTTCCAAAACTTACAATACACTAGTTATCTCTCCAAACCTACCAACTAGACAGCTCCTTTTAAAATCTGTTACAACACATTTTAGTCACCTAGTTTCTAATTCACTAAGTGTTCTAGTTCTAGGCAAATTTTGCCATAGTCTCCCCTATATTTTTACACTCTCACCACATACTCTAGTTCACAATTCCACACTTATTTCACCTGTTTGAAAACAGCAATCATATACACGCTCCCATACACCAATACCAACTACTAAACACTCTTAAAAATTTCTGCACATAACCTTTCATTCCCAATTCCGTTTTGACAAGTTTGCAATGTCTTTTAAGGTTTCAAAATATTTGTATTCTTTTATACACTACTCCACCACTACTCTACCATTTTACAATACCATTTTATACTTCCAAAATCTGTTACACAACCACATACAAGACTACACAAGGACAAGCATATTTTACCTTGTTATTTCACAAGCTTCTCCTTTCTTCATCCTTCATCTTTCCTTCTTCTTTCTTCTCCCTTTCCACCGGTTCTTAGTAACCAAATCCCCTAACACTACAACCCATTCACATATACATTTCAATACACCATTTTAATACACAATTTAACCCTAACCATTATGTAAGTTCTAATGTAGGTTTTAGGGTTTAGAATTTATATTACCTTCCAGGGGTATGAGTAATGCTTGTAATAGTTCAAGAGTAAGATTTCAGCTCCACCAACAATGCCAAAATCGGCTAGATACACAAGGAGCAAGCAAGGGTTTAGTTTGAATTTCGTTTTGCCCACAAGGGCTAGAAAAAGATGGAGTTTTAAGAATATTTTTACCTCAATGTAACGAGGAGAAGGAGGTGGTTCTAATGGTGGTCTTGAAACTCCAAATGAGGTATACCCATGAAAACAAAAGTGTTGCTTTTCGGGTTTTGAAAAGAGAGGATTGTTCCCCTTGATGAGAGGAAGACAATGGTGGTATTTTTATAATTTTTGGAGCAAGTTTGATGGAGTAACAAGAGGAGGAAAGTAGAGGTTTTGTGGGGGTTTGCTAAATCTCCATGGCTGTCGTCTGGAAGAAGGAGAAGAAATCAAAGAAGGGAGGAGGAGTGCTGTACGAGAGAGGATGGAGTGTGAGGTAGAAAAGAGAGAGTGTGAGTGAGGGAGTTACTTTAGTGTTTTACTTTTTGCTTTTAATTATTTTGTTTGTTTGTAAATAAGAAGAGTGTGTGAGGGAGTGTGAGAGAGGGAGGGGGAGCCCATCGGATGGCAGCCCACACACACAAACAGTCTACATTTTTTATTTTAAAAGTGGACACATAAGTTTTGGTTATTTGTGTTTCTACCCCACAACTTCCCGTTTTTGACAGTTTTTACTAATTTCTCGTTTTATTGATTTTATTGGTTCTAAAGCTTCACTAATATTTATTAATGATTATTTAGTTGACCAAAATTGTTACGAGTCTATTTGACCCGCTTAAAGACACGTTTTCCCGGTTGCCTCGAAAAACATGCTTTAAGGTTCGTTAGTGTTTTTAATCCATTTTAAGGATCCGTTTTCTTTGGGATTTGTTCCCTAATATTTATTTAGACTTAATTAAGCCTCTAAAATTATCTATTAGCCTAATTAATCACTGTTTCTTATTACGGGGTATTTCAATCTACCCCCCTTAAGAAACTTTGCCCTCAAAGTTGCTCAAGATTAAAGGTTTAATAATTCTACTCATTAGGCAAACCAATTGCCCTAATGTGTCTTACTACACCTATAAGGTGTTTACTTCCTTCCACATTGTAAGCATACACACTTCAAGCATCATACACAATTTACATACACAATCCACCATTTTCCATTCATACCATTCCACAATACAACATAGCAATTCACGATACACATTACCCAAACATTACACATCGTACCTACACATCCATACACACGCATTACACAATACATACACATACACTCCGCACTACATGTGCTATCAAACCCTACTACAATACCTACACCCTATGCAATGCTTACCCCGAAGCAATGCAAAAGTAAAAAGGCTCTACCCCCCTTAAAAAGGGTACGCCCCGTACCCGTATTGCTAAATACTAGACTATCTAGTCTATGAATAACTGCGGGTACTTAGCCTTCATGGCATCTTCCAACTCCCATGTCGCTTCTTCGACATCATGGTTTGACCATAGGACCTTTACCATTCGTATAGACTTATGGCGAGTGTCTCTGGTCTTCCTATCAAGGATTCTCACGGGGGTTTCAACATATCGCATAGTCGGCTCAATGGATAGTCTCTCGGGCTCCAAGACATGAGAAGGATCAGAATTATACTTCTTGAGTTGTGACACATGAAACACATCATGGACACGTCCCAAATCCTCAATTAATGCTAACCTGTAGGCTACAGCTCCAACTCTCTCGGTGATAGCATACGGCCCTACAAACTTCGGGCTCAGTTTGCCCTTCTGGCCAAATCGGAAGACACCCTTCATAGGTGAAACGCGCAAGAACACTTGGTCGCCCACGGCGAACTCAAGGTTGCGTCATCGCATATCCGCGTAGGATTTCTGTCTATCTTGGGCTGCCTTCATATTCGCTCGAATCTGCTGAACTTCAGCTTGCACTTGCTCAAGGTACTCCGGTCCTATGATGACCGCTTCGCTTGACTCATCCCAACACAAAGGTGTATGGCAAGGTCTACCGTATAGGGCTTGGAAAGGCGACATCTTAATCGAAGCATGATAGCTATTATTGTAAGAAAACTCGATAAGATGAAGCTTATCTAACCAACTCCCCTGAAAGTCTAAGGCACATGCCCGAAGCATGTCCTCCAGTGTTTGGATGGTCCTTTCTGTCTGACCGTCGGTCTGAGGATGGAAGGCGGTACTCAACTTCAATTCTGTACCCAACGCTTCCCGTGTAGCTCTCCAGTATCTCGAAAGAAATCTGGTGTCACGGTCAGATACTATGGTTTTCGGGACTCCGTGATGTCTGATAATCTCCTTGTCGAATAGCTCAGCTAGCTTCACTACCTTCCAGGTGTCCTTCATCGGTATGAATCTGGCAACCTTGGTAAGGCGATCGACTACAACCTAGATCATGTTGAGTCCTCCCCTGGCAGGTGGGAGTCCTACAACAAAATCCATAGAGATATCATGAAATTTCCACTCCGGAACTGGCATCGATTGTACCATTCCGCCCGGTCTACGATGTTCAAATTTCACCTTCTGGCATGTTAAGCATCTCAACACAAACTCCGTCACGTCCGATTTCATTCCAGACCACCAGAAGTACCTCTTCATGTCTTTGTACATCTTGGAGGCTCCTGGATGGACTGACAATGTGGAACTGTGTGACTCTCGCAGGATGTGATCCCTTAGCTCAGCATTGCTTCGGGGAACGCATAGCCTGCCATTAAATCGAATCAAACCATCTTCATGTAGCTTGAAGTCATACTTTTTCTTCTCAAATGTACCATTTTCAATCTTTTGTCTGATTTCGGTTAGGTAAGGGTCGCTCAACTGAGCGTCTCGCACCTCGTCAACCAAGCTAGAAGAAGCGAGTAGTGAATGGAGCGAGTGTGCTCGACGGCTCAGGGCGTCGGCTACAATGTTTGCCTTCCCTTCCTTATACTACAAGTTGATGTCATAATCTGAAAGAAACTCCATCCATCTTCTCTGTCTCAAATTCAGTTCTTTCTGTGTGAATACATACTGTAAGCTCTTGTGGTCGGAGTAGATGGTGATGCTTACCCCATAGAGATAGTGTCGCCATATCTTCAAGGCGAAGACAATGGCTCCTAACTCTAAGTCGTGTGTCGGGTAATTCTCTTCATGCTTTTTCAGCTGGCGGGAGGCATAAGCAACAACCTTGCCATGCTGCATGAGTACGCATCCCATTCCTTTGCCTGATGCATCACAGTATACCTCAAATCCCTCTGTGCCCTCTGGAAGAGTAAGGATGGGCGCTGAGGTCAATGAGTCTTTTAGTTTCTGAAATGATAACTCGCACTCGTCTGTCCATACAAACGGTGCATCTTTCTTCATCAATGTAGTCATGGGCTTAGCGACTTTCGAGAAGTCCTTTACAAATCTCCGGTTGTAACACCCCATCCAACAACAAACACATAACAACCTTCTACAGCGGAAAGTATACTACTTCACATTACTTAACTCATTAGTGTTACACGCCGTTAACCACCCACGTGGCTAACAAGGCTATTACATAAACATTGTACCGGTCTGATCACTAGTGGAAAAAATATTTTTAACCACGGTTATTTAGCTTATATACCACGGTTAGGAACCGTGGTTTATGCTCCCGTCGCATATAGAAAATTGCCTATATACCACGGTTGATAACCGTCGTTTAAAAGTAGACTATATACCACGGTTTGCTATGACCGTCGTTTAAGACCGTTTTTGGACGCGGTCCTCACCGATTTTAAACGACGGTTAAGGAGAGAACCGTGGTATAAAGCACCTTTTATACGACGGTTAGACTCAAAACCGTGGTATAAAGTCATTTTATACGACGGTTAAAGGTCAAAACCGTGGTATATTATCTATAAAATCAACGAATAAACCACGGTTATACATATAACCGTGGTTTATAGTCTATGAAATTTTTTTCAAAATCGCCGGCGATTTAGAAGCGCCGCTTCGCATATCTCAAACAGAGCACAAAAGAGAATGAAGAGGTTAGAACATGTGTGTTCCTTGTTTGCGATTTAGGGTTGCAAAATAATGAGTGAAGAATGGAGGCGTAGTATGTTCCTTGTTTGCGGTGGGTTGCAAAATTACCGTGAAGTTGAAGAGAATGAAGAATGGAGGCGTAGGTCATGTTCCTTGTTCGCCGGTTATGGTTGTGAAAATTACAGTGAGAATGAGTGAGTGAGGACGAGCATGTTCCTTGTTCGCAAGTGTAAGCTGCAAAAATTACCGAAAAACAAGAGAATGAGTGAGGACGAGCATGTTCCTTGTTCGCGATTTAGGGTGGCAAAAATTACCGTGAGCTAGTTGAAGAGAATGAAGAATAGTTACAGAGCATGTTCGCCGGTTTGGGTTCCAAAATTACCGTGAGGTTGAAGAGAATGAAGAAGAGTTGCAGAGCATGTTCGTCGGTTTGGGTTCCAAAATTACCGTGACATTGAATAGAATGAAGAAGAAGAGTGCTTCGTCGATATATAGAGAATAGAGAGAAAGCACCGCGTTAAATTTCGGCCGAAAATTAAAATTCCCGCCTAGACTATATACCACAGTTGATAAAAAAACCGTGGTTTAATATAGTAAGATATGCAATATAAATGACGGTTGCCTAGGAACCGTGGTATATAGGTACCCTATATACGACGGTTCTCCAAGAACCGTGGTATATTCACTCCGACATGTACTATATACCACGGTTCCCCTGAAAACCGTGGTATAAAACTAACCTGTATACGACGGTTCCCGAAAAACCGTGGTATATGCGCTCTGGTATGCACCTTAAATGACGGTTGCTATGAAAACCGTGGTTTATAAACTTTAAATCACGGTTTTTCATTTAACTGTGGTTTAAACGCCGTCATTAAAAACATTTTTTCTACTAGTGGATGGACTAGATTCCCGAGCGACTACACATTATTATCCCTTTCCATTAACAACAAAACATACACCTACCTTCCTACTGTACCGAGTATTTATAAACTGATGCCGATAACAATTTCGGTCTTACTACACCTACTGTATATGCACAACTTAAATGATTACCCATGTACAACGACTACCCCGTCCTACTCTCGAACGGCTTCCAGCTCCTTGTACCTGAAATAGGAAAAAGAAGAGAAAGGGTGGCCCCCAAGGGGCTTAGCACCTTTGCTGGTATGGTAATCCCGTAGCCCACATGCTACCGGGCCACGCACAACTAATTGTCGTCTTAGCATGCGGTTGATTATATTTAAATCATGCATGCAACTGTAAACACACAACACACAACATTCCGCCTCAATGGGCTTAATAAACGGATAATACATCCTTATTTGATAAGTCACTCATGGTATTCATTATCCCTAGAGCGTTTCTCCTCTAATGGAGCTACTTCCTTAATAGACGACAACTACCCATTAATCGGGTTATCCTTAAACGCCTCTTATCACAAACAGGAATTCATATCCATGATCCACATACTCCACATCTTACAACATATAACATGCAACACATAACAACACATAACAACACTTTCACGTTTCAACGTGCACATAATAACATCGCAATAGAAATTGCATTACATCAACAACACATAACATAACGGGAACGGTTCTCTTAGGAACCGACCCAAACATAGTTAACTCACTGGTGAGCCTAGAGAATGATGTCACCCTCATGGTAAGCTCGTTATACAACAACAACAACACTCATTACCGTCCTATAGTCGGACGAGTAACTTAAGTTAAGATGGTTCGGGTTTGGAGGCCCTAACACACCACACAAACACATGTTCCCCCTAAACCAATCATAAGTCAGAATAGCTAAGCTTTGGAATAAGCTAATGGGAGATCATAACCCGTGAGGGAAACAACCATAACAGAGAGAAGGGTAAGGCTAAGAAGGATACCCACTCCCAAACAACGCGCGACCGGCCAAACCGGATTCCTCACCACTCTTAGTACATACTTACTTTTAGATATTAGTTAGAACCCCACTATGGAGTCTATCACATCTACAACCATACAGTATTACAACTGGGTTAAACACACAAGGGAGATCCCTACATTCACATACACATATCACACAATTAACACACGCATAGCCGTGGTTAGAACGTCCCATGGTTCGGGTCGTTTAATCCGAATACTAAACTCTCATGTGATCCTAGACTCAGTTAACTAAGGTTAACACTTCCGAGGTTAAATGGTATCGGAGTTGAACACGCCACATAAATGAATTACTGTAAACTCATTACATGCTTTATCTTACAACGTGGCAAACATACAGAAAACACATTGGCATACAAGCCGGTGTAATCTGGTAGGACACAGGTTGCAAGAAAACCATACCTGTCACCGGAGTCCACTTTATCATGTCCACTTATGTTCCTCGAGCAACTCTCGAACAACTGATAACATTACATGTACTTTTATTAACATCGGGGTAACATGACTGTTTAAAGTCTTATGCTTATAACTTTCCCCGTTAACTTAGTTACATAACTTTACATTTTAACTTGTTTTACTTTTACATTTTGATACAACATTTTCCCTCACCAAATTGTCATTATAACTCACTTACATGTCTTTAACAATCTTATAACATCATTACTTAGTAATCACCATTTTTAGGCAACTTTTCCCACCTTAAAACAAAGTTTTTGGTCCATACAGTGGCCTGTCCGAACTTGTGTCCGGACTTCCCAAGTTCGGACACAAGTCGAGACTCAAAACTGAATACAGACGCCTGTCCGAACTTGTGTCCGGACTTCGGAAGTTCGGACATGGGTCGAGGAAAATTGAATGAAGAAGCAGGTACGTCCGAACTTGTGTCCGGACTTCCCAAGGTCGGACACAAGTCGAGACTCTGAAAATTTTTACGCAACAGGGCCTGTCCGAACGTCCATGTCCGGACGGATGTTCGGACAAGGCAAAACACTCATTTTCCAAGCCTTTAAACACTTAACCACTTTCCACCAAAAGCTCTAACACTTATAGTATTTTCTCCTTAGGTTTCTAAGTGGTGTTTCATGCCTATCGTAACCATTATACCATAATATTTCTTCTCCATTTGAACATCCACTCTTAAGCATCTTTTCTTACAACTAAATGCCTTATACCATCCTTGTAGTCCTTTTACAAGTTTATTCCTTCTCCTTGTTTCCCAAAGTTTGCCTAAGTCCTAGGACAACTCCGAAATAATTTGGTGTGTCCCAAAACACTCATTTGATTCCTAGAACTTCCAAGACAATGTCTAAATCCTTGTATCACTCTAAATCACCTTAATACATGTTTTCTTCCCAAGTAAAACATTTGTTCACCTTTAACACTTCCTAGTTCACCAAAACTTATTTAAAACACTTAGAACTTCTTACACATTTTCCAAATTTTGCCATAGCTTCTCTTGTATATACTCACATCCAAACACTTAGGTTTTTACCTTATTTCATTCAAGAACACCTAAAATCCATCAAACACATTTTCATACACAAACTTCACACATTTAGCACTACATCACAATATAGTGCATAAGCTTAAATTGCTTGGCACTTAGGCCCTTAAATAACATGGCTCTTAGGCCCTTAAATTGCATAAACCTTAAACACTGAATTTCCACATAGTATATTGCCTTTAACCTGCAAATACACTCAGCATCACATATGCCCCTTTAATAGTTTCCTTGAGAGCATTTCACTAGGTCATTCACCTTTGGCTCCTTAGGTATTTTATTAAGCAAATCAAGCTCATTTTCCTAAGGCATTTAAACTACATTGAGATAGTTTGTTTACCTCTTTTTCCTCACAAACTTCTTTCTTGTTTCCTTGTAAAACCGGTAAGGATGTTTGGTTGTTTGTCCACTTCTAAACAATGTGCAAATAATATAATGAGTATACAAGCTTTAAGCTTCATCTCATTGTAAACCCTAGTTACATATATTATCTTAAGGTATTAAAATGATTGTTTTACCTTGGAATGGAAAGAGAGCTTGAATGAGTATCAAGAGAGGACTCCTCCTAGCCCTTGGAAGATTCAAATGAAGCTAAAACAAGCAAGGTGAAAACACCATTGTGAGGTGAATTTTCGGACAACACAAAACATGAAGGAAACATCATTTTTCTTTGAGTTTCCTTACCTTGAAGCAAAGGAGGACAATAATATGTGAAAAGGTGAGCTCAAGCTCCTTCAATGGTGAATCTCCATGACACCAAAATTGAGTTCTTGAAGATTTGAAAAGAGGGAAATGAGGAGCTTGCTTTAACTAAGACAAGGGTAGTCTTGAAATTGATTTTGGAGCATGGAATCATAAGTTACAAGTGAAAGAAGATGAAGAATGAGAGGGGGCTGTAGCAAACCGAGAATGGAGCTTGGGAGAGATGGAGAACCGTGTGAAATGAAGAAGAAGAAGAGAATGAGAAGGTAAGTAGCTAGCTTTAGATATTTAAGTAAAGTAACTATTTACTTTTTGCTATCTTTTCTTATCTTATCAATTAACAAGGGGATGAGTCATCCCATATAAGAAAACCGGCCCCCTTTATTACATAAGGGGTATAATAGTCTTTGTTGACCAATTTAATTACTTATAACAACATATGTTACAAACTAGCTTATTAAAGTTACTATTCACTAAAACAAGGCACATAGATGTGAAATTTTTGATTTCCCATTGATATAAACTTCCAAATGTGATACTATATAGTACACATGTTAATTAAAGAGTAATGATGGACATTTAGCCATTCAAAACTCATTTACAAGACAATTTTTCAAAAACGTGCTTTAAGACTCCTTAAAGCACTTTTTGTGTTTTAACTTGTTTTCAAGCTTGGTTTTCTTTGGTAATTGTTTTAATATGTTCATTAACATATTTATAAGGTATAGGTATGACCTTTAGGCCTTATACAAATTTATCCCAAGCTTAGAGCACATTTTTGCTCTTATTGACTTTAAGGTATTTTCTTGTGTTTTTGTTTGGTTTAACTGTCTACCAAAGTTCCCTAAGGACTTAATTAGCCTTATTAAATCATAATTGAATATTATTAAGTCTTGGTAGGCTCTTTGGGTCCTAACCAAGTTCACTCCTAGCTTAGAGCATGTTTTTGCTCAAACTGTATCTTAGTGCTTTATTGCATTTTACTATGGTTTAATTGTTCACTGATGTTTCTAAGGCACTTTTTAGCCTTTACATACCATATTTTAATATTTAAACCACATATCAAGGTTTGGGGTATTTCACCGGTAGTAACCGGCTATACCAAGAAAGCTCCTAATTTCGGTAACAGTCTTGGGTCTAGGCCATGATCGTACAGCTTCTATCTTAGAAGGGTCAACTGAGATACCTGCGCTCGAGATGACATGACCAAGGAATGATACCTGATCTAGCCAGAATTCGCATTTGGAGAACTTCGCATACAGCTGGTTCTCGCGCAGTGTCTCAAGCACTTTCCTCAAATGAGTTTCTTGTTCCTCTGCTGATTTGGAGTATACAAGTATGTCGTCGATGAAGACAACCACTGAAGTGTCCAACTGCTCACTGAATAGGCGATTCATGAGGTCCATGAATTTAGCTGGTGCATTTGACAAACCGAATGGCATCACCGTGAATTCGTAGTGGCCATATCTGGTACGGAATGTCGTTTTCTCGATGTCTTGTTCCTTGATTGCAATTTGATGATACCCAGAATGGAGGTCAATCTTGGAGAATACTGATGCCCCTTTCAGCTGATCAAATAGGTCGTCGATGCGTGGCAATAGGTATTTATTTTTGACTGTGACCGCATTCAACTCGCGGTAGTCAATGCAAAGTCGGAGACTACCGTCCTTCTTCTTCACGAAGAGAACCGGTGCTCCCCAGGGTGATACGCTCGGGCGTATAAACCCTTTGTCGAGTAAGTCACGTAACTGCTCTTTCAATTCAGTCATTTCCGCAGGTGCCATGCGGTACGGTGCCCTAGCAATGGGACCGGTACCTGACAAAAGGTCAATTTCAAATTCCACTACTCTCGGTGGTGGCATGCCGGGTAGCTCCTTAGGGAATACATCAGGGAATTCGGATACAATCGGTACATCTTCATTGAACTCTGGATCTCTCTCCAGGTCTTGTACATAACACAGATATACTTCGTGGCCCTTTCCGAGCTCCCAGTACATAGCCATAGCAGATATGAGTGTGGTCGAAGGCTCTCTCGGTCTCTGGCGGTAAGATACTGTAACCCCAGAAGGACTCTTGAGCAGCAACCGATGCTCGGCGCAGAGGATTCTACCCTTGTGCCGCTCCAACCAATTCATTTCGATTATCAGGTCGAATCCCAATCCATTGAATTCGATGAAGGAAATGGGAAATGTTTCATTTTTGATTTCGATGGTGGCTGATTGATAATATTTGGTGCACTTTACTCGCTCCATTGACGGGAGAGTAACCACAAAATTCGGTAGCTCATCCACATCTAGCTTCAACCTCTTCACAAAGGATGGTGATACGAAGGTGTGAGAGGCGCCGGAGTCGAATAACATATTGGCATCAATGCCGTTCACTGGGAAGGTTCCCGTTAGAATGGTGCCGCTTCTGCCGGCTTGCGCTTCGGTGAGGATGCTCAGGATACCTTCGGTACCGAGTCCACAACCTATTGAATTCAC